>JAXRJS010000080.1:1072500-1477006 GCA_037127375.1 Dione juno | reverse complement strand
AACCCAAAACCAAACCTAAAACCTAACCTAACCTACCTAACCACCTAACCAAAAAAAAAAAACCCTAACCTAACCTAACCAACCAAACCTAACCTAAACTCCCTAACCAAACCCAAAATAACCACCTAACCTAACCTAACCAACCTAACCAACCAAACCAACCAAAACCAACCCCCTAACCAACCTAACTAACCAACCTAAATAAACCCTAACCTAAATCCTAACCTAACCACCAAACCTCCCCTAACAAACTAACCCCCTAAAACCAAACCAACCTAACCTAACCTAACCCAAACCTAACCTAACCTAACCTCCAAACCCGCCCCTACCTGGGACCCCCAACCAAAACCAACCAACCCCAACCCCACCCTAAACTACCTCCCACCTCCCCCTACCTACCTACCTCCCAACCTGACCTCCGACCTCCACCTGACCTCCCTACGACCACCTCCCTACCACCTACCTACCGCCCCTACCTGACCGACCTAACTAACCTACACCCCCTACCTACCTACCTCCCTACCTACCTACCTACCTGACCTACCTCCCCCTACGCCTCCCTACCTACTCCCGACCACCTACCTACCTACCTACCTAACGACCACTACCTACACCACCTAACCTACCACCTACTCCCTGACCCAAAAACCCCCAAACCCAACCAACCAACCAACCAACCAACCAACCACACAGAGCCGCCGCCAGCCAGCCACCCGCCAGCACCAGCCAGCCAGCCCGCCAGCCCCCAGCCGCCAGCAGCCAGCAGACCAGCGCCAGCAGCCAGCCACCCAGCCACCGCCAGCCAGCCACCCCAGCCAGCCACCCACCACCCCGCCAGCCAGCCAGCAGCCACCGCCGCAGCGCCAGCCAGCCAGCCAGCCATGCCGCCAGCCAGCCAGCCAGCCAGCCAGCCAGCCAGCCAGCCAGCAGCAGCCAGCCAGCAGCAGCCAGCCAGCCAGCAGCCAGCCAGCCAGCCAGCCAGCCAGCCAGCCAGCCAGCCAGCCAGCCAGCCAGCCAGCCAGCAGCCAGCCAGCAGCCAGCCAAGCCAGCAGCCAGCCAGCCAGCCAGCCAGCAGCCAGCCAGCCAGCCAGCCAGCCAGCAGCCAGCCAGCCAGCCAGCCAGCCAGCCAGCCAGCAGCCAGCCAGCCAGCCAGCAGCCAGCCAGCCAGCCAGCCAGCCAGCCAGCCAGCAGCCAGCCAGCCAGCAGCCAGCCAGCCAGCCAGCCAGCCAGCAGCCAGCCAGCCAGCCAGCCAGCAGCCAGCCAGCCAGCCAGCCAGCCAGCCAGCCAGCAGCCAGCCAGCCAGCCAGCAGCCAGCCAGCCAGCCAGCCAGCAGCCAGCCAGCCAGCCAGCCAGCCAGCCAGCCAGCCAGCCAGCCAGCCAGCCAGCCAGCCAGCCAGCCAGCCAGCCAGCCAGCCAGCCAGCCAGCAGCCAGCCAGCCAGCCAGCCAGCCAGCCAGCCAGCAGCCAGCCAGCCAGCCAGCCAGCCAGCCAGCCAGCCAGCCAGCCAGCCAGCCAGCCAGCCAGCCAGCCAGCCAGCCAGCCAGCCAGCAGCCAGCCAGCCAGCCAGCCAGCCAGCCAGCAGCCAGCCAGCAGCCAGCAGCCAGCAGCCAGCCAGCCAGCCAGCCAGCCAGCCAGCCAGCCAGCCAGCCAGCCAGCCAGCCAGCCAGCCAGCCAGCCAGCCAGCCAGCCAGCCAGCCAGCCAGCCAGCCAGCCAGCCAGCCAGCCAGCCAGCCAGCCAGCCAGCCAGGCCAGCCAGCCAGCCAGCCAGCCAGCCAGCCAGCCAGCCAGCCAGCCAGCCAGCCAGCCAGCCAGCCAGCCAGCCAGCCAGCCAGCCAGCCAGCCAGCCAGCCAGCCAGCCAGCCAGCCAGCCAGCCGCCAGGCAGCCAGCCAGCCAGCCAGCCAGCCAGCCAGCCAGCCAGCCAGCCAGCCAGCAGCCAGCCAGCCAGCCAGCCAGCCAGCCAGCCGCCAGCAGCCAGCCAGCAGCAACCAACCAACCAACCAACCAACCAACACGTGATCGACGGACACGTGATCGACGACAACTGACTTTTAATTCCCATCATAATAAATTAAGCGTTAAGGTGATGAACATTTTTTAAACAAATATCCAGGTGATCCATCCAGGATGCGAAAAAGAAAAATAAAAAACTGGGGTCTCCAGCCAGAGGTCCTCAAAATCGTTTATACTGCCGTGGTCAAACCAGTGATCATATATGCCGTTAGCACATGGGCGCCTTCAGCAAAAAAAAAAAAAAAAAAAAGAAAGGCCTATGAGGCGTATGCGATCTCTTTCGTCAAACAATTTCTTCGCCAGTATTCAATTGACGAATGGGATCGTAGATACAAAGTTGGCGAACAGCTGTAGTTACGAAATTGCTTTTTCCCGGACGCAGGTGGCGCGTACAGGATTATTGCCAAACTCAGGCTGGATAGCGTACCTGCATGCGTACATTGTGAATGGTGGAGTGTTGTTTAACGAGTTTCCTTTGTTTTTATGCACTCTTAAAATTTTTACTGCAATCGTAACCAGAAGTATTTATTATACAATTTTTATTTACTATTTAAACGGTTTTTTTTTTTTTTTTTTTAGAAATGTCGTAAACTCAGTAGAATTATGGAATTTTTATTTTATTCTTTTATCTTTACAAGAATTTTTACTTTATATTGAATTGTAGTTGTGTTCTGAAGTATTGTTTACAGTAGAATATATTGAAAGCCAAAAATGTACTAATTAATTAAAGCCAAAAAAAAAAAAAAAAAAAAATTTATAATTTGATACTGAAAGTTTGTGCTTCTTCACCTAGAAAAATTAATTTCCGATCACATGAGATTTATCGATTTATCAATTCGACATCGATTACATCAGAGGAACGAGTTTCTAAAAATTAAAAAATAAAGACCTAACGTAACCTAACCTAGTAGCAAAGTCCAAATTATAGATTGAAGTAACAAAAAAAAAAAAAAAAAAAAAAAAAAAAAAAAAAAAAAAAAAAAAAAACAAAAAAAAAATTATTAGTTCAGACTCACTTCTTGCCAAATCTCATAATTTTCGGTCAACGCTAAGTATCCGGAGATTTAGGAGATAATAAGCTATGTCTTGGATAACCTGTTACGATAGACAGCTTTATTTATGACTTCTACTAATATTATAAATGTAAAAAGTTGTGAGGATAGACGTTTGCTCCAGTTTGATTTAGATGAAACTTGCAGTAATATATTGTACATCAGAATAACATATGGGCTACAATTTACTATAACCGAATGCAATCCACTTTACTAATCAATAGAGAATGTTCGCTAGTATTATATAATATTATGTTAAAAGTCATTAGCTATAAAAACTAAGTTAATGTTTAAACTAATTTAATTATCAAAATGTCACACGATAAATCATATTTTTTTACATTTTATGTGTGTGATGATTTAAATAAGTCAGTACTGCATAGGGTAGAGTTCTTCCCAGATTTTAATTCTGTCTTCTTTAAGATTCTTGCGTATACTGAGTTCCCTGTCGATACGCAAGTATTTCCTATTGTCGGGCAAGATTCGCGGCCACTTTATGCCTTTCAGTGACGATGTGTCGCCACGATTAGGATCTCTGCAAAAATAAATATTTTAATTCATAATTTTCCATCAATTAGATGGTGTTGGTAGAATGGTATTCCCGCTGTAGTGCGTATGTACGTGGCGCGCGGGTGACGTATGTACTCACCCGTGCTTAGCAAAGTTGTACCAGATGGAGGTCATGAGGTCGACGGTGTTGGAGTCGGCGCTGCGCGTGCCGACCGCCGGGAAGCGGTAGCTCAGTGTGAACAAGTATATGAGGTCGTCGTGGTGCGCCGCGCCTGGGACGTTTTAAGATTACGTTTTCGTTATATATTACTACTACGTTACGAAGGTATTTGAGAATATGCTGTCTACCGCAGGGAAACCTCCTTGCGGTAGACAGCAGCCCGACCTTTAACCTGCAGCCGCCTAAATATAAGGCACTTGAACAATTTCTATCCTTGTTCATAGATTCAATTAAGGAAAAAAGTTTGAAATTAACCTGTAGGCTTATTAGTGACACGATCCTCGTAGTGGCTGTGGTTACCGATGTACGCGAACTCGTAGTACCACACCGGGTGCGGCGAGTGACGGCACATCAGGTTGACCAACCTAAAATGCAATAATACTTATAGACATAACATGACGTATTCAAGCAAAAAATTACTTGTGTCACTGTGATAATTTAATACCTATGCACGGGGACGCTTTCGATGGAGTCCTGATAGAGCAGTCCCAGCGCCGCGGCGCTTTCAGCGTCGTTCGCGCAGCGGACGGTCGTGCAGGTACTCGCGCCGCAGGGTGCGAATTGCGCGCGCGGTATTCTCGCGCGGGAGCTGGAACGAGATCGGCGCGATAGAGTCCCACTCCGTGTTCATTTTCTCACGCAGCGTCTGGTTACGAAGGACAGCTACGGGAAATAAAACGTGTGATTAATTTAAAAATATATATTATATGGATATCTATTATCCTGTGAGAACACCTAGTCGCCTAAACGCTTGAACATTTTGCTCACGCTTTGCTTTGCTTTCTGCTTTTGTTTGTTGATTGCTTTTTTGATTGTTCCAAATAAATTCTCCGCGCATAAGTTTAATATTCTTTTGCTAATTTCATCAATTTTATAAGACAATTAAATCACAATACCAAATTTATTTCATATTACATTTATAATTTATATTTTTTTTAGTATTTACTCTTTTCATTTACACTACATTACAATTCGTCAAAAAGAAGACCTCTGATTCAGTTATAATTTTTTATGTAAAATTAATGCCAAAAATCATCTTGCTCACTTTAGGTAAGTAAGTCCTAAAACTTTAAGACTCCTAAGAGTTTAGGCGCTTTCTCACGGGTTGTGTAATAAAAGCTTCAATAAAAACTATAGATTGTATAAGATATTGCGGACAATGAATTATGAAATGATTTTGCTTAAATGTAAAACTTACTGAATGCCATCCAAAAGAATTCATCTTGTGTCTGACTGACGATGTAAGGAACCGCGTGCATTTTCCCCTGCCTGATAGCTTCAGCCGGATCCATAAGTAAGAACCTTTCTTGGCCGAAATCCTTTTCGACAACAGCTTCCCAAAGTAAAACAGGATCAAATCCGAATTTCTGAAATCAGTAGTACTTTAATATAATAACAAAGTAATTACACTTTTTGTCACAAGAAAATAAATCAGACGATGATATTTTTTTATTAAAATTTAACATGCTTAATAATATTTACATAGAATCCCAAGAGAGAATCTCCCAACTGTCTCCAAGGCTTTGTCTTCAAGCAGTCTATTATAGCCTTGGAGTTGTTGGTGGGACAGTCCAGCAGTTGTGCCTGCTTCACTGCGAGGTCATACAAGTTGTCGGGAGTCGGACGAGGCATGACAGGAGATCCGCTCATTGATATACCACGATGGAAAAGTCCTATAATGAAGTACATGTTATAAATAAACCTATAGCTATATCTATATATATATATCTATATATAGTTATTTTATATGGTCATTCACAATTATACAATTATTCATTGTTGACAATGATACGCTTGAAATAGACTGGATTACATGCGTGGTAACTTTTAACCTATTTCTAGTATTGATATTTGTTTATTTATTTATTTATTTATTATGATCCACAAGTGATGATAACATTAAACATCAAGAAAAAGGAGTGAAACAAAAAACAATAATTAAAACTAAATGCACCATCTTTTAAAGTGGATACAGCATGCTATATTACAAAAATTATGAAGTTATACAATTTTAATTCACTAAGCGCTTGTTCATTAATCCAACGAAGACAACAAGCGTGACGTTAAATTAATAGTAATATAACACTGACAAACATATTTTTAACAATATTAATACACTTTTTGTAGATAAAATTATCGAAAGTAGACATTTATAAAACAATTTAAATATAATATTTTAAACTTATATTTTAACATTTAAAATTTTAAACTTATATTTTAACATTGAGTCTCCAAATGGGTCAAGAACTTCGCTGTTGTCGTTTAGTATTTTAGAGAGTCGTGAAATCGGTGAGTTTCTACCTAACACTGTCCTACGAAGAGGTCCTACGAGAGGAGTAATCGGTTTGCGTGGATACCGAAAGGGGACATTCAACCTAAATTTGGATAATAGTTCTGGATTATCGCTTATGCTGTTAAGAAATTTGTGTAAATACATTAAATCCAACAAGTCTCTTCTTTTACTTAGAGAAAGCATTTTAAAAAATGCTAACTTGCCGGTGTACGAACTAGGTTCTTTAGCCTTACAATGAACGAATGCCAGATGATAAAGAAACCGTTTTTGTACCCTCTCCATTCGTAAACAGTGTGTCGCATAATGAGGTCTCCACACCACACTACCATACTCTAAAACACTTCTTACTAAGCTATTATATAACACTTCTATATAACACTTCTTACTAGCTATTAGAATTTCGGAATAATTTGCTGTTCCTAAGGACAAAACCTAGCATCCTTGAAGCTTTTGTGACTATATTGTCTATATGTGGAATAAAAGTCAACTTTTCATCGAATGTCACATCAAGATCTCTAATAGTGCTAACACGTTTTAATGGTAAATCTGAATGAAGTACTGGGTATTTACTTCAATATGGTCACGAGTGAAAGTAATGAAATAACATTTTTCTGCGTTAAGTACCATTCCGTTTATCTTGCACCAATTGAACAAATTTATCACATCATTCTGTAGGTCTTTTACATCTTTAATGCTATTTATGGTTTTTAGAAGCTTAAGATCATCAGCGAACATGTAAGGTGTAGAATGCTTGAAGCATTTCGGCAGGTCATTAATAAAGATATTAAACAACAAAGGCCCTAAGTGCGAGCCCTGAGTAACTCCAGATGTTATCTCAAATTTAGTGGATTCATGCCCATTTGCAACGACATAAAAGTATCTATTGGTCAAATATGACTCTAGCCAACACAATACTGATCCCGCCAGACCATACGTGGACAACTTCAAAAGTAGGACTGAAGTAGGCACTAGATCAAATGCTTTACTGAAATCTGAATAAATAACATCAATTCTTTTTCTTTTGTCAATAAAGTCAATTAGTGTCTCAGTATAATTTACCAAATTTGTCATAGTTGATCTACCTGTATTAAAACCATGTTGATGGTCACTAATAAAACATTTAAACTGAGCATATATAGATAGATAAATCAAAGATTCAAACACTTTGCCAAACACTGGAAGAATGGATATGGGACGGTAATTCTCTACTTTTTCTTTATCACCAATTTTAAGAATTGGAACGACTTTTGCAACCTTCCACTTAGCTGGAAAAGATCCTGTTTTTAATGAAGTATTATAAATAATTTTAAGTGGTACTGCAAGAGATGATGCACAGTTCATTAAATAGATTGGGGGTTTACCGTCGGGCCCTGCTCCCTTATATTGGTCTAATCCTTTTAATTTATTCAAAATGTCAAATTCGTTTAGTTGAATCTGTTGTAAGACAAAGCTGTTGTTATTGACATGATGCATATTAGTTAGTATGTCGTTGGTGTTGTATGGCACATTTGTACTAATGTCAAATATTGAAGAGAAGTGTGACCCAAGAGAATCGCAAATTTGTTTGCACCAACAATTTTAACATTATTATTAGTCATCATTTTAGGAAAAGTATGATTCCTATTTTCTTTTTTAGTTTTCATAAAAGACCAAAAATATTTCAAGTTATTTTTAATATTATCTTCGGAACGTTCAATGTACTTATTGTAACCTTTTAAAGACAATTCACTACATCTCTTTTCAAGAATTTTCAGTGATATTTCGTCCATTGGATTTTTATATTTTTTGTATCTTAATCTGAGCCTTTCTTTCTCTTTAATTCTTTTTATAAGGATCTTATGCATCCAAGGGGGATATTTTCGAGCATTTTTCTTAAAAATGTTGGGTACATTAAGCTCAATTGAAGATCTGACAAAAGAATACAATATTTCTACCATATCATTAACATCGTCGTGTTTTTTAAGTATTTCGGACCAATTTACGTCTCCTAAGAATTTGTTAATATCTTTAAAATTAGCTTTAGAGAAAATATATCTTGCATAGTGTGGGTTGAAATCTAAGACTTTCGTGTTGTCATTATCAAGACTAATGCAGATGTCTAATGGTGGATGTAGCGGATCTATGCGACTCATTATATGAGCAGAAGCATCAACTGTTACATCAAAAATAATATTATCGCAAAAGACGAGATCTAAAATTTTATTTTGTTGATTTTTTATGCGATTATGTTGTGAAAAAAAAAAAAAAAAAAAAAAAAAAAAAACCGTTAATCTCGGAAAAATCTACAAGAGATTTAGCCAAAGAATTTATGTTATGGCCGTTTTTGATATTTCCTACTAGCTCCCAGTCTATACAACTTAAATTAAAGTCTCCGACAACAAGAGCAGTATAACTCATAATTTCCGACACACGATTGAAATTGTCCATAAATTTATCCAAGACAGTCTTACTAATCGGTGGAGGAATATAGGTTGCACAAAGAGCTATTGTACTACTTCTACTAATATTTACAGTTAGCCACAAATCTTCACAAGAACTCTCCCAGGTTGCCATTCGGCGAGAGTTAAACTTATTATTTACAGCTACCAATACTCCTCGTCCGTCCTTTTTAATTGAACAGAATATATCCCTATTTCTTCTATGTACACTATAATTATCACTAAACAATTCAGAATTTAAAATACCACTGTTTAGCCAAGTCTCGGTTAAAATAATAATATCATAATTACTACAATTCAATGCAATTCTATAGAAATCATGTGTTTTCGTACGTAGACCCTTTACATTTTGATAATATATGTTTAATGTGCACATATTTGGAAGATAGTTATATACATAGCTACATGCGGCATATTTAATATTAAGTAAAGTTAAGCTAATTTGTTTAAGGAGTCCAAGTTGTAAATTATTTTGTAGTCGCTGTCATCAGTTTTTCTCATAAATATGCGCCCATTCCGCACCCAAATGTGCTTATAGTTTAATTCTTTTCCCTTTTTACGAGCAGCGGCGTGTAGAGATTTATTTGCAGTTGATAAATGTTCACATACATATACAGGAACCTTGTTTCCCCCGATACCAAGATGAGATGAATTTAACTTGTTGGACGAGTTACATTTGTTAAACTTGATCACAGCTGCTAGAAGTTGGTCCCGCACCAAAGGAGCGCTAAGTTGAACTATGACTGATCTTGGTCTCGTCGATTCTGGATTTATTTTGGCGACACGCCTGCAATAAGCAATTTCGTTATATTTTATATTGAGATTAACAGATTTCGAAAGTTGTTTAACTATAGTTATTAAATTTTCATTCTTTGATTCTGGGACACATTGAATTTCAACATTGCTTGATCGTGCTTGCTGTTTGCCACTAGATTTACTTTGTTTTGTAGAATATTTATCGCATTTTGAAGCGCTTCATTTTCATTTTTTAATTTATTATTCACCTCACAGCATAAATCAAGTTGCTTTTTTATATCCTCATATTGATTACTCATAAAAGAAACAGATCTTTGCAATTCTTCGATTTTGTATTCGAGCGCTTTAAAATTGGTGTTAATCGAATCATTTATTGTTTTATTAATGTTTGTCATTAAGTTTGACATTTGATTTTCAATTGCTTCGTTAACAATAGCTCGTATATTATCGTGAGTTAGTTGCTCATTTGTTATTGGTGATGTTGGAAAACTAAGTGCTTGTCTTTTGTGAGATCTTTTAGTTACATTATGATCGGATACTTTGGAGATTGTACGGCTTAATGCAGACCGCACAGGAGTCTCATCACTTGTTTTAGGCCGATTGCACTTCGGACAATTCCAATTGTTAGACATGCTCGAATGAGAGTCAATTCCCAAGCAAGTTAGGTGGTAAACTTTTTTTTTTTTCATTGCAAGCATTGCATATATCGATCCTTGTCTTTATGTGCACTGCAGCATCTCCACACCTTTTGTGTCTCCATATTTCTTTTTTTTTTTTTTTTTTTTTTTTTACAACTAGTGTAAAGTTTTAGAATTAAAATAAAAAAAAAAAAAAAAAAAAAAAAAAAAAAAAAAAAAAAAAAAAAAAAAAAAACGTTTGTAGATTTTATTTTACTGAGGATCGAACTTGGGTTCCCCTCTTTAAGTCTCAGTAACCCGCCACCACACCAATTTATGACTGTCACAAATTGTGAAAAAAAAATACTATTGATTTGATTTAGTACAGTTGTAAATTGTACAAACGGGTATTTAGTAATTTTTTTAAAAAAAAAAAAAGTGTTCGCCGTCACAACTATTTACTACACCGATATATAACTTTAGTTTATAATTTTTATCGATTATTACAACAAGGCGAGCCGTTTCTACATGACCAAGACTTGTGGGACTACCATACTGATTAACGACCCTGGAGATTTCATGCCATTCACATCAACCCTCTGAACCCTATTAGCTAAATAAGAGGTCAGAAGATCGAGTGCACGTCCTCTTATGCCGTAACGGTGTAGCTTCATGACCAATGTAGAATGCTGCACGTAATCAAGTGCTTTGGGCAGGTCCCAGTACATGCCAAGAGCTTCCTGCGATCCCTCCCAAGCCTCGTATATATTCTTTATGAGAGGTATTCCAGTGTCAATAGTAGGGCGATTTATATATATATATATATATATATATATATATATATATATATATATATATATATATATATATATATATATATATATATATATATATATATATATATATATATATATATATAAACTTTTGGAACCTAAAAAGATCTTTATAAAATTTGTAAAAAGCGCATCCTATTTGAATATATACCTTTAGACATGGGAGAAATCATATGCAGTATGACGCTAGTAGACCCAGCGCTGCATCCTGCGATCGTGACGCTGTTGGGGTCACCTCCGAATGACGCAATGTTGCGTTGCACCCACTTCAAAGCCGCTACTTGGTCCTTGAACCCATTGTTACCTGGCGCAAGTTCATCTCCTGTGCTTAGAAATCCTGAAAAATTAGTCAAAATAATTATTTGACACGAAAGTTTTACTAACTTACTATATGAATTCAACATATGTATTATACAAGCTACTGTAGTTGACTGATATAAACTCACCAAGTGAACCGAGTCGGTAATTGATAGTAACGAGAACAATGTCGCGGTCGAGGAGGTAGTGCGGCCCCGCGAGGTCGCTGCGACCCGACATCGTGTAGAACCCGCCAGGGTGCATGAAGAATATCACAGGCAGAGGAGCATGATTAGCCCTGGTACAGGATAATAATGTGTTAAAAATTGTATTTAAATACTTTAAGTATCAAGAGTAATCATGATGACCACAAAAGTACCACTTCATCACTATCTGTATTAACAAAATTGTGTATGGTATTTGTAATAATCTTCATAAGATATATAATTTACAGACATTAATATTTTATAAAAGTAGTACAAATAAATAATACTTCTGTAAAGTAGAGGTTATTGTTGTGATGATATTTGACCTCGACACTTCACTAGTTAGGACTCCGTGGTGCCTGGCATCCCTTGTGGCTAATATTATTTTGTAATTATTTTAATCATTGTAAATTAACATATTTGAATTATTAATGATTACTAAAGTTTATTCTATATGTTGTTAGGTGTTGGTACCTATCTTTCTTGAGCGGTGTGTAAACGTTGATGGAGAGACAGTCTTCGTCAACGGGGTACCCGGGTGGCGCAGGCAGTGGACACGCCGGCCCGTCCTCACTTGCGTCCACCGGCGACGCGTACGACAGGATCAACTTGGGGGGCTGAAGGAAGCACGATAGTAAATAATGAGGTAAATAATGAATGAGTTCCAGCTGATCCCGTTCCCGTGTACCTGGAAACGCAGCTCCCCAATAGGCGGCTCAGCGTACCGAATTCCGCGGTAGGTCTCGAAGCGCCGCCCCAGACGCGTCACGTTGTAGCCGCCGCGGAACTCTCCCGACGGAGACACGATGACGGGCGTGGACGGTAGCTCTGCAAGCAATTAGTTTATGTTTTAAATCTGTTTTTTTTTATTCAGGTTATGTTACTACTACAATATTTACCCATATTCTATAAACTCTACTACAGTGCCCTGATGTAGAAGCAAAATAATAAAAATAAACAGACTATAATTTAATATGCTTTTTATTATAGTTCTTTTAGTAGATAGTGGAGACAAAGTAAAATTAAGATTTAACATAACATAAGGACTTTTGCCAGGGTCTGCCTTCCGCCTTAGTTTATTCCACTTTAAGCTTATTCCATTTTTTAATGACAACACTGCACAATCTATTGGGTCTCATATCCTGCGTCACGACATCCAGCTATCGCTTGCTTGGACGTCCGGTTGGTCTAACTCCAGGGACAAACATGTCAAGGCACTTTCTTCTGGTAGTTTTTAGGTCGGCACATAACATGGCCATACTATCTCATGCTACGCTCTTGTAGCTTATCCGCTACGTCACGGACCCCAAAAATATCTCCAATGTATGTGTTGCGTATGCGGTTGGGTCGCGTTACGCCATTCATCCACCTCAGCTTCTTCATCTCCGTGACGTAAAGCTCCTGAGTGTGCCGAGATAATGCTGACCAACATTCGCTGCCGTATAAAATAACGGGTCGGATAATGCTCTTGTATATCAGTCTCTTGAGCTTGGGCGGTATTCTGCTATCGCAGACCACACAAGTGCCCTTCCACTATTTGGCCCAGGCAGCGCTTATACGGGCATGGATATCGTGTTCGATGCCTCCAGACTCATGCACAACGGTGGATCCGTTACCTGAACCTCTCCGACTTAACGGCTGGCTCAAGCCCGATGTGGATAGTCCGCGAGTCCGGGTTCCCGTAAGCCATGTACTCGGTCTTCAACACATTTAGTTTGAGACCACCATTCTCAAGCGCACTCTTCCAGGCATTCACATTACGCTCCGGTATCAGTCGGTTGTGTTCAAAATACGGTTAAACAGGTCAGTAAATATAAACACATCAAGAGAGTCCTGCGATTTCCACGCCTCGATCGGGATGTCGGCATTGCGAAGACCTTGTTCAAAACCCCCGTCAACACTTAAGTGTCAGCTCAAATTCCCCCAACAAAGACTACTTCGGTAAACGGTATAGCGAGTAGGACCTCTTCATACTGCTCCCAGAATATCTCATTTTCAGCCGCGCTAAAACCCGCCTGTGGAGCATAGGCACTGATAAAGTTTGTGGTAACGCCCTCAATCAGTAACCTTATCCGCATCAAGCGGTGGCAGCGACGGTCAACTTCAAGAAGCCCATCCGAAGCTGAAGCTCTTCAGATAGGACGCCACACCGTTTTTGCCTGTAGGTGACCCAGTGTATATAAGGCGGTAGCCCTGCCCAATATTACGCGACTTATTGCTCTTCCAGCGAGTTTCCTAAAGAAAAGCACACTGGACCCGACGTCTCATGAATACATCTGTGAGTTCTCTGCATCGTCCGGTTAGATCGAATATTCCATGTTGCAAAGCGGAGTTTTTATCTGGGTACTAACGTCTTTAGCCGTGCCCAATCTTGACACGCCAGCCCTTGCCCACTTGTCACAGGTGTAGGTATCGGTGTGTTTGCGCGTCGCTTAGCGGCGACGACCTAGCCGTACCCAGCATATTCGCATATCTGTCCATTTGAATGGCGAATTGTGGTTTTTAGTGGAGCGATTGCCATCTGACCTCCAAAGCCATTATTGGGGGAAACCAAGAACGGAAAGGGACTTAGAGGAAGAAATACTTAGAAAATGTGGGAGAGAGACCACTTCCATGCATTGGATGGGGTTATGAAAGTGGTGACTCGAGGATCGGAAAATTAATTTTATTTACAGATAGTTTAAGTTGTCTGTCTGTCTTTTTGTTTATCCGGACTTCGGAACAGCTGAATCGATTTAGTGTGTTGAGTGAAGGAACTTAACGCTGCGCTTTTTTTCCTTGTTACCAGAACGAAAAAGATTATAATAATTCATTCTCCTTAAGTGGGAATTGAACTCACAAACCGTCGCGTTTACAGGCAGACGTCTATGCCTCTGCGCCACGACGGTATAGGCTACTTTGGTCTAACAATGCGCGGGTTACCTATTGCCCGGAAAAAATGTTGTACATAAAATGAACATTTTCATTTTTATTATTTCTCATAGGTAGAGTTATGCGAAAAAAAAAATATATATGAAAATTACAAAAGACAAAAACAAAAGAAACGCCTTTTGTGTTGTGCAAAAATGTTGTTTCTGAAGTAACGAAACGACCAAGCCGACTGAGAAGGTAGTGTTGGGAGAGTGTGTGTGGATTAAGTGGCACATTGAGTAAGTAATTAAACTAGTAAGAGGTAAGACTTTTATAAGTTTCATCACAAAAATTTAAGACCCGCCAAGTTCGAATGAGTAATGTGTGAGTTAGGGTTCTGATTATAATAAACTTGGCTGTACTTTAGATTTAACCTCTTTATTAGATACTAGAACTTGGCTTTCATTTTTATATATATGTTTATGGTGGGTTTTTGTATTATAATTTATTTTTGCGGGTGTTTTAACATTTGAAAGGAAAAAATATATATGTATATATATAAGTATAATACATGCATATTATATTAAAGTAAATCCGAGAACCACGATCAAGCGAGCAGAGCCACGAACGGGTCGCTAGTTAAATTATAAAGTAAAATAAAAATGTCTACAAGACATGACTCAGTTGTACAAGACCTGTTCAAATCTCCGCGACCTTGACTTTGCTCCGACCGTTCACCTCGCTCTACTTGTATCTCATCCAATCTACACTTTTGTTTGTGTCATCTGAACTATATATCAGAAGTCGATTACTGGAACACTACACCATAGTTTACTCGTAAATAATAACATAATCTTACTATGCCCAAATGAAGGCTACCAGAACTAGAACTAGTACAGAGACTTCTTGTATTTTCGAAACAGTTGTACGAGTACATCGTTGTTGTATCGATATAGGAACGTACAACCAAAATAATATAGCTTTTAGAACATATAACGTATTCAAAAGCGTTTTATGTGGAACCTAGCCTTTTCTACAGGCAACGCAAAAAAGTTAGCTTCATACGATGAAAAACTAAAATATTTTAAAATACCTTCTCTCGATAATCGTAGATTGCTCTTAGATATGCTCTTAGATATATTAGTATGTTGTGTTTACCTTTATATAGTTGTACAATTATTTCTAAACTGAGTTGCTTGTATTAATTGTAAGAGCATTAATAAAAAAATAATAAACAATCACTGCTGATGCAATTACCGGTGACATACCTGTTTCAGCGTTATTCACTTCGTGGTCATGATGATGGTGATGGTGGTGATGATGTCCCCCCGAGTCCGAGCCGGAGCCCGAGCCGGAGCCCGCGACCGCTGCCGTGACCGCGACCGCCAGCAACACCGCACAGGACAATGTCGTCATGTTACACATTACTTCGCACTGATAGGAAAATATCACCCGCCCCGTATATATATGAAGACGGCGGATACGACTTACGACTTACGAGTATATACATGTGAGCAATGTGTAGGTGTGTCACGCTCACGCACAGTCACACAGTCACACAGTCTCCGATTAGTTGATGGAAAAATAATCTACATTATATATATATATATATATATATATATATATATATATATATATATATATATATATATATATATATATATATATATATATATATATATATATATATATATATATATATATATATATATGTATATATATATATATATATATATATATATATATATATATATATATATATATATATATACTTGTCTTTCTACAAGTGTATCAATAAACTGTATCGATAGATGATAGATGTACAATTGTAGGGACATATTATAAACAATTAATAAAATTAACGTTATTTATACTAAATATTTCCGTCAATGTAACTACGTATCGTATTCCTTATGTTTGAGGAAAACCAGCTACAAGTTGGGATTCCCCGCGCGCGTTGTCTGCTGACTGCTGCTAATTCATAATTAGTTAACTATTAGACATTTTCTGAGGCCGTTTCTGTCTTCTGTTTATATTCTTTGGTTAAATACATATAAAGTATGTTGCGGCTTCGTGAAAAGTAAACGCTTAATTGATTAAAGATATACCTACCGATACCTATAGTAGGTAGATACAGATCGTGCTACTCTATGTCGATATGTTATACCTAATATCCGTACGATAATCTAGCTATCTATGCTATAATGAAACAGTATAAATATTATGTCTGTATATTGAATCTTTTATACGAAAAAATGACGCATTGCGATGTAAAAACACTTATAGAATGTGAATCTATGATTTTTAACACTTTTGTCTGTCTGACTATTTTCGACTAGGATTTCTGAAAAAATCTCAAAGTCTCATCGTATAGTGATCTGCAAAGTCTTAAATTATGTAAAAGAGTTAATATTGATCTGGAATATTCTAGAAACTTTCAAAATTTTAAAATAAATGATTAGTGTCCGACTGAAACTTGGGTTTCGGTTTTGGTTGAGTTTCGGTAAAAAAATGAGTTCCGGCAGCAAACCTGCCAAAACTTCTCGATCTTGATCGGTGCGGTAAATGCCTTATCATGTCGTGACTTGTGTTTGCAATGCATTTTGTTTGTTGTAAGTTTTAGTTTGTTTTGTTTTAAATTCGGTAAGAAATTACCAGGTTTTGGTCTCATAGCCAATTGTCTCCCTTTCACACATTTCACATTAAATTGCATAGAAATTCCACAAACAGAGCAATTAAAATACCTTGGGATGGACTTAGATAAAAGACTAACATAACAAATTTACAGATTTACAAAAAGAAAGTAACTTAGTCTGCAAACAAGAAACATGTATTGGCTTATTGGTCACAAGTCCCAACTGGCTCTTGAGAACGAGATACTTCTGTACAAGGCTTACAAGAAATACTACAAAGGTTTCGATATAAAGTACCCTGTATGGTGACAAAATCTCCTTGGTTCATACCCAACGAGCTATTACATCACGACCTACGAATACTTACAATAGAGCAGGAAATGATGAAAGTTACACCAAAGCATATAAAGAACGAATTGCGAATCACCCAAACAATCTGGCCCACAATCTAATTCGAATTTACACAAGGATACACGATGACTGACGCTCAGAATATGTCAAGCAAGACTTAATCCATCCATAGTAATAAGTCTTAATGTAGAGGATGTGACAGAGGTCGCATACAAGAGTGCCATCTATAGCAAAGTGCAACATACTCTTGAATATTCCAAAGGACGGATTGTAGTAAAACAGCACAAAAAACATTATTAGTCCAGTACTCACTTCTTGCCAAATTTCATAATTTTAGGTCACCGCTAAGGACCCGGAGGTTTAGGAGATGATTAGCGAGGTCTTGGATAACCTGTTATGATAGACAGCTTTATATATGAGCTTTAGTGTGCTACTATAACTTCTAGTGCTATTATAAATGTAAAAGTTTGTGAGGATAGACGTTTGCTCCAGTTTGATTTAGATGAAACTTGCAGTAATATATTGTACATCAGAATAACATATGGGCTACAATTTACTATAACCGAATGCAATCCACTTTACTAATCAATAGAGAATGTTCGCTAGTATTATATAATATTATGTTAAAAGTCATTAGCTATAAAAACTAAGTTAATGTTTAAACTAATTTAATTATCAAAATGTCACACGATAAATCATATTTTTTTACATTTTATGTGTGTGATGATTTAAATAAGTCAGTACTGCATAGGGTAGAGTTCTTCCCAGATTTTAATTCTGTCTTCTTTAAGATTCTTGCGTATACTGAGTTCCCTGTCGATACGCAAGTATTTCCTATTGTCGGGCAAGATTCGCGGCCACTTTATGCCTTTCAGTGACGATGTGTCGCCACGATTAGGATCTCTGCAAAAAGAAAATTTAATTCATAATTTTCCATCAATTAGATGGTGTTGGTAGAATGGTATGTCCGCTATAGTGGGTGGCGCGTGGCGTATGTACTCACCCGTGCTTAGCAAAGTTGTACCAGATGGAGGTCATGAGGTCGACGGTGTTGGAGTCGGCGCTGCGCGTGCCGACCGCCGGGAAGCGGTAGCTCAGCGTGAACAAGTATATGAGGTCGTCGTGGTGCGCCGCGCCTGGGACGTTTTAAGATTACGTTTTCGTTATATATTACTACTACGTTACGAAGGTATTTGAGAATATGCTGTCTACCGCAGGGAAACCTCCTTGCGGTAGACAGCAGCCCGACCTTTAACCTACAGCCGCCTAAATATAAGGCACTTGAACAATTCCTATCCTTGTTCATAGATTCAATTAAGGGAAAAAGTTTGAAATTAACCTGTAGGCTTATTAGTGACAGGATCCTCGTAGTGGCTGTGGTTACCGATGTACGCGAACTCGTAGTACCACACCGGGTGCGGCGAGTGACGGCACATCAGGTTGACCAACCTAAAATGCAATAATACTTATAGACATAACATGACGTATTCAAGCAAAAAAAAATTTCTTCTGTCACTGAGATA
Organism: Dione juno; assembly: GCA_037127375.1. Classification (NCBI taxonomy): domain Eukaryota; kingdom Metazoa; phylum Arthropoda; class Insecta; order Lepidoptera; family Nymphalidae; genus Dione; species Dione juno. The sequence continues at coordinate 1,458,417 of JAXRJS010000080.1, read as the reverse complement.
ATTTAATACCTATGCACGGGGACGCTTTCGATGGAGTCCTGATAGAGCAGTCCCAGCGCCGCGGCGCTTTCAGCGTCGTCGCGCAGCGGACGGTCGTGCAGGTACTCGCGCCGCAGGGTGCGAGTTGCGCGCGCGGTATTCTCGCGCGGGAGCTGGAATGAGATCGGCGCGATAGAGTCCCACTCCGCGTTCATTTTCTCACGCAGCGTCTGGTTACGAAGGACAGCTACGGGAAATAAAACGTGTTTATTATATTATTATTTTATTAATTTAAGAATATATATTATATGGATATCTATTATCCTGTGAGAACACCTACTCGCCTAAACGCTTGAACATTTTGGTCACGCAAAAAAGATTCTGGTAAATTAATTTTTTTTGGACGTTCTAAACAAATTCTCCGTGCATAAGTTTAATATTTGTAATATCTATGCTAATTTCATCAATTTTATAAAACAATTAAATCATAATACTAAATTTATTTTCTATTATATTTTTAATTTATAAAATTTTTATATAATTTTTAGACTTTTCAAAAGTATTTAGACTTTTAATTTACACTACATTACTATTCGTCAAAAAGAAGACTTCTGATTCAGCAATCATCTTGCTCACTACTGCTACCTACCTACCTGCTATTACTACCTAAAGTAAGTCTTAGGAGTTTAGGCGCCTTCTCACGGGCTGTGTAATAGAAACTTCAATAAAAACTATAGATCGTGTAAGTATTACGGACATCAATCATGAGATGATTTTGCTTAAATGTAAAACTTACTGAATGCCATCCAAAAGAATTCATCCTGTGTCTGACTGATGATTAAAGGAACCGCGTGCATTTTCCCCTGCCTGATAGCTTCAGCCGGATCAATAGGTAAGAACCTTTCTTGGCCGAAATCCTTTTCAACAACCGGTTCCCAGAGTAAAACAGGATCAAATCCGAATTTCTGAAATCAGTTTATTTTGATATAATAACAAAGTATTAATATTTTTTAGATTAAAATTTAAAATGATTGATTTAAATGATTAATTTACATAGAATCCCAAGAGAGAATCTCCCAACTGTCTCCAAGGCTTTGTCTTCAAGCAGTCTATTATAGCCTTGGAGTTGTTGGTGGGACAGTCCAGCAGTTGTGCCTGCTTCACTGCGAGGTCATACAAGTTGTCGGGCGTCGGACGAGGCATGACAGGAGATCCGCTCATTGATATACCACGATGGAAAAGTCCTATAAAGAAGTACATGTTATAAATAAACCTATAACTATATCTATATATATATATATATATATATATATATATATATATATATATATATATATATATATATATATATATATATATATATATATATATATATATATATATATAAGGTTTCAGTCATCAATATATATTTCAAAATATATATAAGGTCACTATTGTAGTCGGCCAAGAGCGCCGACTATCTGTCTTCATGCTTTGTTAGTATAGCTCAATAAAATGTATCACCTCATATATATTTTGAAATATATACTGATGACTGAAACCTTGTTTGTCGTCTTTATCGATAGAGATACTCTGAAAGATGTATTTTTGCTTCTATCGCTCTTTAATTATTGACCCATAACAAATGACCGTTTTGGCCGATAAGTCGACCGACTTGACGGCTAGTCGGCCAAAGTCATAGTCGGCACATCTCTAATATAAATATATACTTTTGTAACCTAAATATATCTTCCTATAGTTTGTAAAAAACGCATCCTGTTTGAATAAATCTACCTTTAGACATGGGAGATATCATATGCAGAATAACGCTAAAAGAACCAGCGCTGGTTCCTGCGATCGTGACGCTGTTGGGGTCACCTCCGAACGCCGCAATGTTGCGTTGCACCCACTTTAAAGCCGCCACTTGGTCCTTGTACCCATTATTACCTGGCGCAAGTTCATCTCCTGTGCTTAGAAAGCCTGAAAAATTAGGTAATGTTATTACTCTATTTACAAAATAATTATTTGTTGACAAGAAAGTTCTACCAACTAACTATATGACCTCAACTTATATGACCTCAAGTTATATACTTACCAAGTGAACCGAGTCGGTAATTGATAGTAACGAGAACAATGTCGCGGTCGAGGAGGTAGTGCGGCCCCGCGAGGTCGCTGCGACCCGTCATCGAATAGAACCCGCCAGGGTGCATGAAGAATATCACAGGCAGAGGAGCATTATTAGCCCTGGAACAGGATAAAAATGTATTAAAAATTATATTTAAATATTTTATATACTAAGAGTAATCATGTAAGAGAGAGTGTGAGATCATGTGAGTAAGAGATAGAGAAGTTACTTTAAGGAGCTGCTGAAAACTCAGCACTCTTGTAGTCTTCCTCCTGAATTACCTTCTAACCTCGGATTTGTTACTCCAATAGCCCTTGACGAATCTCGAAATTGTCTTTGACGCATGAAAAACGGACAAGCGATAGGATCTAACGACATCCCGATCGAGGCGTGGAAATCGTTGGACTCTCTTGGCGTGCTTATACTTACTGAACTGTTTAACCGTATCTTGAATACTGAATGAACTGGATGATGCCACATCATTGGCGGCACAGCTTTATTATCTCTATTTACAAAGGAAGGGGCAGTGTTCAAGATTGCGGTAGTTATAGGGGCATTAAGATTATGAGACACCATGAAGGTCTTCGAGCGTATGATTGGCCTCACGCTCCGCCAAGAGTGTACTGTCTTTGAGTCTCAGTGTGGGTTTCAACCAGGATCAGGCACTGTGGACGCGATTTTTGGCTCAAAACTTTGATGGAGGCTTACAGGGAAAAAAGGAAAGTTCTGTATGTGTCTTTTTTGGACCTACAGAAAGCCTTTGACTATAGGCCACGTCTGTGTATCTGGGGCATTGCGATCCAAGGGGATCCCTGAAGCCTATATTGAGGTTATCAGAGATATGTACGAGGATTCCGATTCAGTGGTTAGGACCGCTGTTGGCGACACCAAGCTCTTCCCGATTACAGAAGGGGTTCACCAGGGCTTAGCGCTTAGTCGGTTCTTATTCAATGTAGTGTTGGATACTGTCTCGGCCTACATCCAAGGCCAGACGCCGTGGCTGTTTATGTATGCCGATGACATAGTACTCATTGACGAGAACCGACTGATTTTGGAGCGTAAAGTAAACGCTTGGTAAGGTGCGCTTAAGAATGGCGGTCTTAAACTGAATCTGTCGAAGACCGACTACATGGCTTGCGGGAATCCTGACTCGAGCACCATCCACATCGGGCCTGCGCCAGCCATTAAGTCGGAGAAGTTCAAGGTACTTTGGATCCATTATGCATGAGTCTGGCATCTACCACGACATCCATGCCTGTATAAGCACTGCCTGGGCCAAATAGTGGGAGGTCATTGGTGTGGTCTGCGATAGCACTATACCGCCCAAGCTCACAGGACTGATATACACGAGCATTATCCGACCTGTTATATAAGGCAGCTAATCTTAGCCAACATTATCTCGGCACACTCAGAAGCTTCACGTAACGGAGATGAAGATGCTGAGATGTGTGGCGTTACGCGGTCCGACCGCATACGCAACACATTCGAGGACTACTTGGGATCCAAAATCCCAAGACTACTTGGGATCCATAACGTAGCGAATAAGCTCCAAGAGCGTCGCCTAAGATGGAATGGCCGTGTTATGTGCCGACCTGAGAACTATGTCGGAAGGAAGTGCCTTGGAGTTAGACCACCTGGACGCCCAAGGAAGCGATGGCTGGATGTCGTGACGCAGGACATGAGAGCCAATAGATTGTTCACTGAACATGTTAAAGACCGTGCAAAGTAGAGTAAGCTTAGTCGGAAAGCAGACCCTGGCAAACGAAGCCGGGACTAATGCCAGGCAGAAGGAAGGAAGGAAGGATCAAGAGTAATCATGATGACCACAAAAACATCACTTCATCACTATCTGTGTTAATAAAATTGTGTATGGTAATTATAAAAATTATCATAACATATATAATTTACAGACATTAATATTTTATAAAAGTAGTACACATAAATAATACTTCTGTAAAGTAGAGGTTATTGTTGTGATGATGTTTGAACTCGACACTTCACTTGTTAGGACTCCGTGGTGCCTGGCATCTCTTGTGGCTAATATTATTTTGTAATTATTTTAATCATTGTAAATTAACATATTTGAATTATTTCTAATAATAAAAAGTTTATTCTATATGTTGTTAGGTGTTGGTACCTATCTTTCTTGAGCGGTGTGTAAACGTTGATGGTGAGACAGTCTTCGTCAACGGGGTACCCGGGTGGCGCAGGCAGTGGACACGCCGGCCCGTCCTCACTTGCGTCCACCGGTGACGCGTACGACAGGATCAACTTGGGGGGCTGAAGAAAGCACGATAATAAATAATGAGGTAAATAATGAATGAGTTCCAGTTGATCCCGGTCCCGTGTACCTGGAAACGCAGCTCCCTAATAGGCGGCTCAGCGTACCGAATGCCGCGGTAGGTCTCGAAGCGCCGCCCCAGACGCGTCACGTTGTAGCCGCCGCGGAACTCTCCCGACGGAGACACGATGACGGGCGTGGATGGTAGCTCTGCAAGCAATTAGTTTATGTTTTAAATCTGTTTTTTTTTTATTCAAGTTATGTTACTACTACAATATCTACCCATATATTACAAACTCTACAACAGTGCCCTGACGTAGAAGCAAAATAATAAAAATAAACAGATTATAATTTAATATGCTTTTTATTATAGTTCTTTTAGTAGAAAGTGGAGACAGAGTAAAATTAAGATCTACTTATATGATCTCTAATTATATGAGCTAAATGATTTTTGAACCGAAATATAGGATTTTAGATTCCCGCCACTTGATGCTTTCTATGGAATGTTTAATTCTTCAGTCGAGAGTGTTTCTTTAAAGCCAATTAAAAATTTAATTGCCAATTGTTAATCAGTTGGATAGATGGAAGACTTTACTGGAAATAAATATAGAGCACGTGGTAGCCTTATATATATTAAAATAGAGATTATATATTAAAATAGAGATACCTGCGAGAGATCGAAGATTAATTATTGAGAAATAAATATTGTCAAATAAAAATTTAAGACCTGGATCATCTGACGTAGGATCGTAATTAGTCACCTATAGTTTAGTTGACTAATCTATAAACAAAATTTAATTGATTGTGATTTCTAAATAAGTGTGTTTTTCGAGTGCATAAAGAATCTATATATTTACATGATACTAAAATATAAACAAGGGACATAAAAAAATGTCAAAAAAAAGAAAGAAAAAGACAGATCTTTTCTTTGTCCGGGCTAATCGTCGGAACACCTATTATTATGGAGCAAAATATAGGCTATTTTTTGCTTTACAATGTACGCTTTTTTGCCTTAATGCCAGACCAAAATAATTAATAATTCATTCTCCTTAAGTGGGAATTGAACTCACAAACCGTCGCGTTTACAGGCAGACGTCTATGCCTCTGCGCCACGACGGTATAGGCTACTTTGGTCTAACAATGCGCGGGTTACCTATTGCCCGGAAAAAATGTTGTACATAAAATGAACATTTTCATTTTTATTATTTCTCATAGGTAGAGTTATGCGAAAAAAAAAATATATATGAAAATTACAAAAGACAAAAACAAAAGAAACGCCTTTTAGTGTTGTGCAAAAATGTTGTTTCTGAAATAACGAAACGGCCAAGCCGACTGAGAAGGTAGTGTTGGGAAAGTGTGTGTGGATTAAGTGGCTCTACACTGCGCAAGTAATTAAACTAGTCACCCGCCAAGTTTGAATGAGTAATGTGTGAGTTATGGTTCTGATTATAATAAACTTGGCTGTACTTTAGATTTAACCTCTTGGTAGATACTAGAACTTGGCTTTCATTTTTACATATATGTTTATGGTGGGTTTTTGCTCAGTTTTGGCATATTATTATTATACGAGTATATGTAGTTTGTCAGGTCTCACAGAAGTAATGTTATTTTTTCTTTTTTTAAGTTTTGTGGTCTTTTTCGTGTATTATAATTTATTTTTGCGAGTGTTTTAACATTTGTATTCATTGTTATTGATATAATAATCACCACATATTTTTAGGTAAAATATTTAATAATATAATTACTTATAAACTGACTCGTAATTTAACATTTTCTTTAATTTCTTTACTTTAATTTACTAAATCATAAAACAATATTTGTTTTGTCTGTTTGTCTATCTTTATTTTTGTTTGTACGGGCTTAGCTCTGGACTAGATGAACCGATCTGAAACTTTCACAAGAATTTAGGCAAATCTTTTATTCCTAAATACGCGCGGGATCAAGATTTACGCGGGGAAACCGTTCTTAACCGATACCGAAAACGGGTGCCAGGACTTCCCGCCCAGATAAACTATTGCATATGAAAGTGAATTGAAAGGGAAAAAATATACATATAAGTATAATACATGCATATTATATTAGAGTAAATCCGAGAACCACGATCAGGTCGCTAGTTAAATTATAAAGTAAAATAATTTGTCTCCAAGACATGACTCAGTTGTACAAGGCCCAAGACCTAGGTTACTGGCTACATAATGTGTTTACATCTCCGCGACCTTGACTTTGCTCCGACCGTTCACCTCGCTCTACTTGTATCTCATCCAATCTACACTTTTGTTTGTGTCATCTGAACTATATATCAGAAGTCGATTACTGGAACACTACACCATAGTTTACTCGTAAATAATAACATAATCTTACTATGCCCAAATGAAGGCTACCAGAACTAGAACTAGTATTCTCTAGACTTCTTGTATTTTCGAAACAGTTGTACGAGTACATCGTTGTTGTATCGATATAGGAACGTACAACCAATAATCTATACTGTTGTCTTGAAGCTATCTTCTAGAACATATAATAAACAATCACTGCTGATGCAATTACCGGTGACATACCCGTTTCAGCGTTATTCACTTCGTGGTCATGATGATGGTGATGGTGGTGATGATGTCCCCCCGAGCCCGAGCCCGAGCCCGAGCCGGAGCCCGAGCCGGAGCCCGCTGCCGCGACCGCGACCGCCAGCAACACCGCACAGGACAATGTCTTCATGTTACACATTGCTTCGCACTGATAGGAAAATATCACCCGCCCCGTATATATATGAAGACGGCGGATACGACTTACGACTTACGAGTATATACATGTGAGCAATGTGTAGGTGTGTCACGCTCACGCACAGTCACACAGTCACACAGTCTCCGATTAGTTGATGGAAAAATAATCTACTTTAGTTAAATATATATATATATATATATATATATATATATATATATATATATATATATATATATATATATATATATATATTATATATATATATATATATATATATATATATATATATATATATATATATATATATATATATATAGAGAATTATGCAGATGGGGCTTAACGTAAACAAGGAAAATTATTGCGAGAAAGCGTTTGAAACATTAAATTTTACACCAGTTACGGTTGAAATGAGATATACATATTGATAAGAACGTACGTAATTACAAATTCATAACACAACAACTTAGTGTTTATTTATTAAGGTCAACTTATTTAAGTTAATTAATTAAAATATGCTATTTAAGTAAATAATTAAAATACTAGCGACCTGCTCGCGGCTTTGCCCGCTTGTATTAGCTAGATCGCGTTAAGTTTTAAAAATCTTATACCTAAATCACAATGCAATTCTTCAATTTCGTCGTCTCTTTTGGATCAGTCTTGTCTATTGTTAAAAATCGTGATCAATGTATCTATATGTTTGTAATTAACATAACATAAGTCTGTAAGCAGATGTGTTTAAGCTTTAACTATCATAGCGTAAATAACACAATATCTATTTCCCATAATTGAAATGTATAATCATCAAGTCCAAATCATACCAACACTATTTTTTTATATTTATTGGAACGTCATACCTAATTAAAAGAATTAAATTTAATTATTTTTTATTTTTAAATACACCGCCCTCTGCTTTGGTGTTCTTTTTTCTAGTCCTGACATATGTACTACTAATATCTTTTGTTTTTAACATCGCCAATGTTTAAAATAATATTAATATTATACTAAAAAACGTTACTTAAAGTTAAATAATGCTTATATCACAAGCAAAATAAGTCATTTGAATCCATTATAATATATAATTTAGCTTCACTTGTTAGTAATCGATGTAATTAAAATATGTCTATTTTTTTGTACGACAACCTCATTGAACGCCAGACGACAACTATTCTATATGTTGCTTTATGTTTTAAGTTATCCAAACCATAAGCGTCCAAATTTATTTATTTTTTAGTGGATACATTAATCACAGTAATTTGACTTTATCGGTTTTTAATTTTTTTTAGAAAACTGTTGCATTACTGAAGTTCATCCATTTCAGTTTTTATATTATAAAATTTATATAAAAAAACTTTTACCTTTTGTCACTGTTACTAAGTGAGAGTGGAATAAAACTAACTTTACTTGCAAGTAATCGACGTAATTTAACCGTCTCTATCTCTGCACATCAGGATAAATATATATATATATATATATATATATATATATATATATATATATATATATATATATATATATATATATATATATATATATATATATATATATATATATATATATATATATATATATATATATATATATATATATATATATATATATATATATATATATATATACATATATATATTGTTTAAGGCTATGAATTATTAACATGCCAAGTCTTACTCATTTCTTTAGAGTAATTTAAATAATTTAGTTTTATCGCTTTTTCATTTATTTTCTGGGAACTGCATGGATAACCAGGATAGAAACTATAATTTATACAGTTCGGTATACAAAAATTCATTCACTTCTGTGCGTTTGTTTTTACGTGATTAGAGGACAAATAAACAGACAGACAGACAGACATTCTGCTGAGTGGATTTTTAGCTTCTATTATCGATATATTAACCGACCCAAGATTTTTAAATAATATTGATATATTTTTAAAATTGTTAATGTACAGAATTAACTTATCTATTTTTTATTATATATATTATATAAATAGATAATATAGATAACGAATACGGAGTAAGTAGCACTGGACCCCGTCACTGTGAGCTTTCAATTTCCATTCAGGGTCTCGGGCACGAGCACGTCTGTACCTGAGACCTGAAACAGTATAAATAATGCGAACAGTACGAATATTAGCGAATTGGGGAATTACAGTGATGAGGCTAAGTACAGTGGTCATGATAGAGAATAATATAAGAATAAAAAAAAAAAACAATTTATTTATTCTTGAGAGAAGGATATACAAAGAGGAGGAGACAAGTGCCTCTTTGCTTAGTTGCTCTTGCTTGCACTACACATGTATGTGCATTCTTACTTACTTGTCTTTCTACAAGTGTATCAATAAACTGTATCGATAGATGATAGATGTACAATTGTAGGGACATATTATAAACAATCAATAAAATTAACGTTATTTATACTAAATATTTCCGTCAATATAACTACGTGTCGTATTCCTTATGTTTGAGGAAAACCAGCTACAAGTTGGGATTCCCCGCGCGCGTTGTCTGCTGACTGCTGCTAATTCATAATTAGTTAACTATTAGACATTTTCTGAGGCCGTTTCTGTCTTCTGTTTATATTCTTTGGTTAAATACATATAAAGTATGTTGCGCTGTAAATCAAGTATGGTCTATAAATTATAATATAGTTTTCTGCCATACAATACCCTGTGTATTGTCGGCTTCGTGAAATAAGAAAAGTGAAAGTAAACGTTTCTACGACCGCTTAATTGATTAAAGATATACCTACCGATACCTATAGTAGGTAGATACAGATCCTGCTACTCTATGTCGATATGTTATACCTAATATCCGTACGATAATCTTGCTAGATCAGTAGATATGCTATAATGAAACAGTATAAATATTATGTCTGTATATTGAACCTTTTTTACGAAAAAATGACGCCGGGCGATGTAAAAACACTTACATAATCTGAATTTTTTGCATTTTAAAATAAACTTCAAAATTTTTAGTGATCTAGAAACTCTTAAAATATATAAAAGGGTTAATATTGATCTGGAATATTCTAGAAAGTTTCAAAATTGTGAAATCTATTATTTCCAATCTAAAACAAATTTTTATATAAGTGTCAACTATTATAATTATTGAAGAATGTTCAAGGAAATTCTAGAAACTTCTCGAAAGTTCTGGTTTTTTTTTTAAATAAAGTAAACTATTTTAATTAATTAAAGGCGTTTTATATCTTTTAAAAATCATCTGATCTTCTTTTTAAGTCAGTTAGTTTCAGTGTTTAGTGTGTTATTAATATTATTATCAGTAAGTTTTAATATTTTTCTTTGAATCACGTTTTAAAAATGCGTTAAATAATAACTTATGTAAATTCGTATTGTTGCCTAATATCACAATTGTTAAAAGTAGGTATTTATTATATTTTTATATATATTCGATTATATTTTTAATAATAATTATTAAATTGACCGTTAGAGCTCTAAATCCTTAATATTACCACCACTAATGCACTATAGTAAGTATTAAGTACCTAACTAATGTTTGTTTACGTATAGAACTAGCGAATGAGTTAAAAAAAACCACAAAATATTTAGATAGTTATGTTAAGCTTGGCTGTACTATAAAATGTACTATGTATTATTAAATTATTTTTCGATGCTTACTACATACTCTAACTCTTATATTACATACATTAATAATGCCCAAATAGATCACATTCATACGCTGCGGCAGATTATACAGAGATTAGAAGAGTATAATTTGCCACTTTGCTTGGCGTTCGTGGACTATGAGAAAGCCTTTGATTCGATCGAGACTTGGGCAGTGCTGCAGTCTCTCCAAAGGTGCCAAGTATACCACACGTACATCGAAATATTAAGGTCGAATATCCTATCTATACGAAAACGCCACTATGTCGGTCCGATTACAGAACCAGAGCTCTAATCCTATCGAACTACAGCGCGGTGTGAGATAGGGAGATTTTATCTCTCCGAAACTGTTCACTGCGGCGTTGGAAGATATTTTTAAGCTTCTGGATTGGGAAAGGTATGGCACAAATATCAATGACGAGAACCTTACACACCTTCGTCTTGCCGATGATATAGTATTACTGGCTGAGACCATGGAAGACCTGAACACAATGCTCGAAGATTTCAATAGTGTTTCCCAAAGAGTAGGTCTTAAGATAAACATGGAAAAAACTAAAATTATGTTAAACACTCATGTTATACCTGCCCCAGTCAATATTGGGAACACTACACTCGAAATTGTTGACCACTACGTATACCTGGGACAAGCAGTCCAGTTAGGTAAGTCTAACTTCGAGAAAGAGATCTTTCGTCGAATCCAGCTCGGATGGCAGCATTCGAGAAACTACAAAAAATCTCTACGTCTCAAGACGAAAATGTTTGACTAGTGTGTGTTTTGCCAGTGTTGACCTACGGAAGGGAGAGGTGGCCGCTAGCTATGTGTCTCATAAGAAGGCTCAAAGTCACACAACGTGCTATGGAGAGAGCTATGCTTGGTATTTCTCTACGTGATAGAATCAGAAACGATGACATTCGTAGGAAAACGAAAGTTACCGACATTGCTCGAAGAATTGCGCAGCTGTAGTGGCAATGGGCAGGACACATAGCAAGGAAAACCGATAGCCGTTGGGGCGGAAAGGTTCTTGAGTGGCGGCCACGAAGCCACTGGATGCGGATAGCGCGGGACCGATCGTTATGAAGATCCTTGGGGGAGGCTTATGTCCAACAGTGGGCGGAACAACGGCTGTGACGATATGATGATGATTCAACACAACAATATCATTACTGAGTCAACAACAGACATATTGTGATATAATAATGGGTTATTACAGAAAACAACAAGATTCAGACGCACCTGGAGGTACTGGACATACATTTTTAATTAATTTAATCCTAGCTGAAATGCATGCAAATAATTAATTAATTCAAGAAAGCCATTATATGGACCGACAGCACAAAGTGCCAATTATTAAATGGAAATCACTAGAAGCCTGGGAGGTGTGTTTATACTATCAGATGGTGTGTTTATACCATACCTATTATTATGAAATTAAATTTGCCGAAACTGTACGAGACAGTATGAGACTCTGCATCAAACAGCTACAAAATAATGTTATCGAAGCCAATGTCATGGCTGGTAAAGAAAAAGGACAAACAGACTATTTACACCTCGGATACCTTTACCGATACAGCAAGTACGTTCTAGAAATGAATTACTAATAGTTCTAGACAGGACGAGATGTTTCAACAAACTATAGAGAGATATCGCTGTTATATCTCTTGCTCTTACTTCATCCGCATACAAATTAACTCTAAACTTGGAACTGTAAGTTCTACCAGTAAGTATTTTCGTTTTTGCGTTTTAAGAAGATGTGCGGTCGGGATGACGAAACACCAATACCCTCTGGGATTTAATACTGTCTCTCATAACAGTCCAAAGTATATAGATAATATAATCTGTAAATATTTATGTAATTAAAACATAAGTATTCTTCTTCCACTTAACATTATCCCGGCCTATTGCCAGGGTCTGCTTTCCTACTTAGTCTACTCCACTTTGCACGGTTTTGAGCATCCTCAGTGGGGTCAGTCCATTGGCTCTCGTGTCGTGCGTCACGACGTCCAGCCATCGCTTCCTTGGGCGACCGGGGGGTCTTACTCCAGGGACAGACATATCAAGGCATTTTCTTCCGACGTAGTTCTTAGGCCGGCGCAAAACGTGGCCATACCATCTCAGACGACGCTCTTGGAGCTTATCCGCTACGTCACGGACCCCAAGACTGCCTCGAATGAATGTGTTGCGTATGCGGTCAGCCTGAGTAACGCCACACATCCACCTCAGCATCTTCATCTCCGTTACGTGAAGCTCCTGAGTGTGCCGAGATAATGCTGGCCAACATTCGCTGCCGTATAGAAGGGTTTGGTATCGCCAACAGCGGTCCTAACTGTAGAAACAGAATCGTTGTACATGTCTCTGATAATAGCAACATAGGATTCAGGGATTGACACTCAGAGACAGTACACTCTCGGCGGAGCCTGAGGGCAATCACGCGCTCGAAGAGCTTCATGGTGTGACTCATAATCTTAATGCCCCTATAACTACCGCACTCTTGAACACTGCCCCTTCCTTTGTAAATAGGGGTAATAAAACTGTGCCGCCATTGATGTGGCATCGTCCCAGTGTTTACAATGCGGTTAAAAAGATCAGTAAGCATGAGCAAACCACGAGAGCCTAACGATTTCCACGCTTCGATCGGAATATCGTCAGGTCCCACCGCCTTGCCGTTCTTCATGCGTCGAAGACAATTCCGAGTTTCATCAAGGGTTATTGGAGCAATAAGTCCCAGGTTAGGAGGTGATTCAGACGGAATACTACCCGGGTGCTGAGTATTCAGCAGCTCCAAGAAGTAACTTCTCCACCTCTCCTTCACAGAAGCATGACTACAAAGCAGCTTGCCCTGGGAATCTCTGACGCAAAGACATTTTGTGATATTTTGCGTCGCTTTATCCCGAGCACGTGCTAATTTGTAGATGAGCTTCTGCCCCTCCACAGTTTCAAGTTTATCATATAGAGGTAATAAACTTTCACTGTGGGCTCTGGCTACAGCTCTTTTGCTGGCACGTTTCGCTGCTATGTACTCCAGTCTGTCTTCAGGAGAGTTGGAACGCTGCCACTCCTTAAATGCAGTCTTCTTATCATGAATCACCTCTTGTACCTTGTCATTCCACCACCATGTCTCCCTGTCCATAATACGTCCTCCCTTAGAAACGCCAAGGAGATGTTTACCAGCCGTAATAATTGCTGACTAAGCTCGATACCAAGCATCCTGAGCAGTTTCGGTGTTAGTTGTTAAATTTTGACTGTTAACCTCTGCCAGAAAGTCGGTCTGCATCGGTCCATTCAGCAACCACCACTTGACGCCTCATGAGTACATCTGTTAGTTCCCTGCATCGTCCGGTTAGAGAGCCAATATTCCACGTTGCAAAGCGGAGTTTCCTTCTGGGTACTTTCTTCTTTAGCCGTGTCCGTACTTGACACGGTAGCCCTTGCCCATTTAACACAGGTGTAGGGCGATGTGCCTGCGCATAAACATAAGTATTCTGTTAACTATTATAAGTAACAACATAAGTATTCTGTTAACTATTATATTATATGTACTCGTATGTTTCTTGAAATTATTCTATTCGTTAATTAATAATTAGTCTATGTATACTCTATTAGATATGCTTTACATACAGGTATCGGTTGAATGACTGAATCTCATATCTAGAATAGAAATCTATAACACTTACTTACGTTAAAGGGTAGATCCTTACTATCAAGAGATATTTTAAGTACTTAATTAGCTAACCTGCGATTTTGTTGTATAAAAGATTAATAAAAAAATCACTTACTGTGCTTGCGGAAAGTAAGTTAGTAAACCTAAGGTAAGTAAGTCTTAGAATGAATCAGGATAATTATTAATATTAATAATTAAATGTAAAACAAAGTAAATGATTCAATTAATCAGTATTCTCTTTATTTTTATAATCTACTTTATTTTAATATTATAACTTTTTCTTTGTTTGTCAATTCTCTTAGTCATTACTAATACGAATAGGTCGGTACCGGCTCGTATTGGGAACGTCTATTTTACCACTTATTACTATCAAGATAATTTTTAGTGCGCAGCTTGATTTAAATGAGATATTCAACTATTTTTGTACTACAATTTACAATTGTAGTAAGTATATATTACAATACGAATGTATATGATACAATATGTTGATTTGAATGTTTCAGTAAGTGGTTTTATTCAGTTAAATCTCAAGATAGTTATCTACTTCGTTCTATTTTACGGTTTTACAAGTCATTGTCAAAGTCACACCTGCCTGTTTAGTTGACGGGTAAATTGAGTGGTCGGTTAGGGAAGGCCGCACTTGTCATGATTCATACTCAAGACGGAAAAAAATTCATAAATCGTATATTTAATAAAAGGTTTTCCTTAAATGAATAATTTACTTTTATAATGTGTTGATCAGTGTATGTACCTACTCGTATGTTTGTTTCTATATGGCCTTGTATCAAACGATTTGACCAAGTTTATGATTCTTATATCAATCGACTTGTCTTGTCAGTAACAAAAATACACCCCAACGACAATCTTTATCATGTGGGGTGTCGTTGAGTAAATACCTATTTATTTAATTTATTAAATGAGCCAATTATATCCACTGCTGGACACAGGCCTCTCCCAGAGAGCACCAGAGATTTTGATCCTCCGCCCTCCGCATCCAATCAGAGCCGGCAACCTTTTTTAAGTCGTCGGTCCATCGAGCTGGAGAGCGCCCTCCACTCTGGAACTCGTCTGCTCCAACGGCCATCGGTTCTTCGACAGACGTGTCCAGCCCACTGCCACTTCAACGTACCGCGTACGTCCTATGCGAGCGATGTCGGTAACTCTGATGTTTTTCTGGATGACCTCTTTTCGGATTTTATCCTTTAAAGTAACTCCGAGCATAGCTCACTCCATAGCACGTTGGACTAGACCGACTGTTAGTGTCCACGGTACGGCACCGTAGGTCATGACAGGTAGGACGCACTAGTTGAAGACTTTCGTCTTCAGACATTGTGATATAGGTGACGTGAAGATCTGACGCAGCTTGCCAAACGCTGCCCAACCTAACTGTATTTTTCGGTCAGCTTCTCTCTCGCAATTGTTCTTACCAAGCTGAATAGTTTGCCCTAGGTAGATATATTCACTAACAACCTCGAGAGAGGAGCCGTCCACGTATATCGGGCGCGGCGTGACGTGATTGTTGAACATGACCTTAGTCTTACTAAGTTCATACCGAGAGCGACACGCCGCGAAGATTCACCCAGGCTTTCCAACATCTCGTTTACGAGTAAGTACCTACATATTGAAAATAATTGTAAAGTTTCTGTCATGACAAAAAATTATGAAATGGTTTATATATAGGGTTATTGGTAATTCGACGAATTCCTATGAATGAGACGTAGATGAGGTGTATGTAAACTGAGTTGGTCCTGTAACAGGTACTCTAGGCGAAAATGCAGTCATCCTGAGATATCTTAAATTTTAGTTCTTTTTACGAGTCAGCCGGTATTTGCATTTAATAATAAATTTTAATAAAAGCATTGAAGAAAATGTGACATTTTTGCCATTGATGCCATTATTTAGAGTATATACCAATTGTAATAAAAAAATATTAGGTAGGAGTTATCTGCCAAAAATCTGCAATAATGTAGAGAATGTAATAACCTAACCTGACTCCTGTTGGAAAATTTAAATTACCTCTGCGATGCGAATGCCACAACAAAAGGAGAAGGTAAGGAAACGTAAAAACAAAGTCCATATAAATATACAATTATATTTAAATACTAGCGTCCCGCTCGCGGCCTCGCCCGCTTAAGATAGCTAGATCGCATTCGTTCTATAATGTTATACCTACGTCACAATGCAATTCGATTTCCCGTTGTCTTTTTTGAATCACTCTTGTCTATTATTAAAAATCACGATCAATATAACTATATGTTTCTTGCATGTATATATTAATACGTAAATGTAATTAATATTTAGTCTAAGCAGATTATGTTCTAGCTTTTCTATTATAGCGTAAAAAATACAATATCCACTTCCCACGCTTGAAATTTATAATTCAAATCATATCAACACTGGTTATTTTTTATTTAAAGAAGTATATTGAATATTTTTTTTATTTTTAAATACACCGCGTTCTTCGCGTTCTTTCTAGTCCTGACAAATGTACTACTACTATCTTCCATTTCAAACATCGCCAATGCTTAAAATAAAATATTATACTAAAAAAAGTTATTTGAACTTAAATAATGCTCATATCACAAAAAAAAGTAATTTATTCAACAAAATCTATTATATAGAATTTAGCTTCACTTGCTAGTAATTGACGTATTTAAAATATCTACGGAAACCTCATTGAATGCCAGGACGACAACTGTTCTTTATCTTGATTTAGGTCAAAATGTTGTCAAGCTGTCAAAATGTATTGATTCTTTAGTAGATGCCAGTAATCAAAGTAATTCGACTTTTGTTTTTTTTTATTCTATAATTTGAAAAGGAGTTTTAGTCACACTATTGACTATGTCACCCCCGTATAATCTAATTACTTAACAATATCAACAACTTAGCCAATGCACTCGCATTACTTGACAAAATTCGACTTTATCGGATATTAACTTTTTTTTTTTTTAAGATAACTGTTGCAATGTTGAAATTCATTAAATATCATTTTTTGGCCTCTAGTACAAAAAACTCACTGTGTAGTTTTTTAGCTTATATTTCAATAACTATAACGAGAGCTTGACGCTATATAAATCGACCCATTAATAAATTTTTAAAATCTTTTATGAACATTGAGTTTTCTATATTTTAATACTACGTCAATATCATCTATGGTCTACAGATGTATTTAAGATATATCGATATTAATACAAATTAAAAAATCCCGCCTCCGTGATGCATACATTTTTTTCAATGAATAACGACATCTGTTGACAGATATCATAAAATATTACTATAGTTTATTAAGCACATAATATTGGTTTTCAAAAATGATTTAAGCTACCTATCAATAGATGGCATTCTATCAAAAACTACTAAATTACCTTCTGATCGTTAAATATCACTATAATAGCTGTAAATCAAATGATTTGTATCTATTACTGAGACATCTAGCTACACTGTGGAAATAATTTCCAATTGCTTTTATGTTTAAATTTAAAAACTTTTCCATTTGCCACTGTTACTAAGTGAGAATGGAATAAAACTACCTTTACTTATTAGTAATTGACGTAATTTAATCGCCTTCGTTCGACGTTTGCATTGCACATCAGGATATTATATAGCGTGTAAGGCTATGAACTATTAGCATGCCAAATCTAAGTCACTTCTTTTCAGTAATTTAAATTTATTACTTTTTCATTTATTTTCCGGGAACAGCATGGAATACCGGGATAAAAACTAAAATGTATATGGATCGGGACTGTAAGCTCTTACTATACAAAAAATTATTCATTTCTGTGCAGTAGTCTTTGCCTGATTGGAGGACAAATAAACAGAAACAGAACCAACCCAATCAATATCTTTTTGAAATATTTTGTGTACAGAATTGAGTTCTCTACTCTTTTATTATATATATTTATAGATAATAGATAAAACCATGAAAAATGCTATTAATAATTCACATGATGTAGAAAGTATTTTTTAGGATTCAAAAGAATACAGAAATGACAGTGGAGTGATGACTGGAGATGCTCCACCCCGAGTTTGGTAGAAGAACGTTGTTGATTGCTCCCCGATGGCTTAAACATAGGAACATAGTCTATATCATAACTTTTTCGCCTCCTAGAATATGCGCTCCTAGAGACAAGGCACCATAATAGAATTAATAGGCTCATTAGAAAGCAGTTGATCTGTAAAATTTTTTAATAATATAAATTTTAACTTTTGCCAACAGGTCCGGTTAGGTTTTTACATTCTCTACATTATCGCAGTCTTTGGCAGATAACTCCCACCTAATAATTGGTAAAATACACTCTAAATAATGGCATCAATGGCAAAAGTGTCACATTTTGTTCCATGCTTTTATAAAAATTTGCGCCTAGAGCATCACAGGACAAATCAGTTTACAAGGACGGTTTATAATATAGTATATATACTTATTTGGGATTTCATGATTCAGTTATTATTACGCGTATATACGGTATAGTAGCACCAGTAGCGGTGACGGCCGAGGTCGGGTTCAAATGCCCACGATGTTAACTCCCCGTTGAAATAAGCTTAATAAATAATTATAAAAATAAATAAAGTAAAAAGAAAAAAAATGTTTGTTTATTTAAATAGATAATGATGTAGATATACCTGTTTTCAAAATCAATTATACCTCTTCATCCAGTAGATCTGAGGATGTGTGTGTGTGCATACAGACACTGTCCGTGTCTACAACAATTATAGAAATCATGGATTCATATTCTATTATAGTTTTTACATCTCCCTTTATCATTTTATCGTAAAAAATATCAACGTACAGACAATTATTTACTGTTTTATCATTTAATTCAATTAAAATTAAAATATGAGGTATATATCAATTACATTATCTACATATGAGCAGCTAACAGCGACATCTGCCTGAGGCGCGCGGCGACCTCACAAGTCCCTGTTGTAATCTTCACAATTTTTAATATTAAGTATATATATATTATTTAATTGTATTTGTGACGTTTTTAAAACTAAATATACATATTATTTTCTAGTGGGAATAGTCTTATGTAGAATATTCCGAGTCCCTGTACTATTTTATTTCAATATTTTTAATAAAACTTATCCTATAATAAATATATTTTAGTTGAAAAATTGTTATTAACTAAATAAAATACTCCAAGAGCGGCTCCGTAGAGATCTGATGATAAGACAACAATTTCGTCCTCCTCTTCTATGGTTTCTACTGATTGGATACGTGACTTCTCTACCTCTTTAGACACTTAAAGAAAACATATAAAAATTTGAACGCAGCGGGATTCGAACCCGCGCCTCATGTTTCCCGTCCAAGCGCTCAGCGCACGCGCTTCCCCGAAATTCTAATATGTTATATACGACTTATTACGTAGTCAGCATGAGGCGCAGGTTCAAATCTCGCTGCGTTAAATTTTTTAAATGTATTCTTTAAATATTTTTTCTATCTTTAACGTGGATTAACACTTTATTTATTTATTTATTAAAATCATTAAAATAAAGAACTTTAGACACTTTCAGTAGTTTTCTAGCTCTACGAAACATAAAATACGCTGCTATAGATAATATACGAACACCTCTTAGATCTTATTTATGATATGATCCCAGTTAAACTTATTTCTATAACACAAATAAAATCCACTTAATAAGGAGATTAGTAAATAAAAGAAAATGTCAATAGTTTACGTAAGAGTATATTTAGTTACGCTGAATACATATTATTTACAAGTTTAATTTATAAACGTGTACAATTACAGGACAAAACTTACAAATAGTACACCGTGGTGTTACGAAATTGTTCTAAGGTATTGTAAGTTGGTAGAGGAGCGCGACTACCGCCCGACTACCGCCCGACAACCGCCCGACAACCGCCCGACAACCGCCCGACGCCGCCCGCAGTCGCTCAGTGCGCGAGTTGAGAGAGATAGTAGAAGGATTAAGATTCTTTCAATATATAATGTAAATAAATAGCTGTAAGTAAGTATATGAACGAAGTCGCGCAAGGAGCAAGAGCGAGGCGTCGCGTCGCGAACACTGTACTGACTACACGTCGAGACCGAGTGGGGCTCCTGACTGACTGACACTGACTGACACTGACTCAGTCCATTATCTACTTAATTGTACTTACATAATACTTTCAAAACGGGGAACTTCTACTTATTTAAGTCGAGTTTCAAATAAATATCAAGTGGTACTGGAGTATCGCCACACGCACTTCACGAGGAAGAGAAGAATTATTCATTAAGTATTCAATTTGTCGGAAGCAAACCTTGTGTCAAACGTTTATTTACTTTAGATAGGTTTCCGGGAAGTTAGTAGAGTTTAAATTTGTACACGCCAAGGAAGGAACTTAAGTCCACCTCACGTCGCTGTTCTCGACTGATGTACAGACAGACAGACAGACAGACAGACAGACAGACAGACAGACAGA
Organism: Dione juno; assembly: GCA_037127375.1. Taxonomy (NCBI): domain Eukaryota; kingdom Metazoa; phylum Arthropoda; class Insecta; order Lepidoptera; family Nymphalidae; genus Dione; species Dione juno. The sequence goes on along the minus strand of JAXRJS010000080.1, from coordinate 1,437,639 downwards.
CAGACAGACGTGGCACAAGGGTATTTGTTCTCGTTCCCGGTGTGTTTTATATATACAAAGAGCCCTCCACTTTTGTCATGTTCGATAAAATATAATCACGATGCGACATGAAATGAAGGGGAAACAAATTGTTGAATCGCGGTCAATTAAGAAGAAACTTAAGTTAAGGCACTCCGACACTTTCGAATCACGCCAATATGGATACATTAAAATATTTAGGTTTATTTATAGTTTAAAGTCATTTACATAAAAAATACTGTGTGTGCGTTAACAATGTAACTACACACGTCCTCCCTCGGCACGTGTCTCTCTACATACATAAATATTGAGCCAAAACAAGAAAGACCCAAAATTTTCCGCAACGGGACTGCAGCCCGCAGCCGACACTAGACTTAAGTTAACTACACTTAGCTATATTTAGTAGGTACAGTCCATTTGTGATGCGGAGTATCCCTCGCGTGCTGCGTCGCCGTCGTTTATCGTTTATACAAATTCAAAAATAATATTACAGCATTATATAGGTAACACAACGAACGATTTACAGCAATCAGGTAAAAATATACAAAAATAATATCATCAGATAAAAAAGTGAGTACAAAATATAGCGCGAGGCCGGTTACCTGGCGCACTTGGTCTTGCCGTCCAGCAGCTTGCGCCAGAGGTCGAACTGCTCGTGGTAGCGCACCATGTGGATGGCGATGCCGCGCTGCACCGCGCAGGGGTGCGCCGCCACCTTCTTGTTGTAGAACTCGGGCGCGTGCTGGCGGCGCAGGCGCAGCTTGGCGGCCAGCACGCCCGTCACGAACACGTCCTCCAGGCGCAGGTAGCGCTCGCGCGGCGCCGCCTCCAGCAGCGGCCGCACCGCGTCCGCCGTCACCAGGTACGCGGGGCCCGTGGCGAAGTCCGGGAACACGCGGCCCGGGAACTGGCGCGGCGACACGTAGTACTTGCTGCGCGTGGTGCGCTTGGGCAGCGACTTGCGCACCACCTTGCCCCAGATGGTGCGCGTCGCGTTCTCGCGCGCCGCCGCGAAGGCCAGCAGCCGCGGCACGTTGATGAACATGTCGTCGTCCGTCTTCAGCAAGCGCGGCGCGCGCGGGCAGTACGTGTCCGCCCACTCCAGCATGGACAGCGTCTTCAGCGTGAGGTTGGAGTACGAGTCCACCGAGCGGCCCACAACCAGGTCTCCGAATAGAGCGTCCTCGGCGTCCAGCGCGGGCCGCAGCGCGGCGGGCGGCTCCCCCAGCACGAAGGCCAGCGCCACGTCGCGCCGCGCCGCGTAGTGCCCCCACGTGAGGCGCACGGCCTCGCGCGCCGCCGCGTGCGCCGGCGCCGACGACACCAGCACCAGCAGGCGCAGGCGCGCGCCCAGCGCCGGGCACAGCTCGGGGTGCGGCCGCGTGTGGCCCGCCTCGTACAGCGCGCCCGTCAGCACCACGCCGGGCTCCTGCGGCGCCGCCTCCGGCGCCGCCCCCGCCGCCGGGGCTGTCACGTTGCGCGCCGTCGTGTTAGTGGCAACGGGGGAGGGGGACGCGGGAGCGGCAGAGATGACTGGAGCGACGGGAGCGGCTGGAGCAGCTGGCGCAGCTGGGGCGGCTGGGGCGGAGGCCGGCGTGGGGGCGGGGGCAAGGGCGGGGGCCGGGGCGGCGTGAAGGGGCGCGGGTCGAGGCCGCGGGGGCGGCGCGGGCGCCGAGCGCGCCAGCAACAGCAGCAGCAGGGCGGCTAGGGCGGCGAGGGCGAGGGCGTGAGAGCGGCGCACGACGCCGGCGACGCCGAAGGCGCCCATGGTACGTCTCACCCACCCCCGGATCGAGCGCCAGACGACTGCGTCTGCAAAATCCATCGGTCGAATTTAAGAACAAAGTAATAATTAAGTAATATAAAAGCTACATTATCTTATTATACTAAAAATCCAAGAATACTGTGAATACTTATTATATCATTTTATTTATTAATATAAGATTGTTTTTGTAATAATGTACCTAATTACGCCTGTAATAACTAAGTGTATCAAACTATGAACTGTGCCAGTACAAGCAAGAAACCAGCATTATCGCATTAGTACTCGTATGTCCACTATATATTTATAAAGTGAATCGTGAATAGTTGTTGTGAAAAACCATTCATCCTTGACAACGTTTATCTGTTAGATGCAAATATGTTCATTCAACAAGTGCGCAATCCTATGTCATTCGGCCTCACTAAGTTAGTCAGTAAGTAACTGTGTCTGCAAGAACATAAGTAACTCAGCTTCTCACACTCGCTTCAATGGTTGCGTCCTTGTATACTGGCGGTTACTGAATGAAGTAGTAGGTACAGACTGTCTGTACGGGCGTGTCACGGGCCGCCACTCCCGGCCTCCGCTAGTCACTCCACGGTGTTTGTTTATTAATGGAATGTTATGTTTGAATGTGTTCAGAAGTGAGTGATATTAATATTTTTGTATCTTATATAATTTAATTGTCACCAGAATTCGAGACCTTATGTTTTGAATGGTGGAGCTCAACGCCGCGCTTTGCCACAGTGGGGAACCTCTAACAATTCCTAAGTGGGTTTCGAACCCACAACCCTCGCGTTTACAGACAGACGACAGCTACCTTAGCAACCACTGCGCCTAGATGGCCACTTATGGTATGTCGAATAGAATAATATAAATAAAATATATATGAATATAAAAATATTAATATGCACAAGACCTTCACATTAATTGGATAAATTTACATTTTTAATATTGGTCTCACTCACGCACGTGGTGCCGAACAAAACAAAGCGCCTGTCCAACCTGTTACCCGATACTCTTCAATTCGACATCCTACGTAATGATTGCGAACACATGTTCTGCTCTAGAGCTCATGTCACCAGTCACCAGTCACCTTGATAACATGGAGTTACCTTGACAACGACGCGTTTTTGTGTAAACCGTATAGTTTTGTGTACACATCGGTATATGTATGCTTTGATAAGGTAATGATGCTGCAAATAAATGTGGTTGCAAATAAAAAGATCTACTTTTGCGCAAATACCTAAGTGTTTACTTATTTATAAAACTATAACGACATTTAAAGTAACAGCTTAATCTACGTCAATCTACATAACACGTTGGAACGTGCGCTGGTATCACAAATTAAATTCAACTCGCTGGCTTATGACAACTGAAACTGAACTCATCTACATTACAAATTTTGAAAGCGAAACCTTCTTTAGCACTTTGTGATTTGAAAGTCGACGAAACGAAAAAGCGACAGTAAAAAGAGTCGCATGAATTCATAAGATTTAACTTGGGAGAAAATGAGATAGAAAGCATTATACAGTGTTTATATATAGAGCTTTTTCATCAGTTTTGTAATAAAATAAAAAAAAAAAGAAATGTCGAAAACTAATGCAGATTATTGTCACATATATCAAAAGAACGTGTTCGTGAATTTTGTGTACACCAAAAAGCGTTATTGAATGTGGTTTTACAGTACTCCAATAGTTTCTAACCAACGAAATTTTGCCCCGATACACACTCCTCGTGCGTCAGAGTCATCACCGTGCATGAGCACTGTGGTCATTGCTGCAACCTACAACTATCCTCTTCACGAAATTTTACATTCGTCTCATTATCTTTAAGTGAACATGTTTTAAGGTTTCACTTCTACCTCGTGTGAACTGCACACATGTGTTTTATATTATTCCAAAATGTTCTATACAATAATCGGCGATCTCTGAGCTACGGTCATACTGGAACAGAAGCGTCACAACAAACATCATGTTTAAACTATACTACTATTCTATTGACGTTGATTTTTGATATTTTTGATTTTATTTGATATTTAATATTAATTCACACCTTCTTATATAATATATGTGTTTTTTTTTTATAATGAGATGACTGCGAAAATGTATTTTATTATTTCAACATAATTTTCTCCCTTTCATTCAGAACAACTCCTGCTAAGGCTATATCTACATTTTTTAATCTTTAACAGATCTCTTCAAACTCCACGCTAGGCATTCCTGACTCTTGATTATAAATACTTATTAAGCTGAGCAACTTTTCTAAGAACGATCTATCGATATTATTATAGTTTAGCTGGCCTTATTTAGCGTCATATTAGATGCTCTTGACCTTTGATTAATATTGTTTACGTCAAAACATTTCCTGATTTCTTGTAATTTAGCTAGCTAGTCTATTTAAGTACAAGTCCCCTCCCTGTTGCACCATCTACAATCATTGTATTTATAACCTATCCACGAAGCCAAATGTCCATGTACCTATACACAAACAAAATTTCACCCAAATCGGTCCAGCCGTTTAATTCCATACAGACAAGGACAAAGAGGCAACGAATAAAAAAAAGAATAACAATTAAATATATATATATATATATATATATATATAGTATATATATATATATTATATATATATATATATATATATATATATACATATATATATATATATATATATATACATATATATATATATATATACATATATATATATATATATATATATATATATTATATATATATATCTATATATATATATATATATATACATATATATATATATATATATATAGATAATATATATATATATATATAATATATATATTATATATATATATATATATCTATATATATATATATATATATATATATATATATATATATATATATATATATATATAATAACGTGATACGTGTAAGTAAATGACTGTCAAGTGAAATACTAATATTATTTAAAATAAAGCGTTCGAGCAAAAGGGTGTCCGAATGAATGGTCATGTCTCACGCAGCACTGTAATGCAATTGTCACAGTTCATATACTGAATACTGCAATAAAATAAACACTCATTAGCCAATTTTCATCGGTCTTGGATTTAAATTAAGCGTAAAGTTTAAGCTAAAGAACTTGTTAAGTAAGTACGTAACGTTAGAATCGTGTTTTATACAATATTTATATAATCAGATTGCGGACATACTCAATGCGTGTATCGTTTGTAAAAGGGGCAATGCATCTTTATATATGTATGTATGTATGTATATATGTACTGCAATCATTTAGAGTTCACTTGGTCTGGTTTATTAAGCACCTCGTAAGATTTCGTCATAGTTTAAGTTTATATTTATATTAGTTATGAAGGATCATCAGCTTGTGTAAACATTTATTGTACTGCTCGCTGTTTATTAACACGTAGTACATGCCGAGGCCGGTACGTATAGGCACAATAGGCACATATAGGTACGTGTACCCACTACACAAGGTTATCAAACGAAACAACATCTACAATCTAAACATCTAAACTATGTACATACTAATACCGTAATATTTAGTATCAAATAAGTCTTGTAAACCGAGCCCAATGTACCCATAGAGCCTTCTGTTATCCATATAAGTTAAAATACTCGTTACTTGTGCTGAAATAATAAATAAGAAAAACGATTAAGGGGATTATAAGGGACGTGCATTCAAGGAATAAGACAAGCAGTGAGGTCCGAATTAAAAAAAATTAAGATATACACGGCCTATATCACGTGGAGAACTTACCTAGTACAGCAAGGGCAGGTAGTCGATTCGTGGTCAATGTTCGGTGGTCAGTGGTCGGTGGTCGGCGGGGTCAAGGCCCTCTTCGCTAACGGCATCACACACACACACACACACACACACACCCAAACATTAACACTCAAACACACGCACACATCCGCGTGCGAGTCAAGACACTCGTCGACACATGCCGTGAATAATTTTTTATTTCGCGTTAAATCACTGTTACTTATTTCATTATTCAAAATTTCGATCACTTGGAATAAAATAAATGCATTTATAAAGAACGAATAAACTTAAAAAAACAAAACAATTCGCTTGAACAAAACATGACTACTACAAAATTAAATACAATTAAATTTAAATATATAAGTCGCATAAAGTTTATATTCCCATGGTTTTAATATAATCGTGATATTACAATAATGAATCACACATTTAAAACGTCTAATAAGATAAATACATTGCGTAAAATGAGAACACATTAAAACAACGGGCTGCACTTGTACCGCGGTCACTGTCTGTCGGTCCGTCGGTCCGTCGGTCCGTCGGTGTGACCGCAACACTTGACATTAATGAATGTTTGTCAAGTTTCAATGGAATCTAGGTGACGGCGACGCATTGCATTCTATTGACTATGGCTTTACCACGCAGTAGGCAACACCTCGCCAATAAATACACTTCAATGAAAACAAAATAAGAGTATGCGTGTTTGTTGACTTAAGAGAATTGTAATCTAAAATTGATTTACATATAAGCAAATAAACAAATTGAGGTTACGATTAGGAAGATTTTACCAAAAAAAATCTAACTATTAAAGGATATAGGTAGATAGAGCGCCAAAATATATTTTAATATATTTTATAGTTTAACTAGTCAGAAAATATAATTTTCGATATAATAAAAGACTGTCAAGTTGACCTCTACGTCCGATATTCCGATATCTTGATATCCACCAAGCACTAACTACGCAAGTAGCTGGTGCGTACCTACATACCACCGTGTAATTCAAGAGTCACCGACATTTCAAAACATGCCATTTGTTTCAATCTGAGGACAGTCTGAGAGTGCAACGTACTGTGTAATGTACCTACTGGCTACTGCGACGTACAGACTGCTACAGAAACAGAGATGTCACGCATCTACTGCGGGCGGACGTCACGTCACGTCACGTCACGCTCGTCTCGTACTGAACTCGCATGGGAATGATGATTTATGTTATAAAGGTCAAAATATTTGCAGTCATCATTTACTAACTGAAAGGTTGTATAGTGGAAACATTAGTACTTAATGCTTGCTGTTCAAAGAATATACTAATATGTAGTTTTATGCGAACGCTATTGGAATTACACATGAGCATATCCATGTACCTATGTAGGTATTATTAGATGGAAATTTTGCAAAAAATATAATATAATAAAAGTCTCGGTCTCGTAAAAAAAACCTTTAAAAAATAGTGAATGAGTCACGAGTAACGTAACGTAAGTGTTAAAAGAATTACGCAAGGCTATTTTATTATAATGATGACATGATGACACAAAAAACGTAATTCATCGTAGAACTGTCATTATTCACCACTCCGCGGTTTGCCTCTCTGTGGTTCACGACACAGACAGAACAGACAGACTGTGTGTGTTGTGTGTGTTGTGTGGGCTGTGCAAGCCCGCAACAGGTTGCCGCGCTTAGCTGCTGCCTCTTTAAATGCGCCATTACACGAACACAACTTTTTATATCGCGCTCTACACGTACCAATTACCTGTCGCTGACTCACACACTGCTCAGTGCTGCGAGTAATGACCCGTCGATGTAATATACTATTTTAGAATAAATATTTAGACGAAGTAAATATTTTAAAAAGAAGTACTAGTGCAGGAAGCTAATATATAGGTACATATAACAATATTTCAAAAAACAGCTTTTCATTCATTATTTAAACAGCTGTACCCTGACAATGTGCAGACGGGCACGCGGGTCGCATGCGGGTCGCACTTGCTCTAATATTTGACAGGGCGGGGTGGAGGTGCCCGACCAGCCGCCCGACCGCCGCCGCTCTTAGAACAGGTTCAGTTTTTGCTGCGCGGAACATGCGCTGTACGGTCAACAGGAGGCTAGTTGAATGGAAGTGCAGTACATACGTAGCTGTACTCCTCGAGTGAGTACGTCGAGTGACTCGCAACGCAACTCGCAACAAGATACTCGCAGTAACATGCAAATACTACAATTTTCGCTAAAAAAATTGTAATCGTAATTAAAAGTTGTAAACACATTTCTTTGAGTCTTTTACGTGAAGCTCGTCCGAAATGCATGTCTACGCTCACGCTAAAGCTCTACTTGTACTTAAAAGATAAATAAAACTAATATAACTCACACGACATGCCACAATCAGTTTACCGAACGGATAAATATATACTTAGGTATATCGGAAATCGTCAAAATCTAGGTTAGTCTACATCCCAGAAAGCATAAAATCTAAATAAAACCTTAGCCTCATTAGCGAAAGCATTCACGTTGACATATATTTTAGTTAGCTGCCTACAATTCTCATTTCAACTGTAATTGAACACATTTACAAACATTCCAAATGAAAATATATTTGAAATAGTTTTTCGCGATCTCCGCTATAGGTCACATCTACAGTGAAATGTAGTGACTCGACTTACACTAACTGTAACTTGTAATGCTACATATTAGTTTTCATACGTCCCCGCATGCATACAAGACTCGCAACTCGTAAGATAATGCCCCGCCACACCACGACGGGCCGCGCCGTGAGAAACTGGAAGTTGCTTCTTATAGTGTGTATTACACTCGGATGTGTCAGGCACCTGCGGGGGTGGTTTACCTCTCATATACATGTGTGGAATATTTCGATTTAGTTTTTTTAATAAAATCTGATAAATACTTAAAAACTGTAATAGTAGTGACATAAAGATCGTGATTCACGTGCTAGTGTTTGATGCATGAGGTGCGGCCTCGCTCTTAACCCCGGTTCGCCTCGAGTGGTCGAGTGGCCGAGAGGTCGACTGGTCGAGAGGACGTGACCTTGCGGCGGCAGACCGCGCCTCAGCTTCCAATCATTTAAAATATAACGCGATATTTCTGCATATTTTGTTACCAAGGACGTCCCAAATGCGGATAAAAATAATGAAAGTAATCAATTTGTTATATATGTAGCGTCGACATAAGCGGCGTGCTGTCTGTCCGTCTGTGTCTATAGGCACCGAGGAGGAGGTACTGTACACTTGTGTACTCATTAGACTTGCTATGAGTATGTTGTGTTTATTAATATAATCATGAATGCTATTTTCCTCATTAATGGATATTTGCATGACGACTTCCCCTTAGTAAGTAATTAATACAAAAAGTTCATTAATATTAAGTTATAATTGAACATTTAAACCGTGCGAGTGACCTAATTAGCGATGTCTGAAATCTATACATATAAATAAATAAAATGTAAATGTCTGTTAGTGATTTCAAAATAAATGTTTTTTCAAGTGCGCATTAGAGTTTATACACATTCTCAAAACATAAAAAATATCGGTCGAGTAGTACTCGCACGGGGGTTCAGTACATATTTCATGATTGTAGGTATTGCGCTGACGAAATATTACTAACATTAATAATATTTAAATTTTATAACAACAAAACTAAAAACATAAATATATATATATATATATATATATATATATATATATATATATATATATATATATATATATGTATTATATTTAATATTTGTTGTTATAGCGGCAACGGAAATATATAATTTGTGTTAATTTCAGCTTTCTAGCTACCACATATTGTGAGATACAGCCTGGTGACAGACAGAGAGACAGCGGAGGCTTAGTAACAGGGCGTATTTCACAGGCGAGTACCTTCTGTCCAGATAATATATTGCATATAAAATGATAATTTCTTTTTATATATGTTTATTTTTTGTTTAAAAGTATTTAAACCAAGTGGTTCGAAAGAAAAAAAGTGGAAGACCTGTACATATGTATATTATACATGCATCTTATATTAGAGTAAATCCGGAAACAACAGCAAGAGCCGCGAACGAATCGCTAGTAAATAGTAGTATAATAAATACTGAAAATAAAATTTGTTTTGTCAATGGACGCTTGAAACTAATTTAATGATACCCGAATTAGTGAAACTTGAAATAAGTACTAAATGTACTACAAATAACAGCATTGAGTTCCGCTACCCAACACGCAATTTTGACATTGGGCGAAGAGTGGGTAACGGAGTGTTTTACTAGGCTCCCTCTGCTGTGAGCGGGAAATAGTGTTGAATGTTTTTGTATCTGTTCTATGTAAAGTATGTTTTAACAAATAACAGCACGCAATATTGCAGAAAATTACGAATGATTTATGACGTCATTCAGAGTCTCTCTCTCTTAATACACCTGGCAAATGACCAGACCAGACCAGAAAGTAAGAGTTCTGGTTCAACCAACTTTTGTAAGGAAATTATAAGTATCTCAGTCAGTTTTAAAAACGCGCAGTGTGATGTTCTCATACAAAAGTTTCAAGAATAATAATTGACTCAGATTGAACGGAAAGTGGTGCAGTGTCGATACATTCGTAAACCAGTATAAATAAGTGTATATATTTATATACTCGTATATACATTACGACTATATATAAATTCAAGACACGTCAGGGATATAGCGGATTCACCAGCAACAAGATATTTGTGATCGAATTCTTTTTACTGCCGCGAAGAAATCCAAATGATTCAAATTTAAATTAGTTTACAAATATCCCCAAAAAGTTCAACGAAACGTTGGATACCGTATACGTTGGATACGTACCAATAATCTAGAATCTGTCAATTAAACTATAGGCACCTTGAACATGTACAAACCCGCCACTGAGCTAGGACGAGTAGTTAGTTGTCTATGATTATGTTCATATCTAAAATAAAAACTTAATTGATATTATGTAGGTGTTCAACTTTAGTATAAACTGAGTCAGTCAGTCTCACGAAACCAATTTTGTTCAAAATATTTTTCATTAGAATAAAATGTTGGATATATAAAAATATACATAGGACATAAGTTGGAAGCAAAAAGCGTTTAAATTAAAGCTCAAAAACGGGAATATATTATGACGAGAGGTATACCTCTGTCATAATATACCTTTTACACACACAACACACAAGGACAGGACAAAGTTAGTATCATATTACTGGTTCTAGCTACAAATAATATGTACATATGTACATATTAATAGAACGACTGGCTTCGGCTGCGGGGTGAGGGGTGCGGGGTTAAGGGGTGCGGGGTGCGGGGTGCGGGTTGCGGGGATCGTCACATCTTACTTATTTCCTCATTTCAGAAATATCAAGGTCTGTTATTTACTATTTTGAGAAAAATATATAATGTATAGTATTGTTATTTAAATTTAATAATTAGTATCGACCTTTCCTAATTGGAATATTATATTATATTATGTGAATTAAATACAAGGCAACTGTGTTTTTATCAAAGACGTACATATTAATCTATTAAATTTATAATGGAACGAGAAATATTAACCTCTCGATTAATTTATTAAACTTATGAATATTTTAGTATCAGTCATGGTTCCCGACACGCTTCACTTCAGGTTGTAGTAGTTTCCTAAAAGGCGATTTTGTACCAATGTCTGAGCGACTTTATACAGTATTGGTAAAGTATAGTAGTAGAGTATGCTGTATGATTAGTAATAAGATAGTATTTTAAATTGGTTGAGATTGATGTATTGTAGTGACTATGTGGTTGCGTGCCATATAATAGCGGCTAGAGCCGTTCGTGGGACGAAAGCTCGCAATCTATAAATTTAATAATAGGCTTCAACTTATCTGTGCATGTAATACTTATCTAAATTATTAAGTTTATATCCAATCGGTTACAACAGTATTGATATGTACATAACGTATTTAAACAAAAGGATGTTTAGACGTGATAAAAAAGACCTAACATTATACAGTTTTATAATATTTAAATAACAAATGACTCAAAGTCATATTATGTCTTGCTATTACTGGGAAAACCTTCACTAAATGTACTGTTATCTAAACTACAGGTATTATTTTATGGATTAAAATTATACTTTTAGATATCAAGCATCATAGTAATAATGTTACAAAAAAAAGTATTAGTCATTACAAGCTTCCTAGAGGACATGATGATAAATAAAAATATACATTTTTATTAAAAATGGCGTACATGTACAGACAGACAGCAAGGTGATCCTATAATGGTTCTGTTCTTTTTTCTCTAGATAAGGTATAATAGAAATTTCTCCTTCTAGTGGTTCAATAAATGTGGGTATTTAGATATAACTTATAAGAAATGTCATCAATGATCAATATAATAATAAATTAGGAAAAAAATATCTACCTTCACATATATGCAATGTTAATACTTAATACTTGACTGATAAAGCATAAATATTTTCATTTATGCTTTATCAAAGTGAAGTGTATTTTTAAATTAATTTAATTAAACATATTTCATATGTCTACTTTGTCTAGCGAAGCAAATAATAGTGACAAAGAACTTGCATTTTTTTCTATAACTTAAATTTTATTGATAAATAAATAAATTAGATGATAAATGTATCATGTAACATATTTATAAATAATAGATTGCTTGAGTGACTACAGTTCATAGCCACATTAAGCTGTCATACTTTAACTAAACAGAAAAATGAATCCTTGGAAGTTGAAAACAATAGACTCCACAAAGCGTGACACAACTCGAGTGACTGATGTGGATAATTCATTTGAATAGCAACATTTATTGTTATTGTTTATATTGCAAGGCTTTACAGATGAAACAGTAATAATGTTATTATTCAGGAAATTACTACTTAAATTGAACCTGATTTTGATTGATCTAATTGATTTCCTATATTAAAATGTACATATTTTTTACTTGTTGGATGATGAAATACTTATTTGGCAATTAAAATAAAAAAAATATTAGTATTTATTATTATTTATTATTAATGTATAATATATTTTAGTTTAAGCTTACATGTATATGTAAGCATGAACTAGACTGTGTAACTAGGATACTGAAAAGCTATGAAGAATTCAAATAGGATTTTTTTATTTATATAAAATATTTGTTATTTATTTCTAATGAATATAAATTTATAATATGTTTGAATAATTTGCTATGTGTAGTATTGCTTCTTACTCTCAAAGTTACAATTAAATTAATGGTGCTCTTTTTTTTAAAACATTCTGTAAATAATTATAGAGTTAAATTATGACCGTAGCTTAAGAAGTTGGTTAGTTATAATATGTACTACAAATTCGACTTATATATTTTTTAAATTTGAGCTTACCATATTGAAGCACGGAAACAGCGAGATGTGTTGATAATAAGACGATCCTCCGGAAAGCACTTTGTGGTAATGAATAGATATTATACACACGAGTATATAACGAGTATATGAAGCGGGCCGGGCCTCGAGTCAGCGCTCTCTTATAAGTATTGACAAAGAGGCGGGTCGTCGCAGCCTCGTCTCAATATTATATATGGCGAACGCTCGGAGCTCCGTCAGTCCAAGCGTCCACTGAGAAGCTCGAGACTAGTCGTTTGACAGCTACATAGTACGGACTACGAGTACGGAGCGGCGAGCGGGGAGCACAGACTACACACCACACACAGCGCCGCCGCCGACCGCCGACACACACTAGAAAGGCCGACAGCTTTTTAACGCTATTAGCGACCTCTACAGTCCACAGTAAACACTGCGACTATAGATAAAATAAGTTAGTTTACATCATATTTTTAGAGAATTATATATATATATATATATATATATATTTATATATAAATATAAATATATATATATATATATATATATATATTTATTTAAAAATAATAAATAATATACAAACAATTAGTATTGTGAAATCATCCTATTACGTAACTCAACTAAATTGACTGCTTCAACCTATACTTATATTGTTAATCACCGTTTTCGCACTGGCAAGTGGCAACAGTAGCAACAGTAGCATTAGGGATTCAAGCATTAAGGTGCAATACATTAGTATATAATATTTTACTAACACTTTTTCGTTTTGCATTAAAGTTATTTTGCATTCAACAAAAATAAAAATGTTTTTCTAAGAGAGTTATTTTAAATTCGACTATATTTTCATCATTCAAAACACTATAAAATATTGTTAAATTTCAGGTTCAAATCCCAAAATCATATATTATTTTTGTAGGTATCTCAAAATACAGTTAAGGTGTAGTTACATACATTAAATTTGCCTTTAATATGTATCGTACTACTAGGTAAGATACATTATCTTAAAATAAATAAATAAAATAAATAAGCCTTTATTGCTGTAACTTATATAACATACATCATTTAATTGTAAGTATATAAAGTAAGTATGTAAAATATCTTAAGTTTTGTTAGTTGTATTATTAACTATTTTTCCTTTTACAGCTTGTCCTACGACAAAGGCCTCCTTTAAAGCTTTCCATTTTGTTCTTTGTTTTGCAACACTTGTCCATTGCGCGCCAGCAACTTTTTTGATATCATCTTCCCAGCGTTTATATTGTTTTCCTTGACTTCTTTTGCTGTCACGTGGGTACCACTCTGTCACTATTCTGGTCTCTTTCTCTTTTTCTTCCCTTAGCATGTGCCCTGTCCATCTCCATTTCAGATGTTTATAAACCGTATATATATTTTTAAAATTAGTTTTACTTTTTATATTTTGTAGTCTTACTTTGTCTCTTCGTTTGACTCCAAGAACGCTTCTTTCCATTCCGTTTTGACAAACTTGTAGTTGTTTAAGTTGCCGTTCAGTAAGCGCCCATGTTTGGCATCCGTACGATAAGCGTGGGAGGTGAGGAGCAGGTGTTGTACACTAGTCTTTTCTCTTTCATGGGCATATCATTGTTTTTCATAACCTCGCTCAGGGACCAAAAACGTTTCCAGCTGTTTGTTGTTCTTCTATCTATTTCGTTTTGCATTGTGTCTTCTGTGGATATTAGTTGGCCCAAATATATGTACTCATTAACATACTTTACTTGACCACCGTCCACCTTTACATCTTTTTTGATACAGTTTGTCATTACCTTTGTTTTTGAAGTATTCATTGATAGACCGACCTTGGCACTTTCCTTTGATAGTTGCTGTAGCATGTTTTGCAAATGATCTGGATTCTCAGAAAAGATGACAATGTCATCAACATAACGTAGATGGTTAAGTTTCTCACCATTGATGTTGAGTCCATATTTATCCCAGTTTAGGTTTCTAAAGACCACTTCTAGAACCGCAGAGAATAGTTTCGGTGAGATGGGATCACCTTGTCTGACACCCCTTTCAATAGGAAAAACTACTCCTATTCTTTCCAGTTTGACTTGTGCCGTACTTTTAGAGTAAATATTTATAAGCATATTGATGTATTTAGTCTCAACTGCCTGCATTTCTAGTGTTCTCCAGATACTGTTGTGGTCCAGTGAGTCAAAAGCTTTATTAAAATCCACAAACCCTATGTAGTAGACTTTGTTGTATTCTTTATACTTTTGAAGGACTTGTCTCAGTACATGTATGTGGTCAATTGTGGAAAACTTACTCCGAAAACCAGCCTGTTCTTTGGGTTGATTCTCATCTAGTGTGACCGCTATTCTTGATAGTATTATTTTTGAAAATACATTATCTTAGGGTAAGGTAAGTAAATTAATTAGATATTAGTACCTAAATTTGACTACTTATAATGTCACCCACTCCGAATAAAAGCTTGTAAGTTGTAGAAAGTCTTAAGGAAATACGCGCCAATTTTAGGGCAAAGGGGTAAAGACATAAGGAGTGCTTTCACGCACACTGATCATTTTCTATTTGATATGACTATTTGCCTTAAAAGGGAAAATAGTAAAAGCCTCGATATATACCTATATTGTATTATATACATGTTAATATGAAAAGACATTGTATCACCACTTATCTCGTGAGCCAGCGAGCGTCGGCGTAATTGCGTTAAATTGTGTTAAGGGGAGAGCATACGCACGAGTGGATACTGATTGAAAACGAATTGCCTCTTATCGGGACTCGACACGCCACACAGATGGGTCCTGTGTTCTCGCCGTTATTTCACAGCCTCCCTCTGGCAGTCGCTCGACAGGCGCGGTTCGAGCTCTTTCAGCCCGAGAGATGCAGGAGTACCACCAGTCGAAGGGGCTGGTCGCCTTCAGCCTTGTGTACCTCACATTTTTCCTGGACAATGTTCTTCTCACTGTACTTGGTTAGTGTTTATTTTTAACAATACAGAGTCTTCCGGCATCAAAATAATTTCATCATAATAAATCATGAAATGATCTTGTTTTTACTAACTTAATATTTATCCTAAATAATTATTTAACTAAACATTATAATATATATAATTTATTATGATTTAATAGATCATTTCAATGTTAGCCGGGAGCGTTTAAAAACCAAAATCATAACATTCTCTTTTTTTCAAATGCAATTTTATGCAATTTTACTCTAAGCGAAGGATAGATTCCTTTTCCTGAGAGTCCAATTTGTCTAACCAGACATGAGGCAACCGACGTTTTATTATGAATATAAAGTGAAACTTTACACTCTAAGTGCCGATCATACCGGACTGGGTGCAAGGCGAGTCGCTGGCGCTGTGGACGGAGCACGGCGCGCCGCTCGCCGCGCTCCTGAACACGACCGTGCAGCGCATCACCACACGACACGACTCCGGTAATGTTGTGACATATACATATCAGATCTATTATATATATTGAAAGGACATTTTAAAGAGAGAGAAAAGAGAATTGCGTAACATTACCTACCTCAATCTCCATGGCCTGCAATTACTATTTCCCTAAATGAAAGTCAAATATTGCTTCCAGCTGTGTAATCAATCAATATACATGTAGACGAAATTGGATGCTAAGATGCAGATGATGCATGAAGTTCAGAAGGTGTTTGTTTTTCTCAGGTAGCGTGGGCACGTCACAGGCCATAGTGGGCGCGGTGCTGGGCGCGAAGGCGGCAACGCAGCTGGCGGTGTCGCCGGCGGCCGCGGCACTTACAGCCGCGCGGGGGCCCGCCCTCGCCCTCAGGCTCGCCACAGCGCTGCTCGCTACTGCTGCATTAGGTAACTATGGATTTTCTCTGTAATGATTTTATTTTATTTCTTTTGTTAGAATATGTACGGAAATCAAAACTACTACCACTACTAAAGGCAAGGTGACATGTGTAAGTAGTAAAAATGGTGGTCTGTTAACGAAAGAATTAAATTGAATTAGCTTCACGCTGTGGGGTACAGCGCACATGGCAGGGTAGGCAGAGGGAACCGTAGGAACCTAGTGTTAAGACACTCCGTTCCCCGCTTTACGCGTTTCGACGCATTGCGTGTTGAGTGGCGGATCTCAACGCCGTTCTTGCCTTGTCATCATTCATTGTCCCCGAATGAGGATTGAGCCCACAAAGGATATGCTTCTACGTCACGATGGTCCTCAACGAAAGAATTATGAACAGTATTATACTTGGCATTGTTTCAAAAGTAAAAGTTAAATTTTTACGCAGCATGTACTACTTGCGAGTACCTACCTACCTGCTAGGCGCACCGCGTGTTCGTTAAAATTCCAGTAACGCGGCGTTTGAATACCGTACGTAACTCGTGAATGCTGCAGAATCCGGAATGTTGATTTGATATTATGCGCAGTATTTAATATAAGCTTTCGCACAAAAAAACAGCTTTCAGCAAATACATTTGTTTAGACGCCTTAATATATTATATTCTAATATTCAAGAATCAGACATGATGTCTTCGATTCTTATTAATAGTGAAATTACATTTTCTTCTATTTATAATTGGGATATCTTTAAGCTTTTAAGCTTTGGTAATTATTTAATTTTATATGATTTAAATATAATAATTCTTTATTTATTTATTTGGTTTATCACATAAGTAAATGTGCACATTAAATATTAAATAAACAATGTAACATAAGATACATATAATACATAAGAGTATGTTATTACGATAAACACCACTCGCAATACATTTGTGGGAGAGGAAAATTAGATTGTTAAACTTTATATTACAGTTATGGTAAAAAATATTTAAACGCACTTCTATATACATTTACCTCACGCACGTTTAAGAAGCGTCTACTTATAAAACACGACACTTTCGATATTCAATCACACATTTCTTATCCATTTTTGAATGCATATCTAAGTTTATAATCAACACACATATATAGTGTATGGTGTAGGGTCGAACATTGGGCAATTGTTTTTTGAAAGAAGGAGCCACGCCCTACAATTTAGATCTACCAGTACCGTCTTAGGACAAGTCGCGGCCCTTCGACACATTTGAATTTAGAGCCCAGTTTCGAAATGAATGGGTAACAAATTTTTACACGTTTTACACGTTACACACACACTCTAGCGGGGCCTCAGCGAGGGATACTAAAGACGAAAGTGAAGAAAAACTTAAAGTTTTAAAATAACATAATATAAATTTAAATGATTACCAAGTATGTAGATATGTTTTGTATGCATATTCCGTAGTGTTCGGTTGGTGCGCGAATAGCAACGGAGGCACCAGGGGTGGCGCAGTGTGTGCTGGAGTAGGGCGGGCGGCGCAGGGCGGCGGCGCGGCCTTGGGCGGTGTGGCGGGGCTCGCCCTGGCGGCGCGCGCGCTTCCACCCGACAGACGGGACAGAGGGCTCGGAGCTCTGCTGGGAGCTGTTGCGCTGGGTGCCATATGTTATTAAATTAATGATAATTTGATTCACTCTTAAGATATTTATTGATGACTTTAATCGTAAATTATCTTTTTGAAATTGCTGACTTTTGTTGACAGTTATTAAATTTTTTTATTAGGTATTAATTCTTTTACAAGTTGTTTGTTTTTGTAATACATTATGGAACTGTTACAGGAGTGCTGGTGGGTTATCCTTTCGGCGGAACTGCGTACAAGCTGTGGAGTCCAGCCGCGCCCTTTCAGCTCATAGCTGTAGCGTTATTACTTAACCTGGGTAACAATTTTGGAATTTTGTATATTAAATATGTGTTATATTAAATTCATATTAAATATTTAATTTCGAATATTTTTTTAGGTCTACAACATTTGCTCCTTGATATAGACGAATATTCTACTACGGTAAGTATGGACTGACTAAGAATTAAAGAAGAAGTGATTTTATCATGTAAAATATAAATATAAACCTAAACCTGTATTTTCCATAATGGTTAAAGTTAAGACCCTTACCAAAATATAAGTACGTTGGTGGAAATGTTACATATTCATATTTTTGTTAAAGGCATGCAACTTGCTGTTACTCAGGATCAGGACGAGGGTAGCGTGGTGGGCGGTGGCGAGGGCGGAGCGGGGGTGGCGGGCGCAGCGGGGGCAGCGGGCGGTCTGAGTGGCATGCGGCACGAGGCGGCGCGCGGCTCGACCGGAGCGTGCGCCGGCGCCGTGCTCATCACCACCAGCGTCATGGCGGCGCTTGAGCCTTGTCTGCCGCTGTGGATTATGCACAAGTTCCGCCCCGAGGTACTTCTACATTTATTACAGCAGTACACATATTATGTCTCACAAGGGCGACGGTTATATCAGTGTGTGTGTGTGCGTGCAGCGCTGGGCGCTGGGCGCGGTGTTCTTGCCGGACAGCGCGGGTTACCTGCTAGCGGCGAGCTCGCTGGGCGCGCCGGCGCGGCGGGCGGGCCCGGAGCGCGTCGCCGTCGCCGCAGTGTTGTGCGTCGGCCTGGCCGCGCTCGCCGTGCCGCATGCGCCGTCGGTACTTGTTAATCATCATTTCAAAATACACCATACATATATCATTTTCATACATTTTATACATACCTATGACATGAGTATCGTGACACATCACAATTTGAATCTGGAAGTACCAGCCTGTGCTTTAATTTATAATATCTATTGAATTGGGTGGTTGGCCGCAGCTTAAACTATTAAAATTACACAATTCTTCAAAGACTGAGTCTCAATCAGACTGTATGTGCAGGTGGGGTGGGTGTCGGTCCCGCAGGCGGCGCTGGGCGCGGGGCTGGGCGCGGCGGACGCGGCGCTGGTGCCGGCGCTGCTGGCGCGGCGTCCCCACGCGCTGCCGCACCGCGCCGCGCTGCTACAGGCGGCCTCCAGCGCTGCATATGCTATCGGTATTCTACGAGATCTAATATAGACTTCCCTATTTATTACATGTACAAAACTTCAATAAAAAATGTGTATGATATCAGTGCTTTTACACCTCTCTACGTAAATTTTTCGTAAAAATATTTAATGTACAGACAATTTTTTTTACTATTTTATATGAAATATAACATAACAGATAGAATATGATAACTAAAAATATAAAACAAGTACAATCTTACAATCAAGTCACTCTCTCGGATTATTATTTGACGTGAAAACTGAAAGCTAAGATATGATATTTCATTCGCGAGGCCCGGTGGTGGGCGGCGTGGTGTCGTGGGGCGCGGGGTTCGACACCGCCCTGCGCGCGCTCGGCGTCGCCAACCTGTTGTACGCCGTCTTCCTCTACCGCGCGCTGTCCAGACACCCGCTCTCTGAGCAAGTACGTATCTAATCGACTATGTACATTTTATCACTGATAGGTATGTAAGTAGTGAAACTTTCATGATATAGACGTTAAAAAATACAAAATAAACCATATAACATTCTAGAACACTGTATCTTACCAAGCCTGACTCGGTAGATACTTTTTATTGATAATATTCATGATCAATTAAACTATTGCACAAATAAAAAAGGTTCTATTTTAAGTCCGTGCTCTTTTACGCTTATCTTTTTAATGAGATCGCTCGCTCTGAAATCAGAGATTCCCTCTGCCGAGCGCCAAGCGCCAAGCGCCAAGCCTGCCACATGTTTGCGGCATACAGCGTGAAACAGCTATACGAAAATGATAAAATAGAAAAGTTACATTTTAAGTATAAAACTATATTTATGTAAATATGATATTATTCTTCATTAATGAAACATTTGAAATATTCGTTTCATCATTGCGCAGTGGGGAGCGAGCGCGACGCCCGACGACGACAGCGACAGCGGCAACGACGAGGAGACGACGCCGCTGGGACCCGCCGTCTCCGCGCAAACATTCCGTTGAACTTACTCGTATTAAATACTGTGCTATTACTAACTCTTGTAATCGTACTAAATTGTAAAATAAATTAAAAGTATATTATTATCATTACGTAGGAGTCGATTAAACTGACAATTTTTTTTGTGATTGTGTAAATGGTTTCCGCAGTCCTACACGGACGTGTATGTAATCGTATCTATATAAATAAAACTAATACCATTATTTTCGTGGTGTTTTATTTTTGACAGATAGCACCTTATTTTCATCATCATATGTGATAATGTGGATAGGCATATAAAAAAAAAGTATATATATATATATATATATATATATATATATATATATATATATATATATATATATATATATATATATCACGTTCAGCAGCGTATCAGCAGTTCTCTGTGCTTATTCTATTCCTAGGTATAGAAGAGATAGTTTTTTTTTAACTGCACCAGTCAGTCCAGGTGAACTGTTAAGACACTGCGTTCTCCGATTTGCACCCGACTTCTAGACATTGTGTGTTATCTTGCGAAGTAGGAAATACAAATAATTAATTCACTCAAAAATAATTTACAATCAGAGACTGCCCTCTGTACTTTGATAGCTATAAAAATATAGATATCTAAAAATATAGAACCTTAATTGCATTCCAACTTTGAAATAGGTAAATAATTTCGATGTAGTGTCGTTTCCTTTATGTGACAGCTGACGGCGGCGGAGGAGCTCCGGCATGAATTTTTGTAGCGAAATTTTAGTGTTTTTAATCTTATAATTACTTTACTTTATCACAATGGCATGCAAAAAACCACTAGGTAATTATATTTTATGTATCAAAGAATTTTCAGATCCCTCTTGTTACTTACTTAGGTGTTACCACAATGATAAAAAAAAAGTCACGTAACGCCTATAGATTACGGACAAGGGCAAACGTTACACATGAAATAGGAATGAGAATTCATAAAATTCTTGTTAAATAAAATTCCATGTTTGCTTTCAGGCTTTTTCGTGGCGCAATATAATTTATATGCAATGTTGCTCATGTACAAATATTATTTTCTGAAAGCATAACTCCTATACTGCTGCGTGTATGTTGTAGGTATATACTTTACCCGCACGCAGTACCTACTCCAGTAGAGTACCTTTTTAATTGACCTCTAAGTGTAGTAGGAAATACAGATTTTAGGTAACTATGCTACTTATAAGAAAATACATGAGCTTATATTCCCCCAGGGCCCGGTCCGGGTGCTTACAAACTGCCGACGACGGTGGGGTTCCCGCAGCACGACCCCTCGCGGTACCGCAACCCGATGTTCTCTTTTGGTACTAACGCGGGCTTCCGACTGAAGCAGCTCGGGCCTGGCCCCGCCTACCGGATAGACAAGGTCACCAGAGAAGGACTCATGTCCTCGCCTGCGTGGAGCTTTGGAGCGCGGTAATACAGCTTTATCATATTTGTGTTTTCCAAGAACTATACTATACCATAGGATATACGTACCTATTACATAAGGAGATGCTTTTAACAGGCACGCTAAAATATATAATATGATCATGTTACTGATCAAAAAGCGTATTTATTTTTGGTTCAACAAAATTTAATTTAAGAAAAAACAGAAGCCTTTAGAAATAAAAAAGGGATTTCACTCTAATTCTATTTGGGCCACGAAAGCTTGGGGTCTTTTAATAACGAAGAAAAGTAAAAATAAAACAGATACAATTAACACTTATGCTAATTTAAGCACTTAAGTACTTCTTCCTAGCTAGGGCTCCAGGTTCTACATACAATGTGATATTAATAATGATTATCATTTCTAATTCAGCATTAACATAAACCTAGGACTGTGACTGACTGCACTGTATGTTAAACACTAAGGTTCCCCACGCGCGGTACACTGCGCACACCGGGTCCCGGGGCGCACGCCCCGGAGCGCTGTCCGCCCACCAAGGAGCCCCGCGCACCACTCTACTCGATGGGGCAGAGACTCGGCTTCGAACTGAAGCGGCCAGGCCCCGCGCCGAACGCCTACGCCCTGCGCCTCGGCTCCGGCACGCCCGCTTACACCATGGGGCTCCGAGTTGGATTCAACCTGAAGCCAAAGTCCCCTGGACCCGCTGTATACTTCCAGCAAAACGCTGATGTTTACAAGACCAGGTTACAAATTATTGTGTAGTATGTGTAACATATCGCTAACATCGGTAGGTATATCCACTGTGTATCCCATTAAACCTGAAATCCATATATTAAACTGACTACATTTTTTAAATGAAATTTTTTACTGAATTAGCTTAAAAATAGTTAGCTATTATATTGTTATTTAACAAGTATTAACATAATATCCGTGCCCGCGACCGCGTCACAGGCCGCCATGCTACACGCTGGGCGCGCGCTCGGCGGGCGCGGGCAAGGCGACGCGCACGCCGGGCCCCGCCACCTACCCACCTAACCTATACAACACTAAGAAGGTACAGCTTAAAATTTATTTCAATTCTTATTAAAGTATTAAATAAAGTAATTCTCATCGTTTGGAAACGTTTAATCTTTTTCTAAAGTTTTGTATGTTTTCAGAACACAAAATGTTTTCTTTTTTATATGATTAACTAGTTGGTGTCCGCAACTTCGTTTACGTGGAGTTTGTAACTTGCATTTAGCATCTTATCTCTGAGATCAACATTAAATGTTCCAGGCGTTTGTTTTGTATATGTTACCTTTAAATGCTCATCATGCTGGATAACTTTTGCTAAGGACACGTTTCTATACTTCTTATAGTAGAGGTTGTCCATTATGGTCTGGTCCCTAAATCAGGTGTCCCCGTATTCAAAACGATTTTATCTCACCCCTTCCCAGGCGTAATAACTCGAAATTTTGCTATCAAAATTTGTCTTGTGGTTCCGAAAATATGCGCGTGCGTACAAGCATCCAGATTTTACTATTTTAATAGATTAAATTAAAATTAGTAAAATGTAATTATAAATTAAAAAGGTTTATCCCTAGTTAATTCCTTCCAATTCGAGTATCATCTAACGAGTAGCGAGAGTTACTTTTAACACTTGTTTTTTTTTTAAATTAAGACAATTATTCTTGTATTCATAAACTTCCTCAAATTACAGAATCCATACGCATATTCATTCGGCACAAAGCACGGCGACTACGCGCCGCCCATGATCATTAAAGAAGACACAATGGACTGCTTGTAAACTTGATCTACCAGATAAAGCTTTAGGCAATATTCAAATACAAGTTTACCAATTTTTTGTTAATTGCATGTTGTGTCGGTAAAGTGGTAAATTGATGTTTGATATAACATGTTTGTCCAACGTCCGTCAGTCACTTGCAAAAGAATTAAGTGCAATTTGTAATAAAATTTTGTGGTGTTTATGGAATGTCATTGGATGTTAAAATTTACAAAAATTATTGCTGTGCAAGTATTGTGTTTGTGAACAAATTGATAAAAATTAAAAGCAAATGTTTGATATTATTATAAATCATTTTATTGTATCCTACATCTGACTTAAGGATTATACTACTATATACAATAGATATTGCCTGTTAGATGAAATATGTAACAGATTCTAGAACTTTCTCATGGATCTAAGTCTGTTGTTCCTTCGCATTCCTTCAGCCCGCACTCGGATCCAGTATTGCTTAGTATTTGGATCAAGTTCTTCAATTCTTGGAGGTCTCCCAGTGTTCAAGCTCCAGAGCCAGTCAGGATACTCACTGTCCTCTTTTATCTATAGTTATTTTTACAAGAAAATCATAATTTATAAGAATATAATCATAACTAAACAAATTTTCAAAATTTAGTACCTTAACATCTTCTCCTGTCACATAAATATTCGACCCACAGACATAATTCACTAATTTCTCGGGGTCGGTTTCTACAGGCATTTCTTTTTTTTCCATGGCCCCAAGTTTACCAAATTTTTTTTTACCCTTACCCAGACCAAGCACTCCTGTAACCAGGTATTATTTGATTATTATTAAACTTTTTAAATATAAAATAGTTATAGAGATTTTTTTATAATTTACTTACGTCACTTTGCCATTAACTATTTAATAATATACAATGCGTACCTCCAGCTGCACTAGTTGTTTTTTTAACAGCATAATTTGTTGAATTTGTGTGTATCAAAGCTACATTAATAGAAGTACTATTTTTAGGGATTGCAGATTGAAATATACAATGAGATGTAAAGTTGCTACACTTTCGTATAACTTTCCACATAGTAAATTAAGAAAATTAAAGTTGTTATAGTTAGGTTATCACTTTTTATACTATAAATACAAATGTCAAACTTCAAATTGTCACTGTCATTTTTTTAAATGGAGGGTAAATGTAAGGACGACCATCTTTCTTGCGGTATAAATTGAAAAAATATCCACTAGTCAACTTTATGAACTTAGTAGTTTAAACAGAAATGAAGTCAGTTGGCTAGAAATTTTTATATTTACTTATTTAGCTTAAAAATAAATAATATTTATAATATAAACTGTTTACGTAGTAGTAATAAAGCCGCGCCAACTTAAATTGATTCTTCTCAGAAGAAGTTTTCAATATACTACTGAGATGGTACTCCTTAGAATACTTAGTACTTCATATAAAATCTTTATTTTAAATAATCAAGACTATTTGCTACGTCTGTATTTGAATAGTTCAATAATTTATAAAAAAAATCAGAGCGCAGCAAAGATATATTTCATGATAGATATTTACAATATATATATATATATATATATATATATATATATATATATATATATATATATATATATATATATATATATGCCAACGCCCATACCACGTTGAACACACCGGTTCTCGTCCGATCACCGAAGTTAAGCAACGTCGGGCGCGTTCAGTACTTGGATGGGTGACCGCCTGGGAACACCGCGTGGCGTTGGCATCTCAGAGGGTGTCTAAGCCAATTATCTGTCCGATATTTGGTTTCCGGCATACGGGTACGCGACCCCGAGACCTCGAGCCACCACTTTCATAACCCGATCCAATCCATGTAAGTGGTGTCCCTCCCCTATATTCCAAGTCTTTCTGCCTCTTATTCCCTGTCCTTTCTTGGTTTCTCCCAGTAATGGGTTTGGAGGTCAGATGGCAATCGCTCCACAAAAAACCACTTCGCCACTCATATGGACCGATTGGTCTTAGTCGGAAGGCAGACCCTGGCAAAAGCCGGGACTAATGCCAGGAAGAAGAGATATATATATATATATATATATATATATATATATATATATATATATATATATATATATATATATATATATATATATATATATATAAATATGTTATAATACCTGACTTCTTAAATACTATTTAATAGCGATTGTAGGGTACTTAAAATATTTTTTGTTTAATAATACCCTCATTTGTTAAAAATAATAACAAAATATGTTTATAGACAAGGCGGTTGTAAAAGAGTTAAATAAATAACTAATATTATTTCTTACGCTCGGAACACCATAAAAAAATGATTGAAGATATTAACTTCTCCATTTGACAAGAGATAATATAAATATTATAAGAAATAAATATTTATAATATTTAAAGAAAAAAATTAAAAAAATATTTGTAAGGTTTTTAGTGTAATACTTCCTCTTATAAATTTTTCGGATATCGAGACATAATATAGTCTGAACTAACTAATAATCTTTAAAATATATTATAGTAACTATATAACATTCCTCCCAATAGGTAGAACCAAATGTAGGTGGGAGGGTAATTTAGTGTATTTGTCACTACGCACTAGTCAGTGTCAGTGTCAATTGTCAGCCGCAGTCTACTATACTTATCGGAAGATTGCGCTTTTTGCTTGAAATCAAAACGAACTAAAATATTGAATTTTAAATATAGTTATTTAAAATATACGCTTACAAACTTGCTCTCGTCTTGAAAATATTTTTCTAATTTTTAAAAATTAAAATAAATGTAATATTTTCTTTATTTAGATCGTGTTTTCTTATCGCTTGGTAAAATCCCTATACATATACATATATATTGCTGTGACTCATAAAAATTGTTTGCAAGATACTCAGATCTTTTTGAAATATTCATATCATAATTGCTATGAAGTTCACACTGATCGCGTATTATGTTTGATTCAGACGACTTCGACGAAGTTTTTGACGATTTTAAAAAAGTAAGTTATTTTCAATTTATTAAGACTAAATAATGTAAATCACAATTCTTCTGTATGGAACACAATAAACAGTAAACAATTGCTATTGACCTCCATGGCATTGTAATGGCACATGAATTTAGTGTGAAGCAACGGTTGCTTGATCAATTCTTAACTGTTAACCTTAATTTATCTGAATCGGCCTTGTGACATAGCTAGGATACTTTAAATATTCTATATACGTATTTTTCTGTGTATGTATGTCACACATCTACAGTATATACTATCTCTTTGGGCTAGCCATATTTGCCATTGAATAAAATAATTATTGTGTAATTGAATTTTTACTTATTTCAATGCATACATAAGTGTATTTCTATATTTATATCTATGTTTTGATTTTTATGTTATTTTATATTTTCTAGTTCTATTCTATTACACTGAAATCAAAAATTGACATTTTTGCATCTTACTTAAAATAGTTAATATTTAGATATTTAGTGAATAAAAAATATGTATTCTCTAAATATCTAAATATTAACTAATTGTTACTTAGTAAATCTATTATTAACCTATAGCTAGTAGGTCACCCGTAAAACTTTGTTAAGTTAAGTTAATACATTGCAATTAACAATCCTTCTTAATGCTCTCCACTTGTCTATAGCTGGAGTTTATCAAAATGAGATCATAACTGATTTTTTATGTGTAACAATTGTCCCATAATAACTGGGAAAATTCAGCTTACTTTATTAATATATAAAACTTTAACCTTACTAGAAGACAATTTTATGTAAAAATATAAGTTAATTATTTATAAACTGCATATAGTTGAATCAATTAATTAAAATTAAAGAAAACTGTTATATAGAAAATAAACAGAATATTACTCTATATTTTGTCTTAAACAAGGAAAACCATGTACACAGTAACTTTAACTTACACTTGTTTTAATTTAAATTAAATTAATAATTTGGAGTAAAAGAATGATTGAATATAATAAAATTGTTTAATTGTGTAATAATTGTAATTGTTTATATTGCGAAGTGTAAATATCAATATTTATATAAGAAGTATACTTCATCAAAACTCGGCATAATATACATTCAAATGAATATTTCAAATAATTTTATTAAATTCACTTGAATAATATATATTTGGAATGGGTGTCATTGTTAGAGTGTAGTACACACTGGACAAGTCTTTTGGTCAGTCACTCTTCAATATAGTTTGTGAATGACCCTGTTTAATAAACAATATTTTCTACTTTGCTCCAGCACCACAGCGTAAGAGGCATGGATCTGCATAACATCATCTACATAGTGATCGGCGTCGTGGTCCTCGCGCTGCTGTGCAGCTGCTGCTGCCGCAAGCGGTCGCGCGGGCGAGTCCTCATACGTGAGTATATGTTTTATATGTTAAATAGTTAAATAGGTTTGTCTATCGTACATAGCCTTCTTAACAATACTTACCCAGCTCTAACAAGTCTAGTGAGCATTGTTAAGACGTCAGACACACCGTTTTCTCTTTTTTAACTTCATCCTTACTATAACTATTAGGTTTCCTTGTACGTACTATGGAAGTAGCGGATTAGAGAGACTTGTTGCTGCATACAAACATGATATGACTAAGTGACTAATCTCATTGATATTATCTGCAGCGGTTATTACTTTATTTCTTCTTTCCTTTTGTCATCATTATAAAACATAAAGCAATGATCCTTGAGCGCGACACATTTGATTATTTAAAAAATGTTCACAAAGAAAAGTTTCTATTGAAAAGGATGATAGTTATCGGCAAAGATTAGTTATCGTGAAGAGAAAGAATGAGAAATATATATAACATAGTCTTAGATAGCATAATTCTAATTGTAGCTATATGGGTATACAGATATATATATATAAACTTGTTTATATCAAGCAGCGTCCCCAGAGAGCCCCCCCGCCCCGCCGGCGCCGGCCCCCCCCCGCCCCCGCCCCCGCGCCCTACCCCCAGCAACAGTACGCGCAAGCGCCTTATCCAGGTACGTCGTAGTGAAATAACTTTTTAATTTTCAGCGTCGCTTTTTTCCAAATGGTAGTAAAACAGAGAGAATATAACGTGAAGACATATGTCGCTAATATATAGTCCAGCCCGCTTGCTACTTCTCAGGCACAGAGTACGCTCTTCCCTCCCCAACCGGTGTCGCTGTCAAGGCTAATAGGGCTAACAGCATTAACCTCACAAGAAAAAAATTAAAAAAAACTAATATATAGCGAGAAATGTACATAATATAAATACAATCATTCCCCGAGTGAAAACTGCGACACGACGACGAGACGGTAATATAATCTATATATATGTATATGTAATATATGATTAAGATTGTTTCAGTCATAGATAAGTACCTATTCGCATTCGCATTACATCACGATAGTATTTAATGGCAAAAAACAAGCCTACTTGTATTTATCTATCTATTGCAAGTATCCTGTGACTTGAGTCTCATAGTTCAGATTAAAAGCAAGTTTTATATAAAACGTGCATCGCACCAGGCAGAGACACCGGCCTCAAAACATTCATAACTATTTAAAGAATAGTCGTACACGATAGGTCTTGGTCTGCAAAAAGTTAACAAATCATTTCTGACATAATTAATATACATATATAATTTAATATATTATATATTTAATATATTTAATAAAAATATATACAAATCTAGCAAATCACTTGGATTTGCTCAGCTTAAAGTTATTTATAATAAAAGCAGTTGTTGCATTTCTTCTTCCTACCAGAGCCTTTCTGAGTCGGTGGTAGCTTCCTATGGAACTGACACTACTGACATTATTTTATGACGATTTGGAAGTGATTGTTAGGCTTAATTGAATGAATAATAGTTGAATTTAATGTAACAATTCCCTGCGCTTTCAACAGTACCAGTAGTCGCATCCTATCCGGTGGGTAGCGGTGCACCCTACCCGCAAGGCGCGCCCTACCCGCAAGGAGCGCCCTACCCGCAAGGAGCGCCCTACCCGCAAGGAGCGCCCTACCCTCAAGGGGCACCATTTCCGCAGGCAGCGCCCTACCCGCCCGTGCCCTACCCACAACCGGCGCCCTACCCGACTGCTCCTAGTGCACCTGATGCTAATGGTGAGTTATTATATGTTTTTTTTATATTTTCACGTTTTAACACATATTTGTATTTATTCTGCCGCGTTGTAGGACATTCTTGTGACTGAAGAGAATCTTGTCCTTTGCCATCGTGTCGACCTCTCGCGGCCGGCGTGCCTCCGTACCGAGCCCCTCCTCCGACAGCGCTGTCGTCAACCTAATTATATTCTCTGGTGTCAATTTATTAGGAAATATTTGCAAATATTTTCTATTTTTATTGTTGCTATTTTTAAAGCATTAAATTGAATATATTAGTATAAGAGCATTTTTTTGCCAGTTTTCTTTGGACTAGCAGCGCCGGGATGGAACCCACAAGGTCGGTGTTAGGACTCAGCGCATGTTGGTACAGTGGTGATGTAGTGATGTAGTGATGTAGTGATGTAGTGATGTAGTGATACATACGCAGAGTAAAGATCCACGACTAGTTCTAAAGTAAGCACTAATTATGATATAGGATTGAGGACATATCTAGCTATTATTTTCGTAATTAATTTAGCGTCTATCGATCTTCAGTAAATATTAATATTTGGTACACGTCGTCGTAGAAACGTTCCGATTAAATTAAATTACATATGTTTTAATAACATTACCTTCTAAAGAAGGCATATGTATAAACATTTATTTGACTACATTAAAGGCTCTTTATTTGACCAGAAAACATATATTATATATATATATATATATATATATATATATATATATATATATATATATATATATATATATATATATATATATATATATATATATATATATATATATATATATATATATATATATATATATATATATATATATATATATCAATATTTCCCAAAACCATTTCTACCCCATCAAGTTTGAATGGGCTGTTACTCTTGAAGAGACGAAAGAGATGAAAGCAAGCGAGAGAATGAAGCGGCGGGAGGTCTGAGGAGTGAGGGAGTTGAGGGCGAGTAAGAGTATATTCGAACTAATTCATATTGTTTTACGATACACTATGTTCTCGATGTTTTAATAGCTTTGAAAAGATTTTAATTTAAAACTATTATATAATGTGTGTTTATAACGCAATGCTGCAACTGCATGGTGGTGCATGGTGGTGCATGGTGGTGGTCGGCCACACGGGCGCGAGGTCCGAGCACACGTTCTGTAAAAGTGCCGTACTCGAGTATACGGTATTGCATCACTTAAGAGTATAGAACATATCATCCAGTCTCTAAAAAATATTAAACACTACTATCTTTTGGCACCAAAATGTAAGTCGTGGTTACTTCAAACACCTAAAAGGACTGCAGTAGAGTGTCGTAGTACCAGGTGCGTTGTACCGAGCGGAGAGCGGAGAGCGGTAAACATATATATATACACTATATACACTATATACACTATGTAGGCACTATACACACGCTATACATATTTGCCGCGTTATCTAATCGAAGTTATCTCATATCTTTATTTACTTCCAACAATTTTAATTGAAGTAATCTAAAGCAGTGGAAATATGTTCGTGTACACCGCGTATATAATGTCAATTCATTTTCCTTTTATTCAACTAACATTCATTTCCCGTTATATTCGGAACTATGAGACTAATATACACAATTTATGCAGATATGTGTCCTAGAGTTAAATAATAATCTTGTCGAAAAAAAAAAAAAAAAATATATATATATATATATATATATATATATATATATATATATATATATATATATATATATATATATATATATATATATATATATATATATATATATATATATATATATATATATATATATATATATATATATATATATATATATATATATATTTATATATACAAACACAAAAATATTTAATTCTGAATAATTACCCGCAAATACAAAAATGTACATAGTTAACAATCGAAAATAACTACATTATAGTAATTGGACGTAATATATATATATATATATATTTATATATATAATGAAGTATTCAAAAAAGGAAGCAGGCGGACGTTATCACATTGTGCTGTGCTATTTAATGTACTCTCGGTAGGCATGACGATGAAATGTCATCATCCTTCTGTTGAAAATGTCTAATCTGAATATCTAGTTAGCTAATTCAATGCTTATTTTAATACAGTTTTTACACATTATTACTTTTTGTTACGATTTGCTTTATTGAATGTTTTTGGTAATAGCTTACAAAGGAAAATAGATTTATGTCAATTCTGTGCTTCAACAGTGCCACTGAGTATAAAGGTTACCTCGTTCCACATTAAACAATGATTTTGTTAAATGTGAAATGTGTATACGTGTCATTGTATGTAGAAATACACTCGGAAATAGACTTAACACACAAATGTTACTTAAGTAGTAGCAGTGGAAGTACTAGTAGTACATCAGCAGTCTACAGTCGGGATGTAAACGTTAGTCAAACAAATTCCACCAATCTTAGTCATTTGTCATATATAATGTTACTCGTATTAATCCTACTTCCTACTAATATTATAAATGCGAAAGTTAGTAAGGATGGATGTATGTATGTATGTTCGTTTTTCTATGACTAAAACTTTACAGTACAACTTTACATCAAAATAACATACAAGCTACAATTTTTAATGATTTTATGTAATTTTGGTCTTAATATAACAATACATATCAATTAAGTCAATATAATAAAATATAACTATACATATCAATTAAGGCTATCTTGGCGTACAGATACAGAGTTGAGGTATGTGTGAGGTGAGCGACTTAGATAGAACCTAGCAGTAATATAGCTTATACATCAGAATACCTAAAGTATGGGCTACAGGCTATAGCTTATGATATACAAATGCAATTTACTTTACTAATAAATAAACAATAGTGTAGTCCGAGCGGCCAAAGTCGCGGCCAAGACTAATAGCTGCATAGTTACATTGTGGTAACATCAAATAGGAAGGAAGTCCTGGCAGTGAGCCGCTCGGTATCGGTGTACAGTACAGAGTGTGGTAACTAGCGTGTGCTTAAATATTTACACTCCAGTGTCCAACGATACAATGTCATTTGTTGTCTGTCTGTTGACGAACTACTTGTATTATGTTAATAATATTAGTATTAGATGACGTCACTGCTATGATGCTACCTCTAGAATTTACCCACGCATTTCATTTAATATATTGGTCATACATGTTTTATGGAGAAGTTATTTAAGTAGATTTGTTACAAATTGTATGTTGTTCTTAATGCTTACGTAGCTCTTAACGTGGTTGCAATCAGTAGTATCAGTAGCTTTACATCACTAGTGCCTAAGTACTGAGTACCTACATGCTGCTGCTGTCAGTCTCATGCATACTTTACTCGCGTCATCTGTTTGTATCTTATGAGTCACACATATACAGGCACATGTTTTTAGTTGCAGCAATCATTGTAGTAAAAATAGATTACTTATATAAGTATTATTTTTTTGATATTTATAATACAATATGGACTTTTTATATTTTACAGCGTTACCGCCGTCCTACGACCAAGCCGTCGGCTCTAAAGTGCCACCACAACACCCCTACCCGGGACACTAACTTAGTGACGCCATGGTCATTAGCCACTAGACCCTGGTCACTGGTCACTAGTCACTGGTCACTGGTCACTAGTCACTAGGGACTTGTCGTACAGCACTGTGTCTACCGTCTAGATATTACCCGAGGTGCTGCACAGAGCATTATATTCAGCAAAAGTGTATATAAAAGTATGTACGAGTATAATGTAAGTTTAAGTAGAAATAATTGCATTTCCAACGACGCCGCTAGTGTCTCACTGTCTCACTGTCTCACTGTCTCACCGTCTCACTGTCTCACTGTCTCACTGTCTCACCGTCTCACCGTCTCACCGTCTCACCGTCTCACCGTCTCACCGCTCGGTACTAAACTAAACGTGTTCCTTTACAGCTATATATTACATTCTTCGAATGGAAATTGTTATATCTGTAAGTGTTTGTTTAAATATGAGAGTATTGTATTTACTTTATTATTAATTTTATATAACAATAATATACAAAATAAAATTTTAAAATATAACAGGTATATGTTAACATTATTAATATACGTATTCATTATTATATGTAAAATAGAAACAGAATTGATTTAGTTTTCGGTGTATTTCATTTTTATTTAAATATTCATTAAAATTTTAATATACAGGAAATTATTTATAAGTATATACTACATTTATGATATATATTAATGTTTATATACTACCGCCATACATAGGTATGTACGTGTGTGCGTGTGTGTGTGTGTGTGTGTGTGTGTGTGTGTGTGTGTGTGTGTGTGGCAAAATAAATTGGAAAACGATATTGTCTGTCGCGCGACCGCCCGCTCGTGTGGACGGGCCCTTATGTTCACATTTGGCAGAAGGTGCTATGAGGATATCGACCAAGTGTATAAATGTACGGGCACCGTTTGAGCAATTTCTACAAAAGCGAAGGTCGCGAGTTCGATTCCCGCCACATTTATATTTTATACCTGCATCTATCTATGCACGTATGTAAGAATGTGGAAATGTAACGAAACATTTCCAGAGTTCTCATATTGAACGAATTAAGAAATCGCTGTAATTTATTTCTATTAGCGAGCGTCGCTGTCGTCAGTGAGGTCACTGTCGTCAGTGAGGTCGCTGTCATCAGTGAGGTCACTGTCGTCAGTGAGGTCACTGTCGCGCGATTCATATCATTTCATCGAGCAGGGTTTGTTTTTTAAATTTTGTTACATAATATATTTTTTATTGAAGATGCTTGAATAAGTATTTAAATGTGATCTGTAGTTTCGTCGGACTCACGACGTAATGTAGTGCGTAAGACTGAATATACTGTAACTTAGCGAGTAAAGCTCACGCTACGTTTCCGCCGCGAGTGTGGCGCGGCCCTTACGACGGACCGGCGTGTCGCTTAAATGTCGGTTAGTTTGTTCGACCAAATACGATAAATATTTAGATGTTAAAATATAATAGAGCTCTTTTTATTCTTTTTGTATCGCAACAGACGCTTACACTAAATATTGTAGTCATTGAGGAATATTATTAAATAAATGTATTTATATGGAATATAATAAATAAATTATAAACTTAATAATAAATTATAGATGTCCGCCATTTTAACGTTTAGTAATACTACCTGAAGTACACTAACATAAACTATTTAAAGTGACTATTTATAAGAATAGTGGGGGAAGCGAGAAGGAAGGGGGGGGGGCTATGGGGGCTGACGTCACAAACAGCACATATCATGTTCTCAGTAGAGCAGTATTCATAGGTTGGCAATAAAACAATAATTCATCGAAATCAAATTAAAAAGGAAACCTCTTATTATGTTTTTATTTACAGAAAAAATAATATTTTCACTTTCCTCTGACATTATTTATTTTTTTACAACATTTCTGTATAAAATTATCAAATCTATGATGGCGATGAATTATTGCATTTATATTGTAAAGTATGGCTACAGACCTATTTTAAAAATATTATTTACGAACAATAGTGCCTAAAGTTAACTCTGAAATATTGTTTTTTGGTTCTAGTAGTTAAGTATTTCTGCTAATATTTGTTAAAATATTAGGTGTACTTTTGTGTAGTTGCTATATATACCGTCACTTACTGCATAGTACACTGTAATGTAGTCGTTTCAATTTCTCAAAGTTGCCAAATTGTGACAATATTCTCACTCACTCTGTTGCTCATATCTCAAAATAATAAAAGTTGTACAGGAAATTTACTATTATATAAAGTTCTTAAAACATTCTTCCTAATGTTATATATTAAAACATACAATATATAAATGTGTATTTCAATTGTTTCCTCGTGTTTACTAAATTTACTTATTGTGTAGTTAGAAATATAAATTGAAACATTAATTTGTGAGAAAGTGTATTGAAAAATTATACACAAAAAGCTAACTTGTATTGAATATAGTCACTATAGATAAATAACATGAGATGAATCATACTCAGTTCTTTACAACTAGCAACACTTTAATGTTTTAATAATCTGTGCTTTACGAAAAATAACTTTAATAGATAGTGTCAGTATTGACAACATATAAAATATTAATAATTGTAGATAATTTTACATTAAATTCCCTTCATATATATTTGCTCCTTATACTGTAGAATATTGTAGAATTAACACCTATAAATGTAGATTAAATAATTTGCAAATGTGTTCTGTCTCTCTCTAGCACATGTTGTTATTTGACGTTAGAAAGAGACAAGATTAATATACGTATATTCTTCGAAAATTATATTGTTTAAACCCCAAAGCTGGCCGTGAATATTAAAAAAAATAATAGCACGTAACTGTTATTGAATTTAATACTTATCTTTAATTATTATCAAATATCAATATCGAACTCATAATGGAACTCATTAATTACGACAACTTCTTATAATATAATTTCGTTAAGTTTCAACTTATATTATAATAAGAATAAGAAAAAGCTATTGAGCTTTTATAAGCTATTGAGTTAATATTGAAACATTTTGAAATTGTTCACTTCGACTGATCAATCAATACGTTTTGTAATTCATTAAATTTGTTTAAAATGTCTTCGTGTTTTATTTAAAAACCCAACGTACTCGTGTACAAGTAGAGTACAACAGTAACAGGATAGATAAGAAACATATCATTGGGAATTTTGATATGTAGGTCAAGTGCGAATCGAGCTCGCGCACTGAGGGTTCCGGTCAACGGAAAGTATATGCAAAGCCTTTTATATGAACATATTGTAATCGAAGTTCTAACTCATTGCCACATTTCATAATAGAGACCTAATTAAGAACCCTAATTAAGGTCAACAGGCAGTGCCCCGTATGGGTTTTGAATACGCGGCGAGTTTTAAACAGTTGTGGGAAAAACTAATCATAAATTATCCAAAATTTTGATTGCGTTGACTTAAAATTGTTTTCCCCAAAGGTCTATGGCTTGAATATATTAAATAATAATTTTAGCTTCATACTCAAACGCAATTTTGAGAAAAATGGATTTGTCAGACGAACGGAGTGATCTCGTTCTTGCTTTCACACAATCGAGACCAAAACGCGGCAGCTCTGTGTCGAATTACATCAAAGAAGTCCGAGAAGCATACTGGACGACGGAGGTTGCAGCATCTCTGCAACCTCCTCCGCGAGCGGTCACATCACTGCTACTGGTACTGCGCTCTGACGGCGCTGTAAGCTCTTCGAATATAATTAAACACAAATCACAAACAAATATCTAACAATTTCTTAAGTCCTTTGATAAAGGGACTTATTATCACCTGCGTAAATTATTGATACAAACACCCCAACATGGTAACCTACTTTTGTGCTCCTTAGTTGCTCGTATCGGGTACATTTCTACATATAGATATTAAAAAGATCCGGTGCAGTGAGCCCTCCCAGACGAACACTACACTTCAACTTATACTCGTTAGAGAGTGTATCGCCCCATCTAACATAGTTCATTTGGCTTTCAATATATAGGTACTTATAATATATAGGTATATTGCCAAGTTTCTTAATTCTAGGTCATCGGGAAGTACCGTTTTTATGAGAAGTTTAAGATTTTAATACAAATTGCAGCAAAAACGCTACGAATAGTTCGATTGAGCTTACTTAGAAGTTTATTTTTTTTGTGCTCCGGTACAAACAATAAGCCTCGATGTTTGGTATTAATCTCAGCTTGGTATATCCAGAGAGAATAATATCAAAGTGATCTAGTGATCTAGTGAGTGATAAGGGCTCCATTTTTCCTTTAAAAGTTCCGTACTCAACTTTAAAAAAACACTCAAATTTTCAGAAGTATATTTTGCTGTATACTTATTAGGTCTTGGTTATTATTGGGACATCTGATGCGGAATCATAATCATCTGTTATACAGAGAAGTATAGCTTATGAGGAACGAGATAATAGCGTATCACCAAGGCTCACCGGAAAGGTGAGATTCAATACTTTAAAATCTGAAACATCTGATGTGTGAGTTATACATCAGACGAGATAAAAAAAAGTAAGTTTTGTAGATACATACTAATAGTAGAACGAGGAAAGGATTGAGTATATATTTGCTTGTAATGGATGAACTCTAGAACTACGGGACAACTACTACCTGCGAGAAACGTCGGCTACGCGATATCACGTTACAATCAATAGTCAATAGGAGCAGAGCGTCTATATTCAGAGATGCTATAGCAAAGAATGGGAAAATTTGTTATTTTTATAATATATTGACAGAAACCTTAATCATATTTATAAAATAAAGTCGATATACTGGTGGATGCTTGATACGACCGAGCCGAAATCTTTTCAGGAGGAAAGATATTCCCATATACGAGTATGCATATTATATTAGCTTAAAATTTAAAAAATTAAAGAAGTCCTCAAATTATATTTTTGTATCCGCCAAAACGGGTAAGTTGTAGGTAATAGTGAAGTCAAAGCGGGCGAAGCCGAACGGCACATATCATATTTTGTTTACGAAGTTGCATTCTCCGTCGGCTAGTGTTGATTCGTAACAAAATTAATCTCTAGATCCTTTCTTTTTTCTGAAATATAGAAAGCTCGTGACCTTAAAAGACCTTTACTTAAACTTGCCTTGCTTCGAAGTTTTTACAAACTAATCGTCGTAGGACGTCCTATGTCGTTAAACCGTAAACCGAGCGTCGCCCGTCGTCTCGAAGTGGCCAAAACGGTGAAAATGCGTGTGATATGGCGCCTACATACTTTATTAATTTAATGATAGTAATCTAATTATCGCCATTACACTGGATGGAATCCGCATGTATGACAGACAAGTTGGGTTCGATTCCCGTTTTGAAGAATTCAAATGTATCTATCTATTCTAGAATTAAACTATATATTTTTACTTTAAAGATATACGAAAATAATTAATTAAAATGCTTCATTTGTCCCACAAAGTAGGATGGACAGAGAGAACTAGTGAAAATGATCACGGTGGTCTTTAATTATAATTATTCTCTCAAGCTGGAATCGAATCTCCAATAATCACAATAACGACTAGTCTCAGTGCCACTGTGCCGACATGCCTCTATATAATAATATAATGAAGTAAAGTATTCACCGAGTTCATTGACCGCTCGCGCTGTCGGCGCATGCTCGCGGCGGCGACGACGCGGCGCCCGAGACTTCGCCCTCGGGGATGACACACCACTGGTATTTATGTGTATGCAAAATATACACATATTAAAATATTTACATGTATCAATATTACTATTTATAATTTAAGATTGAAGCTAGGTTTGCAAACTATATAACTACAAAATACTCGACAACGCTCGAGCGTACGTCATTTAGGAAATATTAGATTACTGTTAATTTCATAAAAATATATATCAATCTATATCCACGCACACACACATACACACATAAAAATAATGCAAAAATATTCATAGCCTACTAATTGACCTAACGGGAATAAAACAGCAGCCCTGACGTATGACGTGGCGGCGCCGGAGTGTCGCTGACAACTGTTGCTTCGTCTCGCTCCTCACACCCCCACGTCCTCGCTAATAGCCCCCAACATCCCCCCATTGCCTCCCGATGCCTCCCGACACTCCCACCTTGTGCGTGTTTCAGCTCTCCATAATTTGACACTGTGTCTTCATTCCTTACTGACCCACAAGAACAGGCGGCAACTCCTCAAGGAACATCCTGTGCCAAATTTTTGAAGAGATCTTCCAATTGTGTTATTAGCATTTTTGACTATTTTGATAGAATACATTGTTTATCATCAGTCACGTCGGCCGCATACATGTACGGCGGCCGCGACTGAGATGAAGTAATAGATTTGGTGAAATTATTATAAAACCTTCTTAAAGTTTAGTACTATTTCAGTGAAGTGGAGTGCGATAGGGCTTTCTACAACAAGACGTAATGAGGCGAAGAAAATTATTAATAAATTTTTTTTTTTGATAAAACAGGTGAGTGAAGTATTATATGAGTTGTATATAATGGAGTAAGCGTCTACTCTACTATTGAGATATCAATATTGTTACATTTTTAATTTTTAATTTTTTTTTAATTAATATTGTTAACTTTATGAGGAATATATTAAGGTAAAAAATATACGTAATTTAAATTAAAATAAAGATTTATAAATAACATATATTACGTTGACTAGAGTCAAAAAAGATAAATAAACTAAATATATGTATGTAGTTCATTAATTCATTGGGTTACTGCCATATGGAATGCATTAGTGACTTAAATAACATCTCACTTAACGCTCCAGCCTCTCTAGCCACTAGACTTGGACTCTGGATCAGCCGCTTTTGTCCCAATGTTTTATTATTTGTACTAAGAAATGTATTTATTACTACTATT
The DNA here is from genome assembly GCA_037127375.1 of Dione juno. Lineage (NCBI taxonomy): Eukaryota > Metazoa > Arthropoda > Insecta > Lepidoptera > Nymphalidae > Dione > Dione juno. Next base: position 1,397,418 of record JAXRJS010000080.1, on the reverse strand, counting down.
AATTAGAACTTAACAACACTATGAACTTAATGATATGGAAGAGCGGGGTCTCCTAAAACAGGCTTTTTTTTTGCTTAACAGGAGGCTCCAATCACTATGATAATTGATAATGTACTTAATTTTGAAAACGAATAAATTATTATTTTTTTTTATTTTAGTACAAATATTGTAATAATACCGATTATCTCGATAATATAGAAACAATGCTAAAACTAAAATGTCTACTATAAAGTAAAGTAAAGTAGTGACGACTTGACGAGAGCTGCCAAAGGACGTAAATAAATAAGACAACATTACTTGTATAAATATCGATATACATAATTAACAATGTGACACAAAGATTTACAACGAATGTATTTTAGAACAAAACAATTAAACAGTATATTATTGTCAGTAGACCTGATATAGTGATACGAGTATAGTGCTAGTAGAACGAAGAGGGTAGAGGCCAATGATTGTTGACCTTGCATATTTATCATTATGTGAAGCCAGACAAATTACATTTATATATATATATATATATATATATATATATATATATATATATATATATATATATATATATATATATATATATATATATATATATATATATATATATATATATATATATATATATATATATATACATATATACATATATATATATTATGACGTGCTTAGCAGGCTCATGCAACCGTGATTCACGGAAGATTGTGGTCCCCGTGTCTCACGGCCGAAGGCGGTTGAAGGGGGGCACCGTGACGTTATGTGGTTAGTGGGTATGTGGACTGGTCTACATCTGCCGGTCCGCGAAACCCACATAACCCGTTCGAATCCCCACTCACTCGGATATCTTTAACACGATTTCTTCTCGATAAAAAAAGCTAATATAATAGCACGAAGCCTCTTATCACCTGTTGGTCGAGTCTAGCTTTTGGATCAAGAACCAGATGTAGAGAGCAGTATTACTGTAACGGCGCATATCGTGAGGAAGTTCTTTACTTTGCACTATAGTAATGATATTTTATATTTTTAACATATATTTAGTGTTCCGTCCTTTAGAAGAAAAATCCTGAACAATTTGTTATCTGGCTGGTCAAGAGCATTTTTGTTTATATTATGTAGAGGTTTATATTATTACGTTGTAATTAATATCAAATATTCAGGTCTATAGTTCCTTAGAGCACAGAAAAAACCTAATTTGTAAAAAACAAGGTGAAAAGGTTTTGTTATTTGATATTCACTGCGTAATCAAACTACTATATGGTAATTCTCGATTACCTAAAGTTGTGTACACAAAATGTAAGAACTTACTGTACTAGTACAGTATAGTTCTACAGTGTAAGGCAAGGTACAAGGCGATATGACTAAAACGGCACACGTCGGGATCCTGTAATGGTGTGTGGCCAATCTACTGCATACTTGGTGTCCTGTCGGTCGTATCGGCCGTCCGGTCCATCGGTATCGGGAGGCTGAGGACGGGAGAGTGGATTTTCACCAGAGCAACTGCTTGTCCATTATAATATTATCTTACTTAGCAGATTACTCTTGCATTCTTAATGGTTTTCGAGCCCAAGCCCCGCCGTGGTGGAGGGCAAATGGTGGTGGGAGGATCGGTGTGTCCAAACCTTAGTTGACATTTGCACGTAGGCGATCTCATGGTGATGGTCGCTCCGGGTCCCCATCGGCATCTAAGGTGTCACAAAGCAGTCGTTTTTAGAGAGCGCTTTGCATTCGTCGGATGGGAGGGACTTAGAAAAGGTAATAAAAAATAATCTGGCTCGTATTTTAAGCAAATAGCAAACCTCGGTAACGTGTTCACGTTTAAAAGTGGTCGTAAACACAAACAAAAACCATGTGTCAAAGATCATTAGGAACGTGGAACGTTCCTACTATTTTGGATAATGATTCTAAGTTATATCCCGAGAGAAAGATGACTCTTGTCGCGAGAGAATAGGCCAGATACAGTATTGGTATTGCCGCAATAAGTGTGAACCATCTCAGTGAATTAGGAGAACTGTGCGAGTAGTGTGGTGGCTACTCTTAATACTAAGACGAAACCAAAGCCCTCTTACACCTATAACTCGGCTGGACAGCTTTACTGTGAACCATGTAGCTGAATTTTTAAAACTTAGCCATATCAGAGCCCACCGCAATAAAGACCCGAACTAATTGAACATGCACAGGAGTCGCCGTCACCGGATACGGTCGGTGTGGACGACAGGAATATAAAAATACACAAAAGTGAATACATTTGTTTTATTGCATCGTTTGACGTTCTCTCTGTTCAATGTCCATCACTCAGATGATGACATGATGCATTATATTTTCAGATAATATTAATCACAGAATTGAATTGAGAACTGAATTATTGAGATCGTTTGAATGGAAACTCGAGAAATATGGGTTTGATACTTACATATATAAATTATTTTCAATTCCGTCTTTTGTAAGACAAGCATGGTGTTGACCTCCGCCCCTCACCGCCCCTCACCGCCCCTCACCACATCATGTCTTGAAATCGAGCACAAATGGAGTGTATTAGTGTCTTATTGTCTCTGTCTACCTTGCTATGGGGTAAAAAGGGTGAAGCTGAAAAGCAGGTGAAGAAATAATATATTTTCCACATTTCAGCGTGCAATGGGCACGGTGCGGGGCGCGCGGCCGCCCTCACACACCGCGTACTACGTGGCGCTGGCCGGCATACTGACGCTCCTGCTGCTGCTGTGCTGCTACTTCGTATACTTCTGTATAAAAAGGATTAAAGGTATGTATATATGAGCATAGAGTAATTGGAAGTTTTTATAAGTTTGAAAATAAATACAAACATATTACATTATTGCTTAGAGCTGGCGTCCCAGCCGCTGCCGTCGCCGGTGAAGTCGGTGCGTCCGCCACCGCCGCCGGAGAAGCCCGCCGCGTACCCCGTGCAGCCAGGTCGGTGACGCTACTTCCTTCATTACTTTACTTATAACTTATTTATAAAATAAATATTTTTGAAATGTAGAATCAATGTTCTAGTTTGTACATATACTTACACAATATACCGACACTTGAACTTAAATGAGTCCAAATAAATAGAGAGGCCGTCGTGGCGCAGTGGATCTATGAAACCTACCTATGAAATTATAAACGTTGTATAAAATATCTTTCAATATAAACCGCAGGAGTCCGAGAGAGCGCCACCGCCATGGCGCGGCTCTGCCAGCTGCCCGCCCACACGGACACGGTGTACCCGCACCGCACGCCCCCGCACGATCGTGCCGCCCGCGCCTCGTCCCTGCCGCCGCCGCGCATCCTCTCGCAGTCACTCTCTCCACAATCTCCGCGCTCTGTAAACCCTCTACACTCTCCAAGTGGAAAGCTGAATACACAATGTTCCACTTTACCGACGACCCCAGAGAAAACTTCTAATGCGGAACAAGCTGCAGAGTAGGCAACTAAAAGAAGAAGTGGATTTCTTCTCAATTATATAAAATATTATAACATTATTTATCTGTATTATGATAATTGTTAACATGTTGATGTTTCATATGCATATGGTTCATTGCTAGTTACTGACTAGTGAGTGAGTAGAGTGCGAGTATATACGAGTATGTAGGTACTGGAGTGTCTCTAAGAATATCAATGCTTCAGTCCGGCGGAGGTCGACTGAGCGAATATAGCTAGCGATAATCTATTTAGATAATCGCAATCTCTATATGTAATATATTTATATACATACATGAATAGCTTAAATTGTCTCCATATACATACGAGTATGTAATGATGTATGTAAAACATATTTTTAATATTTGTGAATACATATTTTACAATATATTTATTAAGTAAAATAATTATAAAATATTTTTGAAGTTCTTGCTCTTAAGCCTGAAATACTAAATAATTTCAGATTGATTAAAGCATATAAATTTAAGTGTTTTGAGTAGTTTACGTAATACCAATCTATCAGGTACGAGACTTGTAGGTGCCGGAGACAAACATCGAATTTATTTTCTAAATCTTTTCGATATATTAAACATATTTAAATGACAAACTTGATGCGCTTACAGCCAGTGTAGCTTTTGTATGCATTTACTACGAGAATTATCTCTGTCGTAACAATTATATATATATTTGTTACTGTAGGTTAAGGTAAAGAGCGATAATGACGCTGTGTATTAGGTATTCTGTAGCTAAAAAAGCTTACAATTATTCTTGTTATATGTACGGTATATACAGCTTATTTTATAAAATATGTAATTGCTATAATTGTCTACAATACTTGTATCAAAACGCGGCGTAAAGTTAACCTCTTTGTGCCAAAACTATTGTGCCAATTTAAAATTTAGATAATAAAATATCTAAAAAGAAATCATTAAAACATATTTTATTGCCAATTTTTTTTCTTATTTTCTACCAAATTCACCGAAGAGCTTTTGAAGTACATATAAGATGAAGGAGATAATTGAGAAAGATTGTGGATAAAAGGATATTTCGCAAGTTTACTGTTCAGTGTTTACTGATAACTCAAATTCAAATTTAAATTTAAATTTTATTTAAAATAAGATACTGGCGTAAGAAACTCATCGGGACATTTTTTTAATTTTTAAGTAAGTTGCAGGCTATCTCTAGTATCAATGTTGTGTACATCACCGATTTTGCTGAATTCATTATTTTTTTAACATACATTATATTTATCAGGATATATTGAGACGCAACTGTGAATATAGTAATTTCCTTAAAGATTTTTTTAGGACTTAAGTTATATATGAAGGGAATAGCTCGCTGCTGCAAGACAAAATGTGAATCGATAGCGGCTGCGGCTGCATATCTCCAAAGTACAATGCTTTAGGACATTATACTATGAAAGTAGCTAATGTGAATGGTGGTACCGAGACATACCGTACACAATCAACAGGATCCATACCCCATAGATCTGTTGTTTCTTGATAGTTAGGGAATTAAATGTTTTAACAGTGCCTCTTGAGTAGCCTGATTTAAATTTAAAATCTATATTACATTTCCATGAAATGATGCAGATCGCAGAATACCACCCAAACTCAAGGGGCTGATATACAAGAGCATGATCCGACCATTTCTTTTATACGGCAGCGCATGTTGGCAGGCACTATCTCGACACACTCAGGAGCTTCACGTCACGGAGATGAACTCGGACTGACCGCATACGCAACTCATTCATTCGAGGTAGTCTTGGTCCGTGACGTAGAGGATAAGCTCCAAGAACGTCGTCTAAGATGGTATGCCTACGTTTTGCGCCGGCCTAAGAACTGTCGGAAGAAAATGCCTTGATATGTTTGTCCCTGGAATAAGACCCCCCGGACGCCCAAAGAAGCGATGGCTGGACGTCGTGATACTGGACATGAGAGCCAATGGACTAACCACTGAGGATGCTCAAGACCGTGCAAAGTGGATTTGAGTAAGTAGGAAAGCAGACCCTGGCAATAGGCCGGTATAAAGCTAGAGTAGAAGAAGACTATTACGAAGAGGCGATTCTTAGCCTCTCCAGTATCACAATTTATTACGATGCATGTCATTTTAATTTTTTTTTTTTTTTTTAATATAACATGGAACATATTTTTTTAAATAATTTAGAATAGGCGAGTCCAAATTTTTTGTGATTATATGTTTTTTCACTATAAACATCAAATAACCTTTCCCACAATTCCCACAGCGCTCAATCATTTAATATAACAAGCACGATTGACACGAGAGCGTTTCTTTAAAGTTATGTTAATTTTGTACGGAAATGTCGAGGCAGTTTAAAAAAAACGTAGCTTCAGTTTGTTGTGAAGGATAAATTTTATTTCAATATATAATCTCTAGTTGTACAATGTTAAGCGACATTTCATAATGAGCCTATTTTACATTCAATCTCTTATATGTCTATATATATATATATATATATATATATATATATATATATATATATATATATATATATATATATATATATATATATATATATATATATATATATATATATATATATATATATATATATATATATATATATATACGTACATACATACATATATACGTACAGTGGATATAATTTCTACAAGGGGCTCGTTCTACGGAACACATTTAGAGGAAGGATTTATTTTTTTTTCAATTTGCAGAATATTTTTATTATAAATATAATTTGTAGTAAAACTTTACAAACTGATTTCCTAACAACAAATATAAATAACGTTATAGCGCTTGTACACTGTTGCCGTCACTTACGTAAGTGACTGCTCCAAGACTCCTCCTACATTATACATAACTGTCACAGTTTAGTTTTGTTTCCCATTGAGAATGCACACACTAATATTCTGACTCTTGTGTTAATTTGAATATAGAATAGTATAAAATTATTTTTCGAATTTCGAAGTTATCATGAATATAATTATATTTATAAACTTTACCTAGCAATAGAGTCCAATGTAACAATTAAATGCAATCAAAAAGCAGTAGTAGTCGCGGTGGCGTGCGGCTTCCGTACGACCTCCATGCGACCTCCGTGAGGCCTCCATGCGGACCCCGCGCGCCACTCGCCGCTTTGAGTAACCCTTATCTCAAGTAACATAAATAACTGTAATCAAGATTACAGATTAGATCGACACTTAGTGTGTTTCAGACGATATTATTACAAATTACGCAAGCGTTAGTTAACTTAAAGCTAAAATTATATATTTATAGGGAAAGGAACTATTTTCTATTTCCATTTAATTGAATACGTTGAAAGTTAAACTTTTACAGTACAGCGCGTGTTTTAATACAAAATATCGGTACTTGAAATATATAAATAACACGTAATACACGTAAATAATACGTCACGGATTCAATTTCATAAAGTTGTCTTTCGACATTACAGAGATTATCGAAATTCTTCAATTCCGTTGAACTTGCCAGTGTGCCGTCATATTTAAAGCTATATCTATATACAATTTATAAGTCTATAGCACTTATTACATATCAATCAACTCTAGTGACCTGCTCTGGCTCATTTCATTTCAACGATATAAGTAAATAAAATTGACCATTCGACGTTCGATCATGTCCTAGTAATGTAAATTATTTAACACAGCACTGTAAGATATTAAATTTCAGTTTTATCAAAACCAGATAAAAATTGCATATAAATAAATTTCCTTTATATTCGTTTATTTAAATTGCTCTCTTCAAGTACAATCAAAATTACCTAAATATCGCTATCGATACATAAATCTACTTAACTATTTTTCGAAACATTCTTTTATAATTAAATATATGATTTTTTCCCACCCAAAGCAGGGTAGGCAGGGTAGGCAGGGTAGGCAGAGGGAACCTTAGGGTCAAGGAACCTAGTGTAGAGACACTCCGTTCCCCGCTTTCTATATAATTTATATAAGACTATAATTTATTTTTCTTTATTGACAGATAAAGAGTGTGACAGAGGTAACTGAGGAGACACTGTCCTCAGTGTAATATTTCTATATATGTACTATAAAAATAATTTAAGTTAATTTCAAAAATATTTTTTACTCCATTAATGTAATATATTTAATTTGCACGAGTTTAGTTCAGCATATTGACGTCATCATTACCCCAAGTTCACTATTTAACATACTATTTGCTAAAAGCTCATACGCACATTAACGAAGCTTAAGTTCAATTTTATAAAGTCGACTAATTTCCACATATCTCATAAGGAATTTATAAGCATAACTTAACGTCATAGTATAATAACAGTCGCTAGAAAAGTTAAGAAATATAAGATAATACAAAAGTACTTTGAAAACTGAACAAACTTTAAAAAATAAATTATTACTTGGCATAATTTAAATGTATTTTAAATTAACGTAAGCTGTATGTACTATTAATAGGTCTATATAGCTGTTTCCTTCCGGTCGCGTCCCGCAAGCAACACCTCGTGGTAGGCGGGCGGAGGCTCGTCGCACCCTTCTAGCTCAAAATCGAGTTCGCTCTCTGGAATATGTTTGTATATAAATTAATATAAATCTATAAACTGTAAAATAGACATCTTATTTATTTTAAAATTGATACATTAATTGTTTGATCGACGGACGTTAATATTTGATTAATGTATATTGTTTCAGTTTGAGTGGTGATACATACATACATGAGTAACCGTAAAGTGGACACATTATATACATTTATCAACAAAAAAGATAGATTAGTTTAGATAGTACCGGACAGTGCCCCCGACTGCGGCCTCATCACGGGTGCGAGCACGTCGCCCGCGCTGGCGTGCCTCGCGCGTCCCCACGTACCCATCCCCACCCCCGCGCCCGCACCCACCCCCGCCAGTGGGGCACGCCACACGCCCGCCGCGCCACTCTCCTCCAGGTACGAGGCTTCCCATTCATAGCCTACTGCCTCTACATGTGCCAAAGAGAATGTCATTAAAAATACCACATCTATAGGTAATATACCTTATTTATAGAATAGATGTTAAAGGTACGTACAAATAAAGATGGCTTTCTTTTTTACTAATAATATAATATTTGTTACAAAAAATTTATCCTGTAGTTATTTTGCACGGATTCCACATATATGTTAGAAATACATCAAAATAATTATTATTTTATTTAAAGTAATTCGGGTTTATTTATTTTAGAAAACTTGAAGAAGCTCACCAACAGACGGTGGTGGTGCAGGTATTGTGTGTGTGTTGTACAAGCTGGAGCGCGACTCGACGGTATGGTGCATCGCCCCGGAGCGGTCCAGCTCCACCTCGCTAAGGGGCTCCTCAAAGCCCGCTACTTGGAACTCCGTCAGAGGCACTAGAGGCTGTCTTTGACGATCCTTGGTCCTAATAGATTCGTTCACATTTTGTTTAACCTCTTTCGCTTTATATTTAAACTTTTCCTCAACTTTGATCTCATTGGAAGTCTCATTTGGACTGGAAGTACATTCCCCTATATAAAAACTCGTAGCACTTTCGGTAACATCTTGATCTTTGATATCGTCGTTTAAAGACTCCTTGTTCAGATCTTTCTTGCGAGACGATTTTATATTAGTATAATGTTTCTTACAAGTTTTACTGAGTGCCTTCTCGTTGGACTTATCATCGAGAGATTCATCTCTATCAGACTTATCAGAAACATCGCTGGCGTTGGAGAATTCGTGATCAGACTTCAATGGTATATAGAGATCTTTAGTGGAGCGCTCCCAGTCGCGCCGGTGCAGGACCTCGTCGATAACGCTGGGTGCGGAATGGTAGCGGGCGTCGTGCTCGGCGTCATTGTCAACGTGTGACTTCCGGCGGCTGCGGATCTCCTCGTGGCTCCGGTGCGCTGATAGCGGCTGTTTTGTGTGGCCTTTATAATGTGAATATAAGTAAAAAACTTGCTCTCATGAATATTATTGTATAAGCATGTGAGATAAAACGAACAACAACTAATTTTAATTGTACGAGTTAAGCGAGGAACAAATGATTTAGAAAACGGCTTTATATTTTTATCACACTTTCGTTATTACTATCTACGACATGAATCACTTTATTTAGTATATTTATTGCAAGACAACTCTAAAGTTTCACAGCTTGACATCTTCTTCAGGCAGAAGTATATAAGGATCAAGAGAGTCCGTTCTTTTCTTTCTGCTCGACTTCAATATACTACGGGTCGAGTAGCGGAAATCTACACCACCACTTGTTTTATTAACGCAAGAAAAATGATTTACATAAAATAGGTCAAATTTACAGACCATGTCCGACACCTCCAGCTTATATAGTATATTATTTTATAATCATGATGAGATTTACAGATTGATGTTTTCTTGGTTTCAGAGCAATTTTGTTAATTGTTATTGAAGTCGCTGAAGAATGAATAAGGGTAGGGTTTATTTATTTTAATGTTTTAAATTACGAATTATTCACCTGACGTGCCGGGCAGGTGTAGAGACACGGCGCTACTCCCGATGCGGCGACCAAATATCTCGTGAGAACGACGTCGACCGCTCGACTCTGGAAAGGTGACGTTATATGTACCTCACTACTTCTAATCAGTTCTATTAAATGGATGTTTCAGAACAAAATGTGAATTAAGGATACTATTTTAAAAAAATGGAATAAAATAATATTTGTTTTGTATAAATTTAAATAATAAGCTCTAACATATGAGGAAACATAATATGCATATCCACAGTATAAGGAATGTTAAGCTCTACATGTACTGCTGGATCTACTTCTACACTGGTCATTACAATATATAACAGTATGGATACTTTATAAGGTAGTAATACAGCTTAATACAGACTACACAAAACACACGTAATATACACAAACAATTACCGTTTGTAATAACAGGTTTTTGAGGATATTTTTCAGAGCTAGAATCTGCAAACAACGATACATACATATATCCGAGACATACAGCGTGGTGTATACTTGGGTACAAATACATACATACACATACAAATAGGGTCATGCGATATCAGCGCAGCAGCGAGATTTATATACCAAATACTATTTACATTACATTGCATACAACTTAATATATTTATACATATATTTCATATAAAGTCATAATTTTTTTTCGAAATACAAGCAAAATTTACTTTCAAGTATATAATGGCTTTATTCAAGATGTTGAAGAGTGGATAGAATAGTATAGTGTAAACCGTGAGCCGTATGTGTTACCAGATCTGTCGTCGTCCGGCCAGCAACACAGCCAGCACAGCAGCAGGAGCGGCGCGCACACCTCCGCCGCCAGCACGCCGCCCGCGCCGCCCAGCGCGCCCACGCCCAGCCCCGCCATCGTACACTATGTGCAAATAGTACAAGAAAAGTAAAGGTCTTATAATATAATAACGGCGTTTTATCAACAATTTTCATATTATATTTTTTTATATTACAATATGAATAGATCCTTAATAAAGTGTAGTTTCAACAAGTTTCAATGAACCTGTGACCTTTAAAGCCCTAGCAACGTTTAACTTTTAACGTTGACCAGTTATGCAATAAATGTTGTTTGTTACAGAAACCAGTGTAAGAACGACTCGAGTCTACAAAATGCAGACAAAATGTGAATGAAGAAAACAATAAATCGATGACTTTACGTTGCAATGTAGAGACACGTCGCGACTCGTCGCGTCTGTCTGTCTGTAGCCAGTGATCGATACACGAGCGCGGTCGGGCGATACCACTAGTCTATTATACTATTAGTGTTATTAAATTGTATTTGCAAAGGAAACTACTCTTGGTTATTGTTATCTTATACTATTGTTCTTTATTACTTGTAGTATATAATAATATAGGAAGATTTCTGCTAGTATTCATTTAATTTACACGAGAACATTACATATTTTTAAATAATTACTACTATAAAATAATTAAATATTGTTTTTGAATTAATTTTTTGTCTGTCTGTTTGTCTGTCTTTGGATTTGCTGCACGGATTGGAATGGAACTTGCTGTTGTTGTGTAGCTGTCAGGTTTAGGCAGGAACTGTTTATAAATAGTTATAGCACATGATGAGCATTTTTCATTGAAATATGAAAATCCAAGATCTGGAACCTCTCAAGATGGACCATAATGTTCAGCTCAACTATATGAAATGAGGAAACGGCGCCTTCACAAAAGTTGTTATGCGTTATGAACATTTTTCATTGGCATTTTGATTTATAAAAATAATATAGAACACCTGGTGTAGGGACACATTAAACTAGCAAAACTATTAAAAATAAGTTAAAAACGGTAAATGAAAATAGGGTGGCGAGGACCATAAAGCCCCCGCTAACAAAGTACTGGGTACAAAGTACATACATACTCTACTATCGGTAAATTCAAAGTTTCATATAATTACAATTTTGAACAACTTATTTTTTATTGTAAAATTAAAAATATATGCAAATGTTTTACTTACACCAACTAACTGTCTTTCCGATCTTTGATTTCGCTGAATTTAGCCTTTATCCTTTATTACAATAACTTTCCAGAATTAATCACTTACTGCTACTTTTTAAAAGATGAAATTAAATGTTTCAACGAGCTTTACATATTTCGTACAAAGCTTATGTATGACACTTCTATCTAACTATCACTTAACACAATTTCCAAAGTGTCGAAGCACTTTACGTGATATAGAATGCTACGCCGCTACGGTGCTACGGCGTAGTAGTGTGTCGTAGAGTGGTGTGCGTGAGACTGCGGGAGGCTGTCGTCGGTCCAGACTCCTCTCAAATGAGATGAAAGACCTGCGGCACACTGGGTTTTAAGTGTTAGATATTTTATTATAATATTGTCGTCGCTTCTGCATATCTATATTTCGTTAACTTATGCTATTTTATATATAATTTTTAGTTTTACTTGTAAGTGTGTTGAATAGCAGAACTTAACGGTATCCCTGACTACCAGAGAGAGACAATAACAATAACTTATCTCCGAATGGGGCTTAAGCTAACAAACATAGCGTGACCATTGTACAGTCTCACTACGACGAGGCCGCCTTTAATTTCACAACTATTACGTTAATTACTTAATTTTCACTAACCAATTAGTTTAAATTTAAAAGTAATATGAGTTAAGTATTATTGAAAAGCCCGTTTGGATAAAGTTAGTTGATAGAATAGAAAATATTTCGATTCTGACTTAAGTTTTTACTTTTTTTTTAAATGCCTAAACAAACTACTACACTGTACTCTATGTCTACTCTACTGCACCTCTCAGTGTGTCGTGATCGGAAGCTGCAGGCGCCGGAGTGTCGGGCGCGCATCGATCTCTCCGACATCCGCCCTCTCTCTCGCTCCATCCTCTGTACATTTCCCTTTTATTCCTTGTCTTACATAATAATAGTAATTAGATTGATCACATTGCTCTCTCTCTCTCTCTCTCTCTCTATATATATATATATATATATAATATAATGGAGCTATTTTTATACGAGTATTTACAACATTTTTCTCATCATAAAGTTTAATACTTTTTTAAATTTTACTATTGATATATATCTTAATTCACAAATTATTATTTGTCTGCGTTGAATTTGTACACTATCTAATAACATACTTGATTTGTATTTTCTTTTAGATTATTTACTTAATATATAAAGGGACTGCCCACTATATATGTGGAGGAAAAATCGAACCAAGTGATAAGTCACTGAGCCTTTCGAAATTTTAAGCTGAATTATTTTATTCCTTACAAGTTGTCTTGTAATACAAGACAATACAACTAAGCCATAGAAAAGAAAGAAAATATTGATATAAAGTTCAACGACCCGCCCCCCACGAGCCCTCGTCTTCGCCTGGTTACAGATTATTATAAATAATGATCACTACTTAAAATAAACGTCACACGTATTGTAAATACTTTTTCAGAGCAATTTTTTTCGTTATATTGACAGTGCAGTGCGGACGATGACAACTATGAGCAGTACTTGTGATTGTGATGTAATTAAATAAAATATCTAATAATTTTATTTTGATAGATTGATTTACATTGATTGATTACAATTTATCATTGTTAATATTTCACTATTGTTTAAGAAAATCAAGTAATTTTAATTCATTTTAATGACAAAGTGTGTACGTAAAAACCCCAAACCAAAATAAACAAAATAATACAATTGACTCACCGCTCACTTTGTAACGTGAATTATGGAATTTAATTATTTAAATAAACTTTATAAGATTTTTTATCTATTGACCGAATCCTGTAGAGGGGGGGGGTACAGTCCCTTAAATCATAAAAGGTATCAGCCGACAGTTTTAAATAAAATAATAGATTACGTATTGTACAAGTGTTTATATCTATTACAATTACATTCATCTTTACATTTCGTTCTTATTTGTTAGAATATCATTATTTCAACTTACAATTTCAATAACATTATAATATTTTTACATAACGAGAGAGCACGAGCGGAGTTTGACGCAGTGCCGCAGCTCAATCTAGCGGAGGTCAGAGCGGCGCTGGAAGCTTTAGATGACCTAGAATACTTGTTCGTGTTCGTCAAATAAATCCATTTAACTATATAAATCCGTTTACTTGTATACTATAGCAATAGTCTAAACGTCGTTTGCTACCAAGTAAGCCAGCGTAGTTATTGACTTAAAAGAAAGTAGGACTTTCGATAGACTGTAACCTGGAAATATCACTCATTCATACTATATTTACTGGAAATATGATAATTCACCTGTGTGGCACCTGCACACAGGCACGTTACATATACAGACATTACAAATGAAATAAGGTAAATTGCTAAGATAATTGAGTTTATAACAGGTTATATGTAGATAAGATATATACTATATATAAATATATATATATATATATATATATATATATATATATATATATATATATATATATATATATATACACACCTCAGAGGGTGTCTAGCCATATCCGATATTTGGTTTTCGGCATACGGGTACGCGTCCCCGGGACCTCGAGCCACCACTTTCATAACCCTATCCAATCCATGTAATTGGTGTCCCTCCCCTATACTCCAAGTCTTTCTGCCTCTTATTCCCTTTCCTTTCTCGATTTCTTCCAGTAATGGGTTTGGAGGTCAGATGGCAATCGCTCCACTAAAAACCACTTCGCCACTAGTATGGACCGATTTGGAAAAAAGCTGGGTATGGCTAGGGCGTCGCCGTTAAAGGACGCGCAGGCACATCGCCCTACACCTGCGATAAGTGGGCAAGGGCTACCGTGTCAAGTACGGGCACGGCTAACGACGTCAGTACCCAGACGGAAACTCCGCTTTGCAACATGGAATATTGGCTCTCTAACCGGACGATGCAGAGAACTCGCAGATGTATGTATACATGAGACGTCGGGTCTAGTGTGCTTTCCTTCAGGAAACTCGCTGGAAGGGCAATAAGTCTCGTAACATCGGGCAGGGTTACCGCCTTATATACACTGGGTCACCTACAGGCAAAAACGGTGTGGCGGTAGCGCTTTCTGAAGAGCTTCAGAATGGGCTTCTTGAAGTTGACCGTCGCTGCGACCGCTTGATGCGGATAAAGGTACTGATCGAGGGCGTAATCACAAACTTAATCAGTGCTTATACTCCCCAGGCAGGTTGTAGCGCGGCTGAAAAGGAGACCTTCTGGGAGCAGTATGAAGAGGTACTACTCGCTATACCGTCTACCGAATCAGTATTAGTTGGGGGGGATTTAACGGCCACGTGGGTAGGGTCGCTGAGGTGTATGAACGTGTTCACGGGGGTTTTGGATATGGTCTTCGCAATGCAGAGGGAGAAAATATTTTAAGAACCTGCATTGCATCTGATCTGGCTATCGTGAACACTTTCTTCCAGAAGAAACCGCAGCACCTTATAACGTATAAGAACGGGTCCCACTTAACTCAAATTGATTATTTGCTGACTAGACGGTGTCATATAGGCAGGGTGACCAACTGTAAGGTCATTCCCGGCGAAAGCCTGACGGCCCAACATCGTCTCCTTGTCATGGACTATAATGTTACTCCGAAAAAGAAAGTAGCCGAGAAACGCAAGCCTAGAATTAAGTGGTGGTTGTTGAATGGGCCGATGCAGACCGACTTCTTGGCGGAGGTGGAGAGTCAAAATCTACTGACTAACACCGAGACCGCTCAGACTGCATGGGATCGAGCTCATTCAGCAATCATTGCGGCGGGCAAGCGAGTTCTTGGTGGTACTAAGGGTGGGCGTGTCATCGACAGGGAGACATGGTGGTGGAATGACCAGGTGCGGGGGGT
This sequence comes from Dione juno, assembly GCA_037127375.1. NCBI lineage: Eukaryota > Metazoa > Arthropoda > Insecta > Lepidoptera > Nymphalidae > Dione > Dione juno. The sequence goes on along the minus strand of JAXRJS010000080.1, from coordinate 1,381,760 downwards.
GATTCAGGAAAAGAAGGCTGCGTTTAAAGAGTGGCAGCATTCCAACTCTCCTGAAGACAGACTGGAGTACATTGCAGCGAAACGGGCCAGCAAAAGAGCTGTAGCCAGAGCCCGCAGAGAAGGTTTGTCGCCATTGTACGATAAACTTGAAACTGTGGAGGGGCAGAAGCTCATATACAAACTGGCTCGTGCTCGAGATAAAGCGACGCAGCATATTACAAAATGTCTTTGCGTCAGAGATTCTCGGGGCACGTTGCTTTGTAGTCATGCCTCTGTGAAGGAGAGATGGAGAACCTACTTTAAGGAGCTGCTGAACACTCAGCAGTCTTGTAGTCTTCCTCCTGAATTATCTCCTACTCGGACCTCGGACTTGTTGCTCCAATAACCCGTGACGAAACTCGTAATTGTCTTCGACGCATGAAGAACGGAAAGGCGGTAGGACCTGACGACATCCCAATCGAGGCGTGGAAATCGTTGGGCTCTCTTGGTGTGCTTATACTTACTGACCTGTTTAACCGTATCTTGAATACTGGAAAGATGCCACATCAGTGGCGGCAGAGCTTTATTATCCCTATTTACAAAGGAAGGGGCAGTGTTCAAGATTGCGGTAGTTATAGGGGCATTAAGATCTCAGTATGGGTTTCAACCAGGATCAGGCACTATGGATGCCATTTTTGCCCTCAGAACTTTGATGGAGGCTTACAGGGAAAAAAGGAGAGCTCTGCATGTGGCCTTTTTGGACCTGCAGAAGGCCTTTGACTGTGTGCCACGTCAGTGTATCTGGTGGGCATTGCGATCCAAGGGGATCCCTGAAGCCTATATTGAGGTTATCAGAGATATGTACAACGACTCCGCTTCAGTGGTTAGGACCGCTGTTGGCGACACCAAGCCCTTCCCGATTACAGTAGGGGTTCACCAGGGCTCAGCTCTTAGTCCGTTTTTATTCAATGTAGTGCTGGATACTGTCTCGGCTCACATCCAATGCCAGCCTCCGTGGCTGATGATGTATGCCGATGACATAGTACTCATCGATGAGAACCGACTGATGCTGGAGCGTAAAGTGAACGCCTGGAAGGGTGCGCTTGAGAACGGTGGTCTCAAACTGAATGTGTCGAAGACCGAGTACATGGCTTGCGGGAACCCGGACTCAAGCACCATCCATATCGGGCCTGAGCCAGCCGTTAAGTCGGAGAAGTGCAGGTACCTTGGAGCCGTTATGCATGAGTCTGGAGGCATCGACCACGACATCCATGCCCGTATAAACGCTGCCTGGGCCAAATGGCGGGAGGTCACTGGTGTGGTCTGCGATAGCAGAATACCGCCCAAGCCCAAGGGACTGATATACAAGAGCATTATCCGACCTGTTCTTATATACGGCAGCGAATGTTGGCCAACATTATCTCGGCACACTCAGGAGCTTCACGTCACGGAGATGAAGATGCTGAGATGGATGTGTGGCGTGACGCGGTCCGACCGCATACGCAACACATTCATTCGAGGTAGTCTTGGGGTCCGTGACGTAGTGGATAAGCTCCAAGAGCGTCGCCTGAGATGGTATGGCCATGTTATGCGCCGATCTGAGAACTATGTCGGAAGGAAGTGCCTTGACATGTCTGTCCCTGGAGTTAGACCACCCGGACGCCCAAGGAAGCGATGGCTGGATGTCGTGACACAAGACATGAGAGCCAATAAATTGTGCACTGAGGATGTTAAAGACAAAGTGGAGTAGGCTCAGTCGGAAGGCAGACCCTGGCAAAAGCCGGGACTAATGCCAAGAGGAAGAAGAAGATATATATATATATATATATATATATATATATATATATATATATATATATATATATATATATATATATATATATATATATATATATATATATATATATATATATATATCATCTCAGAGGGTGTCTAAGCCAATTATCTGTCCGATATTTGGTTTCCGGCATACGGGTACGCGACCCCGGGACCTCGAGCCACCACTTTCATAACCCGATCCAATCCATGTAAGTGGTGTCCCTCCCCTATATTCCAAGTCTTTCTGCCTCTTATTCCCTGTCCTTTCTTGGTTTCTCCCAGTAATGGGTTTGGAGGTCAGATGGCAATCGCTCCACAAAAAACCGCCACTCACTTCGCCACTCATATGGACCGATTGGTCTTAGTCGGAAGGCAGACCCTGGCAAAAGCCGGGACTAATGCCAGGAAGAAGAAGAAGATATATATATATATATATATATATATATATATATATATATATATATATATATATATATATATATATATATATATATATATATATATATATATATATATATATATATATATATATATATATAGTATATATAGATATATATATATATATATATATATATATATATATATATATATATATATATATTATATATATATATATATATATCTATATATATATGTATATATATATATATATATATATATATATATATGTATATATATATATATATATATATATATATATATATATATATAGATATATATATATATATACATATATATATATATATATATATATATATATATATATATATATATATATATATATATATATATATATATATATACATATATATATATATATAACTTCTTTTTCTTTTATTTCGGCAAATATAATATAAAAATAAAAGTGTACGAATGCAGAAGTACTGCGACGGGTAAGCCAATCACGCAAACTTTTGCAAAGTATAAAGCAAAGGAAAGTTAAGGTTAAGAAACATCAGAAAATGGATAGGAATAGCGAGTGCCGCTAAACTATTTCGCCTAGAGTCAGAGAAAACACTCCGAGCTGACTGCTAACCTTCAGTAATTGGAGAGGCATCCCCTAAGAAGATGTATAACATATACGTACATACCGTATATATTGTAAATGACTCAGCCGCTCCTTGCATAATGGAATACAGTTTGAGAGTAGGTGCTTGCTATGTTGCGATGCACTTAATCGTAAAAGCTGTCCCGACTAGTTCTTCGCCCACGAACAATCCAATTATATCTTGACAACTTGCTCTTGCCAGTTTATTGTACTAGTTATACTATGTATCAATAAGTTTGATATACTGTTTAGGGTTCCGTACCTCAAAAGGATAAAACCGGAACCCATATATCTATATAGGATCAATTTATTGTCCGTATATTTGTTTGTCTGTCTGTCAATAGCATTTTCTCAAAATACCGTGATGCTATCAAGCTAAAATTAGTATTTAAATAGCTAGGTTGGTGGTCTCTGAGAGCTCAGACAAAATCGACGTAATCAAACGAAATAAGCGTTTATGTTTTATATTTTTGCATTTTGTATGAATAACAGGATTCCGTTGACCTAGAGTTACGACATTTAGCAATAAGTTAGAACGTCGGCTCTTATAAATTGTACTTCATTGACCTTAAAATTTTTCAAAAAATGATAAATAAAAACTACAGTAGTAGTAGTAGTGACTTACAGTATAAATAAAAAGAAACGTCTGAAAATTGGTAATTTATAAGATTAGCACAGAAAACAACCGTAACAAAGTAATATTTGTAGTTCATTTTATAAGAAACAATGAATAAGATACTAGTACTATTTACTACCGGTAGTACTAGTTACTACGTACCAGATAATAATAATAAAAATTTTAAAAAAATTATATCAACTAATAAATTATTAAATCAAATTAATAAATAAACCCCAGCTGTCACTAATGTTGAAGAATGAACTAAAGCAGATACTGGGGTAGGAGCTGCTATAGCAGCAGGTAATCAAGATCTAAAAGGAATTTGAGCTCTCTTAGTTATAGCTGCGATAATAATTAATAATCTAATAATTTTTATAGAAAAATCATTTCTTATAAAATTTAAATAAAAAATATAATTTCAACTTCCATAATTTATTGCCCAAGAAATCAATAATAAAATTATTACATCCCCAATACGATTAGATAAAGCAGTTAATATTCCGGCATTATAAGATTTAATATTTTGATAATAAATCACTAAACAATAAGAAACTAACCCTAAACCATCTCAACCTAATAAAATTCTAATTATATTAGGACTAATAATTAATAAAATTATAGAAAATACAAATATTAAAACTAAATAAATAAACCGATTTAAATTCAATTCTGATCTTATATATCTTTTTCTATAATAAATTACCGAAGAAGAAATTAGAGAAACAAATATTGTACTACTGTAAGTACTATTTATGTTTTATGTAAAATTAATAAACTAATTTTACATAAAACATAAATAGTACTACCCGTTGACTTACAATTGTGGTACTGGTGCCCTAGGTACGCGAGTACGACTCGCACTTAATAATATTTTTTTGTATAATCAGAAATGATGTATTGGTTCTTTCCTGAACTTTCTTGACTTCAAGGTAACAAAAGTACTCAATCTGTACCTCACAATGTATTTGACCTTGTTCCTCTTCTATACTATGCATAAAAAATATCAAAAATAGTAGCTATAATGTCGTCTCAGCGAGTGAAATAAGTAAAAACGAATCATCGCGGTGCTCTCGGGGAGAAGGAAGAATTTCATTTCCTTGCTCTGGCAACGAGACAAGACCTCCTCTGTCTACTCTGCTATAAAACAAATATTTCATTTATTACTAGAATTGTAAACATATCCTTGAACGGTTGACTATCTAATTAGCAGACGTGCGTGTTTGTTTTCACATGCTCAATACTACGTGGCTTGTTAGGTAATAGACTAATTATAATGCGCGTGTCCTGAACATACGTTAGTTTACAGTAATGGAAGGCGATTTATTTGTTTATACTCTTGTTGTGGCCATCATGGCTCCTGTTAGCTGGTTCAAGCTGTTGTGTAAGGATCGACATTGGCGCGTGCGCGCACCGACCGCCGCCGCGACCGCCGCGACCGCCGCGCCGGCACTCGACGGCCGACAGTCAAGTCGACGCCGACGCGCTACTGCACGTATCCGTACGTACCGAGTAATACAGGAACCGTTCACCAAAACACTGTATTGAACAAAAAACGTTTTAGAACAAATGTGACCAGTGTCCGACACTGTGACGTCATGTGAACAGAGCGACACTTGAAGATAAGGGACTGCGCTTCGTTGTCGGTGAGTATTGTACGTGTACGTGTACTTGTACGTGTACTTGTACGTGTACTTGTACGTGTACTTGTACGTGTACTTGTACGTGTACTGGACATTATAACTATTCATAAGAGAAGTGGACGCGTCGCCGGAGTACACGGTGACTGCACAAGCACCGTGTGTATGAGAGATTATGTTTAACAGCGAGTTGTTTGTCGGCTCATGTTTACAACATATACCGTTTGCAAGACACGAGTATAATGTAAGAGCGGGGAGTGTTACATAAATCAAATGATTGCTATTATTGTAGCATCTGTACTTAATTGATGTGGGAGGAGTCGACTGAGTCGTGAAGTGATGTGTTTGTTTGGAAACCTTACTTTGTATTTTTAGATTAGATTCCTTACTGATAGCTGTGCTACGATAGTATAGTCACAAAATCTACCATCAAGTTACAACATGTCATATTCTTAGAGTAAGCTACGAACTAAATGGGCTTTTGTGGTATTTGTAGAGTTTAAAAACAGATATATTCATAAGTATTTAAACATTTCTGTAAGAAATGAGTCGCGTAGTCGTTGTTGTCAGGCGGTGTAAATAAATAATCTATGTAATAGGAGGCGGCGCTGCATTGCAGGCCGGAACGCTCTACAAGAGATGCGACCAATGCGACCGATGCGGGTCAGCTTCCTCCGTTTTTATATTATGTCAATTATAAATTTATTACTGCTTTAAAAATTTCAAGATAGTAATACTTTATTGAATTCCTTCATAGCTACGAGGATACCAGATAAGGGTCGAGGGGAGATGCTTGGTCATACAAAATACTAAACATATTATAATAATGCATTCAAAATATATTATATATTTATATGTAAGCATATGTATTATGTTGGGTCTCCACCTAACACGCATCGATGTGTGTGTGAATGATCAAAACAAGACTTCATACTGCACTCTCATATAAAGTAAATGGCAGAATTACGAAATTCAGCTCAAATGTCTTTATTTTTTAATTTTGTTTTTTTTTATTATTAAGTATAAATATAACAACATATAATATGTAAGTCCCTGGATGAGACCGTGTCGTTGTACCCTCTTGATGTTTACTAATTGGCTTAATATTTCGAAGATATCCAAATCTGTAGACCTTTGTCTTTAGAGCGTAGCTGTCGTGTTTTTATGTTACGGTACGCGAATATATATATATATATATATATATATATATATATATATATATATATATATATATATATATATATATATATATATATATATATATATATATATATATATATATATATATATATATATATATATATATATATATATATATATATATATATATATATATATATATATATATATATATATATATATATACATGTATGTATGTATGTATGTTTGTATATACACATACAGTCGCACAACACATCGCTAACTCGTTTAATTGCTGTATAATTGGCTTTATTACGTTTATAATGAAATAGTAGATGTTACCAAATCGTTTATATACTCTATTCTGTACGCATTATTGATAGATTCAAAGTAATTTGTTCAGCGAACTGTTTGTTGTATGAGTATCATTCGTCGATGCACTCGTATTATGAATGCTACAATTTGGTGTGCTTAAAATAAAACCTTGCACTGCAAGAATATGTCAATATGAAGAATATTATTAATAATTCTACATTTTTTGTTTCTTTATTCAAATAGTACAAATATCTGAAACTAAAGACGACATATTAAAACGTAAATATCAAACATATATTCAAGATCGAGCAATGACATGTCCTACGCAATATAAGTATTGATTTGCCTTTCATATGAAGCTTGCTCAGCTAGAGCAGACCTCCTATCGCTGATTACAGTTCAACAAATAATAATTTTCATAAAGTTCTTCCAGGTAGCTTTTTTTAATATATCCCTATTTATTTATTTAATTCTTTATCACATCAACATAAATATAAGAAAAAGAAGACAAAAAAAAACCTAAAATTATGTTTTTGTAATGTAAAGGCCTTATCACTACGTATGATATCTTCCACGTAACCCTTGTCATAAAAAAATCGAAGTACAAATGATTGTTGGTGTACAAATGATTGTTCAGAAAAAGAACGCTACGAAAAAATATAAACGTATTTATACTCTACATACTAAAGAATACATACATCTATATAAATATGTAATAGTATAATACAAACATACATAGACATTGGTTAAATATATATACAAATATCTATTACAGTGATAAAAAGTAGTTTTTAACACGACGCCTAAATATGTCAACTGCCAGAGTCAGACTGCTGTAATTCATTCATCATTGCAGTTGAATCCTATAATCTGAAATATGAACATATTTTTTCAATGCAAATATAAACCGAATGGCCATATTTTCTAATTTGTTGAAGAGGGTTTGAGATAGATGACAAATCTCTTACTGGCTTACTCGCTGGTTATCAGAACCATGTCTAATGTCATCACAAATGTCACCCAGTGCAGTAATAGTGAGTGTCCCAAATGAAATCCTGGTCGGTACGGACTGAGGACATGATGTTTGGAGACATGAGAAGTTGACAGTAAATTACACGCTTAATTACTTTAGAAAGAAAAGGAAGGATTGGAATAGGTCAGTAGTGAGACGAACATGTAGGATTTCCAATTTTAGGAATGGGGATAGCAAAAGCTGGAAGGAGGAGTCAGAGGAAAAAGATAAATTAAAGATATGATGAAGTACATTCAGGGTATAATCAAGGGACAAATATAATATATCGTTCTACGACTCACTCTATCTCTACCTATTGCTTTTGACTTCACGGCATCTATATGTTTTTTGAATTTCTCTTTATTTAATTTTGTGGCAAGAGTAACTTTATTAAGGCCTTGGTGACATGATCAAATAGAGGACCCGTACTAAAATGTTTGTTAAACCCTCTTTATCAACGTTACTAGCGATGGAAGTGGTTTGGCGGTCGCGACTAATACCCACAGTATCTAAGAACTTCTAATTTAGTACGAGTTACTATTGTTATATTGAAGTATAGATATAGTTGCGCTGGACATTACGACAGAGTTTGTTACATTTGTTTTTTAAAACTTTAAATTTCAATAAATTTTCAGCAGGATTAAGTTTATATTTAGTTTATGTTTTTTTTTCTATTACTTTTAATTATTAACGCTCTTATATCATTAGTAAGCCAAGGTGCCAGAGTATGTTTGAGTTAAATTAGGCCAATTTAATTAGGAGCATATCAATCAAATAATTCAATTAAAATGGACTTGAATATATTAACCTTGTCATCAATTGATTGAAACATTAAGAGCAGCGTCAGTCAATTATCCTAAGATCCGCCAATAAACTATCATTGTTAATCTCTATATTTTAATATGCTCCGAAGCACGAAACAAACTATTGAGTTGAGTTGAGCTTAACTTAATTAAAATTAATTATTGAATGTCAATAATATCATATATGAATTAGGACGAATATTTTCTCATAATTTTTTTTCATTAACATTTTATAATATGACTTATGGATTCAATGGTAGAACCAGAAGTGAAGTAGGGGAACATTCTTGTCCCACCATCGCCGTAAACTTGATCTTTATATTCAAAATATCCTTTATTCAAACAGACTTATACAAGCACTATTAGCAACTCAGCATTGCATGGCGCCCGGCCGCCTGTCAGACCCAATGCTATTAAATTTTATTCATTTACTTGTTTCACGCTTGATTCCGCACAGAATTCAAATTCGGTAGGGAGACACTTAGTTATCCACTTTCCGCCTGAATTCGAGGCGTTGCTTGTTGAAGGACGGAGCGTGACGTCACGATTTATCTTACCAAATCCGTATTACCGCACTATAATGACCTGAATGTAAAGTTAATAGTCCGTATGTAAGTTAATTGTGAAACAGTTAGTTTTTCAGTAGCAAAAACGATCAAACGATCTATAAAAGATGGCTCGTCTTATATATCTACTAAAAAGTGGTTCTCAATTTTAAAATAACCTCCTCCATTAGGCTCTTATATACGTGTCTATACGTATGAAATAAATGAATTTCATAATATACTATTGAATAATTTTTTAATGAATGCTATTATATTTACTTTTTGTCGATAATTTATACACATTTACGTATGTAATCTTTTAATTAATAATATTACTTTAAGAGTATGTACACACAGGTACATACTAGTACATAGTACGTAGACACGTCAGGAGCGCGTCGACACGGATACGCGCGTGGCGTGAAGCGCGGCGCTTCTGCCTCGGTGACTTCAGGTTACTCGTACAATTTACTCACGCCATATAACTTTTACCCTGAAGTTATTATAATAAATTAAAGTACTTTTTCTAAGCAAAAACGTTAGTAACGCAATAGGTAAGGACTGACAAATAATTATTATAGTTTTTTTTTTAAATTAAATATGGACTTATGAGGCCATCGTGATGGAGAAATAAATCACTATCAGTTCCGTGCTCTGGTATACAATACGCGGCGTAGTAATACACCATTTAACACACAATTTCGCAAATTCAGGAGACTACAGCAAACGGAGTGTCTCGCCACTACATTTTCTCCGTCTACGCGTTGTTATGCTATGCGAGATAAAGTGTAAAGTTGAAAAATAGATTATATTTTTCTACATGTTTGTTAAATGAAGCCCTAAGTTAGCCCCAGCCAGCCAGCGATATTTTTAAAGCTGCCTTTTTGCTGGTTTCCTCTATTTTCCACTAGGTTTCCTCCGTAACGAGGGCTCGATATTTTAATATAAAATGACAAATCCTCAGTGAGGTCTGACTCTACCTTTCTAGCACATATATAATAATAATATAATATTAGCTTGAAGATATTTAATAAGCGTCGTTAACAACAACGTCTGATTCTTTGCCTCAAAAAATCTCAATTATTTTTGAAAAAACTAATAAAATAATAGATTTCAATTTGTTACGGTTGCAAAGTACAAGTATAGAGGATAATATATTTATTTATTTTATTTATTTATTTACACACTTTATTGCACACACATAAAAACAGAAAACACACACACACAAAACGTAAGAATAGAAGATAAAAAATGTATATGCAAAGGCGGTCTTATTGCTTCAAGCAATCTCTTACAGGCAACCTTTTACAAATGCAGGCCTAGTTGAAACTGTAATAGGCATAGAAGGCACGGTGCAGATTAAAATAAAATAAAAAGTAATAATAATAATAATAATATAAATAGAACAAAACATAATATATACTAAAATAAAACAAATATATTTTACAATATAAAATAAATGAATGATACCTTAGTTTTAATTTCTTTTTATGTTTTAAGCTTCACACTGTCGTGCACATAGCAGGGCAGGACAGGCGGACGGCTCCGTAGGCACAAGGAACCTAGTGTTAAGACACTTCGTTCCTCGCTTTCCCCCTTTCGAGGCATTGCGTGTAGAGTAGCGGAAATTAACGTCGAGCTTTTGCCTTGTTAGAGCGAAGAAAATGAACATATTTAATTTACCCCTAGTGGAAATCGAACCCACAAACCGTCGCGTTTTACAGGCAAGGGCTGTGCCTCTGTGCCACGACGGTCCCCACTTTCGTTATTAACCTAGTTTATGATAAAAATAAGTTATATTTCATTTTTTTTTTATTAATTTTTTTTCTAAAAGGAATTACATTTGCTGCTAGAGTATACTAGAGTAGTTGCACCTGTAGTGGCTGTGGAAGCTACGTGAGCTCTATATACATACTATGTACAATGTAGAGACAGCGAGTCGAAGAATTAGGTCAAGGGCGGTTTATTAGGTCACTGTCAAACGGCAAACCGCATTCTGAATTGTGTCTACACGCTATACCTCTGTTACTGTGATGATATTCATATATTCAGCTTGTACAGGAATCCTTCGCATTTATTTTATCATTTTTAAAGGTTTTTAGAAATATTGCATGAATAAAAATTAAGCAACTTTAACGTTTTGATTCTCTCTCAGCAGTTTACAAAGCAGTACAATATTGGAAATATGTAAATGACTATGGTTTATTTAAGGAAGTTATTCTATGCAGAGACTAATTAGAACGTAAATATTGTTTTCATAATTGCCCTCGTATACACAATGTGCTCGTTATTTCAACGATTCGTTGCTTCATGGAATCAATAATCCGCAAATATTGTTATTTCAGGGCTCTCCTCCTCCCCTCGTCCCCTCCCCCTCCTCCCTCCGCCACGTGTATGCGAGGACTCTTTACGGAGAACTCAATATTTACACAACCTCAGATAAAAGCAACTTAAAGATGGAGAAACAGTAAATATAGGTACATATTGTGTCCACCTTCTACTGGTCATGTATAGTAATTGTATAAATGCATAGTAATATAGACAAAATTATAAAAGAGATGGTTGAGGGTTAAGTCCTGACGCGAGAGATTTCTTCGCTCTTCCTCCACTTTATATGCCATACTATGTAATTGTACTATATGTATATAATTTTAGTGAAAGTTGCTGCTCTTTTTAGAATATTTACTTATAAATTTGAAACGTAGTTTCATTAATAAGTACGATTTGTAGTGTGTAGTGTGTTTTGTCCTGTACTTGTATGTGAGTCAGAGTATTTAGATTTTGCCTAAATGTTTTAAAATTTATGTAATAAGAGGCAACTGAGTGTTGACATATAGATGTACTGTAATATTGCGAAGACATTGCAGTGCGAGTGGCAACGGAATATAATAATTTATTAATCGAGTATATAGCATAGAGAATATCGATTTGTTTCTAGGTGCCAATATGGACAGTGATTTTTGCTTACATTAATAAAATATATAATACGTAGCACAAAGGTATACCTACAGGAATATCAATAATGGTAAATTGTCTGGACCATCTAAGGATGGGCGTCACAAGGATCATTTGTAGGATCGACGATCTATCTTTTTATGCGAAGAACTTTTGTGTGAAGTTGACAGAAACCAAATAATAGAGGCGAATTCTTATATATTTTTAGCAAAGGATTATGTTAAATTATAATGTAATGTTAAATACAGTAGAAATTAATGTTTGATTTACTCTATGTAATATAGAATATAAATATTTGAGGCTCGCTACTTCTTTTCCTTAGTTTTGCTGCTGCACCACAGACCACCAGCACCACTTGCACTGTCCGTGTCTTTTTCGTTAATTTTTTTGGTATTGTTGTGATTTCCTTTCGGTATAAATTAGAGTTTTATCGGTCATAGTACTAGACATTTGTTGTAGATCGTGTCTCCGTATGATGTCGTACCAGTTGGTGCGTTCTTATTCTTATTGCCTGCTCGTCTCTATAAAAAGTAAAACTAAGATCGTAACAAAATTTACTGCGTTCTTAGGTATTACTATAGATCCCAAACAATGTTATAACGAAAAGATCTAGCCGGTCTTCTTAGCACAACTGTCTTTCGAGCCGGTAAAGTAGCTTAATGTAGCCGATAGTAGTGACGATTCAAAATTGCTTGCGAAAACTTATATGAATAAAAATATTTTGATTAATGGTAATTTGTTAGGTAGTTAGGTAATGGAGAAATAAAAATATTTGAAATAAAACTGTACCTCAATAATGTACCATGTGCTTAAAAATTGAAAATATCGACAAACATAATACAGTCTCCATGCGCTCTCGCAGAGTATGCAAGCAACCCTCCCGCCGCTGTGGTCGGACCTGGAGCGCCGGCGCCGCCGCGGCCGCGTGTCGCTGGCGGAGCTGGGCGAGCTGACGGCGCGCGCGCACCACCACCACCTGCAGGTACACAGTAGCCCCCACAGCCTCAGGCAGCGCCGCAATGACACCCTGCCCAAGGTGCGTCCGCCCTCCGTCACGCGACCAGTGTACAGCTTTGTTCAGTCATCAGTGTTCATGTGTTGGAACTCTCTCTCGGGTGTTGCTTGTGCTCTCTGTATTTTACTTGGCCATCTCTATCGTTACTGCGTTACTGGTAATTTGATTTACTTGTTACTTACTCACATTATTATTATTTTCTATCAGCATCTTTGTATGTAATGCTATCTCACTCTATATAAGTAACTTGCATACATGTCTCTAAGCATATGATATGCATCATTATCTTTTCATTTACTAGATTATATTTGTAAATATGCTTGAGTACGTTATGTAGATAAACCATTTTTATTGTGTAACTGTAACTAAACTGTGCTTATTTGATGTGGCTTTTGTAAATTCCTAACAAATTCTCCTATTATTGAAAGATTAATCGAAAAATTATGTTTAAACTATCTTGTTAAATGTATTGATATGTATGAATATAAGTCTACGTACTAATTTAAGTACTCCTAATACAAACATACATACATACATACATATGTAGGAGCTGCGTCGCCTGCGGGAGCTGCACGCGCGCCTGGACTGGCCGCGCGTGCACCGCCCCGAGATACTGCTGTACACGCCCAACCAGCTCAGACAACTCATTAGGTAACTGTGACTACTAGACACATGGTTAGGTATTGATGTCTTACTAAAGCCGTCTGCCTAATATATGTATATAATGCATTTTACCAATCAAAAATATTTTCCTGTAAAATGTTGCTAAAACGATAGTTCGCACTGTCAATGATTTATCAGAGAGATATCATGAGAATGTAGGGCCAAGTTTCTAACAAGTCCATATTCACAAACTCTTCACTTTAATCAAAACGGGCAGCTCGGCCGTTATAGCATTTATATTAATTTATGAGAATACAAATACTTTCAAAGTTTCTTTCGTAATTGACGCAACAAATGTGACATATAAATTTGTTAATATAAATTTGTTTATAGTACGTATAACATATCAATATCCATGCCTCCGTTCGATGTGGGCAGGCTGGGCGGCGGGGAGAGCGCGTCGGCGGCGCCGGGCTCGTGGCGGCCGGGCCCGCTCGGCGCGCCCTGGCACCTGCCCGACCCGGACCCCGACGTAACGTACACCTTACCTGGCACCGTACACTACTTTACACTACTGCACTTGAGGACTTTATATTTACAACATAACAGTGAAGCTGTTGGTAGTAAAAGCCCGAAGTGTGTGAGAGTGACACAGACACGAAACGATGATGACACGTTTTTATTGTTTGTATTGTAGTACTTATGTAAAATTATATAGATAATCTATTAAAATAAGGACAAGTCTGTCTCAAACTAATATAATAATAATCAACCATTTCAATTCAATTCTTTTGATTATGACGTTCTTCTCGTGCCTTCCAATACCTGTCTGGTGGAACCGCACTGTGCTACCGGAATGTTCAGTCTCAGTATCACATTTTCTGTTTAGTCAGATAGTATAATAATATGAAACCCAATGGACCTTGTACTATAAATAAACTTATTTAAATATAAATACAAACCCGACTACTATCTATTATCGTGTTAATTTAAATCTTTTTATAACTTTAAACTACTTTCACAAATATCGGTCAAATGTGAGTAGTACTCGCGCACCGAGGGTTCCATATCTAAAAAGTACTCACTAGCATGCGTGTCAACCAGAACAAATGCCAGCGAAGTCTTATAGTAAACAATATTAGAACAAGAGCAATAATGCAAGGTAGTACTTCAAGACATGCGAATATTAACAGTCGGTGAACTCGGCGGTGGGCGGCGAGGGCGGGCGGGGCGGCGGCGGCGGCGCGGGGGAGGCGCGGGGGGCGCGGCGGGAGGCGCGGGCGGCGAGTGGTGGTCGTGGCGCGGGTGGGGCGCCGGCGCGCTGCTGCTGGTGGCGGCGCTGCTGCTCGTGCGCGCCACCGACCGCTGCTTCACGCGCAACTACGCTCGGTGTACGTCACTCGTACATAAGATGGATATGATATATACTCGCTAATGTTGAATAATTGTGAAGCAATATTCCAAAACCGCTTTCAAATTGCAGCTCGACGACGACGGTCGGAAGAATGGCCGACTCCTAACGTGCTCGCTACGAGTAATCCTCGTGAGTAGTTTTGTTTTAATTTTGTGTTTATTGTTGTTATCTAATCGAAATATTCTTGATAGAAATAGACTTTTACATGCACTGTTGAATAGTCGAATGAATATGTCGCTTCAGCCGTACACCGACTCGGGAGGTAGTTCTGTTGAGAGGAGCCCGCAAGAAACTCAACAGTCTTTTAAATATCAATGTTACAATTATCCTATTAAACTAGCGACCCGTTCGCGGCTTAGCCCTCGGGGCCTATAGTCTTAGATTTTACCATTTCTGGGTCTTGCCCAAACCACCTAAGCATGTTTTTCTTCATTCTTACTGTGAAGTCCTCGCTGGTACCTACTATATTATGTATCTCTTCATTGCGGATTAGGTCAGTTAAACTGAATCCGAAGAGATCACATCTCCACATTATTCATCTTTCTTTCATTCTTCTTTTGCAATACCCACGTTTCACTGCCACATATCAGCGTAAGCACCAGAACTGCTTGTGTATGTCCAAAAGTGCAGCTACACTGACGTTCAGCTAAGACACCGTTCATTCTGGTACCGGAAGCAATACGCCTTTCCACATCCATTCAGTATCTTCCATATCTACTTAACATACTTTCCAGTTATACTACTTCATTCACTTGTTCTAATAAATATTCATTCGCAAAAATTTTGCATTTCGTCCTTTCTTCGTCTCTTTCAAATATCAGAAAAATTTTAATTACTAATATAATAAATTTGATATTAATATTATAGTTTAGATTAGATATAAACATAATAAAAGTAAAAAGTAGGCTAGGGTGCGAGCGTCGGCATATTCCGAATTTCATCATCGTCATCAAAGCCATTTTTGCTCTCGCTGGAGCACATACAGACCACGTGCGAAACGCTATCATGCAGCTGGTCAGACCCTGAAAATCATGAACAGTCAGCACCTTCGAGCCTGTATCTCCCACTCATCCCTAACTTTCTCCCCCTGTGTAAAAGTGAGATATATATATTTTATATAAAGGGAAGGTACTGCCCTTTTTGAGCAGTATACGTCAGGACCTGTACCTCTCATGGGCAACGTCCATGGAACTCCTGTAGGACGCAACAGGTTCTCATTGATGCTATCCTTAGCTCCTTTCGTGACATCTCCGATTAAAAGTATTTCCTCGGAGATTCTGCTTGCCATCACTATCGCACCTAAGTGGTTTAATAAGGCTTCGGCGACTATCAGACGATTCCACTTATCTGATACTCCTTGAGCTGCGCTTACCAGCATTGAACGCATAACTTGTGACGATTGAATGTCTACCTTCAATTTTTAATGGCATATAGACCTTTCAAGCACACTTTCCTTCAGTATTATTCACGTGCGTTTAACGGCACCCACAACAGGATCATTGGCAGACGTGCTGAACTTGAGTTTTCCTATTCTTAGGGTTTCTTCTTCATTCAGCTTCCCAAAGCCAGATGTTGCACTGTATGCTGCTATATGGCACCTTTATGGTTTCTTGACCGTTATTGTTATTACATATGGCGGTCTGAGTTGTACTCCCAGTATAGAGTATCCATCTCGGCAAGCAATCCCAGCTTCCTCGTACCTCTGAAGCTTCACTTTCTTGCATCAATCATAGAGTTCTTATAATGGTCTTTGTGTTCTTGAATTTGTATTAGGTTGTACCTGGTCCATCGCTGCCTTTATTGGTTTTGACCGGGCTTTTAAAGGTAGGACTTTTGCAGACCTCCTTGTGAACTCCTCCAGTACCATCGCCTTTTTATTCGCCATCACAAGTAACCTTCTACAATTGCACTAAACGACCTGCACAAAGCATTTCCAGCGTAGTGTCTTTTTCTCTGACTCTGGACTCTTACGACGGACGTTAACTGCGGTTATTCATTGAAGGCGTTGTGAACCACTTTCGGTGGTTGAAAGCAATAATTGTGGAAAATCCGATGTTTGAGTATGTGGGCTTAAGATAACTAAGGTTATCTCGGTCGGGTCTCGGTCTTCATACAAGCCCGCACAAATGGTGTATTTTCGTCCAAATGGAACAATATTATCAATTTATTCTTCGATTTTACGACAGACTATGTTGAAGACCGTCCTCGTGGGTAATGCATCATAAATGTTGCGTCTTATTTATTACAGCTCCCATTCAATAGGCTAGTCAGACCAGGTTAAAATGCGATGTATTTGCGATTTCTAGGACGGAAACGAAACTTATGTCCAACCTTTCGGTGTTATCGGTGTTATAGGAAAGAGTCACATTTAATAAATATAAAGATAAAGATGAAGATGAAGGTGTCTCCGGTGTTCCGGTTACCAGGTAGCTAGGTGTTTTTTGTAACTATCTATATCCACTTTTTTTATTAATAAATATGTCGTTAGTTTAAAACAACTCACATAGAGTACCTAGCTCCAAGTAATGGAAACATTACCGATATTTACTTTTATACTTTCAGCACTACCGGAATTCATTGTGGAAGCAGAGCCAACCGTGCCGGAGTTGTCTGACATGTACCACTCCTCGAGCGAGGGCAGCGACCTGGGCCTGGTGATGCGCGCGGGAGACCTGCCGCCGCCCTACTGCGAGGTGGCGGAGGCCGAGAGCAAGCGCCGCCGCGAGGAGCCGCCGCCGCCCTACTCCGCCTGCTACGTCGCCTTTGCCGACGGGAAGGGCGGCGCTCCCGCCGTGCACTTCGTGCGCGAGTCCCGCGAGGGCGGCGTGTTCTCGGACGCGCCGCTGGGCGGGCGGCACGACCCGGACGCGGTCGCGCACTCCAGCAACGGGTTCCACGCGCACAACCCGGTGGGCAGCCGCATACACAAGATCCCGTACGCGGACAACACGAGCGCCGAGACCGACGACGACGAGTGCATCGCGGAGTGCGTCGCGGACTCGCTGGACCGGCTCTACCGCGGCGCGGCGCCGCTCGCGACCGAGGACATGACCGTCGCGCTGGAGGACGACGAGGTCTCCTACGTCTCCCTCGTCGACGTGTACGAGGAGGAGCTCGCGGCGGCCTACAGGCGCGAGATGGGGAGGCCGAGGGAGGGGGACTTGGACGAGGACGCCTTCGCGGACGAGGAGGGCGAGGAGGACGGGCACAGGGAGGGTGGCGACGAGCTCTGCGACACGCAACTGTGAACGCTGCCCGAAAAATGTTATAGATAATATAATTGAATTATTTTAATATTAGTCCTTGATATTCAATATTTATTCTACTTCTAATGTACAATAAAGTCAGGGTTGCGATCGTGCAGTGGCGTCGTATAGAGTGTCGCGAGTGCAGTCTGAGGGTCCGTCTGTAGCGGGCTGGGAGTATAGCTAGTGGACTATAATTGAGGTCGTGTAGATAGTTTTTGAACATAAATTGTATATTTATTATTAGTCGCGCGGTGACAGCGGCGGCGGCGGCGGGGGCGGTGCGCCTCGCTTACTTCAGTAGAGCATTTTACTATACATACAATGTAACGCCCCAACTCTGAATATATCGACTAAATAAAGGTGATTACTTTCCAAAAACAATTAGTTTTACTTTTGCTATTACTATTTAAAACTTGCCATAATTTGGGATTAATAAACAAACTGTAGGAAGTTTATTCCTATGGGATCCTTGGTGGGTCAAGCAGAGGAACAACACTCCTTCTTCTGCACTCGTAATAAATAATACGACCAACCTCGTCCTCTCCCTCCTCGTGAACACCCCGTGACTCCCGCGGACTCCGCGTATCCTTCGGAGAGATCTGCTTACACCGGATTCGTCTTCACTCGTAGCACTGTATTGGGAGGAGGCGGAGGATTTCTTTTAAGTTCTTGTAAGTTTTAAATTTGTTTAATTCACAAAGACACTACACACCCTTATTTATATCTTCAAGCAGCAGACCTTCAGCCATGCCGGCTCGTGCCGGGCGGACCTCCTCACACATCGCCTCGATTGAGTAATTAAAGGCCAAATATTATAGTGTGCTTTATTCAATCAGTATAATCACTTACATTTAACTTAAAATAATATAAATGCACTTTGAGCAGAATACAACGATACTTTGTAAGCCGCAGACAGTAAATTGTCTACGATTTATATTTCTTTCTTTTTATAAATAATTCTTTTTTTTAAGAATTATAATAGCTAAAATCATCCTAAAAAAATAACTTTTTTGGGTTACTTTTCTTTTTTAAGTTACAAATTTTAATTACAATTAAATGGACACAAACACTACACATCTGCTGCTTCTACTACATCAATTATTGACTTAAATTCATATACACATTTGTAGTCTATGGTTATACTTATAATTTTTAAATTTTACATTTATTTATTTTATAACGTCATATATTTATAAGACTGATGTATACATTATATACGTTAAGCTATTATAATTCAAAAATAAAAAGCGAGACATTTACAGATAATGAAACATACTATACTTACATCTAAAAGCAATGGTATCCAGCAAGTAGCTTTATGTATCTAAAGGTGTATTTACACTATCAAAATATTTTTTTTTATTACAAATGTTTTGTTATATAATTTTAGTTATTTCTTTTTATATATGTAATTCGATATAACGACTTATTAACATCACCGGCACGGAAACAAGCCTCGTGTAAGTACGGCTTCAAATATACTTTTACAAAGTTATGACTACAGCACTCCGGTACGATACTGCCTAAGTGCCGTCTCCGCGCCGCATTCCAGCAGCTAGCACCGAGTCGAGGGAAGCTCACTCTAACTTATTACTTATACGCAAACTATTTATATATATATAATATAATTGAGGAGGCCTACAGGTCGGAGTGCGCGCGCCGCACGTAGCGCGCGAAGTAGTCGGGGCGCCAGCACTTGCAGGAGCCCGGCACCAGGAACCAGTCGTAGTAGAGCCGCACCTTAGGGGCGTCATACTATATTTAATAATTAATTAGGGCTGAGTCATTTAAAAAATCATCTTTTACAATATTTGTTCAAGGGTACTCGGTCATATTTCATTTCAATCCTGAAGCTACGTCCACAAACAGAGTCAGAATTAGTCAAAAAAAAAATAAAGTCACCTGGTAGCAGCCCAGCTCGTCGTGCCCGTCGCAGTGCGGCGGCCTGTCGGGTGCGGCGGGGGCGGAGGCCGGCGGGTAGTGCAGCTCGGCCACCAGCAGCGACAGCCAGCGCGGCGAGCTGAGGCAGCCGCCGTCCAGGTAGTGGCAGCGCGCGCGCAGACAGCGCGTCACCTCCACCGTCTGCGTGAAGTAGCCCTCGTACGGGATCTGCACCACGTAGCGCCACACGCCCTGAGCGGACACAGTCATTATCTACATATCGATATCTAAGTGATATAATGGCGGTCGCATTTCGCGTGAACGGACGGAACAAATTTGATAATTCTTTTTCGTCGTGTTCATTATTGCCAGGAGAGTATTCTATAAAAAAAATTGTCTATCTGTTTGAATTTCTGTTTGTCCGGGATAGTCTCTTCGACGGCTGAACCGATTTTTATGAGACTTTCACCAGATGATAGAGGAGGTGGAGCAACGTAAAGGCCACGTATTAACACAACCTTTTCACTTAATCAATAGTTTTTATGAACAAAGTTTGAAAGAAAAAACAAAAAAACATGTGCACATATATTACGGATATTATATTAGAGTAAATATAACAAAAAGAACTGGCGAAGCCGCGAACAGGTCACTATTACTTTAATAATAAATATTAAGAAAACATGCATTTTTATTTTTAAGAACAAATCCGAGGACAACGACCAAGCGGGTCACTGGTATGTAATAAACACCACTCATGAAGCATAATGTATTGTCAATGTCTTGAGTCTCAATATCGATATCTGTGTGAAAGAAGTGGCATCCTTACCTGGTAGTTGCGCGCAAACACCGGCGTCGCATACTCAACGCGCGCCGGGCACGGCGTGGGGGGCCCCTCGTAGCGAGGGGGGCCCGCCGGTCCCGCCGGCCCCGCCAGGCCCGCCGCCCCCGCCGGGCCCGCCACCCCCGCTCCGGGGTCCTCGCGCCGCTCGGGGCCTGAGCTTTCGCCGTTGATGGCGCGGTATAACATACAGAACCTAAGAAATAAATTAATAAAAACTTAATGTACGTAAGAAGTCAGAACTAAGAAATCGTTGATAATTGAATTATGATCATTAATACTTATTTAAATGTATATGTAATTAATTCTAACCTACACCTAGTGTGGAAGTAGCCTAAAGGAACTTTGAGTGATCGGACAATTTGACGTTTTTCATATTCGACACGAACTGTCATTTGTCAGAATTGTCAGTTCACTTTAATAGGTTATAAAATAGGAATGAGCATTTATAAAATATCACATAAATGCAAATAAAACTGGTACTTATGAATTAAAATGTCTTCGGCATTAGTGCGACAAGCTCTAGCACTCGTGGACCCAGAAGGTAAACTTTAGTACCAAGTTTTTCACTTTTAAATATTTTAATTGCTTATATTAAGTGTGATCATTTTTTTCTTCCAGAAAATACTAAAAACAAATCTAGACGTCGCACCAACCCGAGCCGTCACCAGGGTCAAGGTTTGTAAAGCACATTGCAATATTTGGTACGACTCGTTGCGTCATTCACTTGTCGCGATCATTTGAAATTGTAATATATTGTTTAGATTACGTGCGCCTCAGACGTACACGTAGAAAAATTAAATTTTAGATAAGGAGTATTTGCGAATATACTTTACTCATTTATTATTAAGAAATGTAGAATAACATTAATTCATTTATTATGTCCAGTTGCCAGCCATCCTTACATAAAGAATAAAAAGCAGCTACAAAATAAAATAAAATCCAACAAAGAAGTAGCTGAGGAAAATTTAAAGAAATTGCTAGCTTTATCAACACCCACTGCTGACAGTGCAGTAGCGAAACAGGTTAGTCCACATACAATTGATATTATTTGTCAATTTGCTATGAATTTAAATTTTAATTCAGTTATTTATTTCATAATGTAAATAAATAACTTTACACACATATGAGTCATTGCAAATTAAGTATTGAATGATAAAATAAAATAAATATCTGTTAAAGAAGAACAAAACCCACTAAATCTTATTTACTGTTTAGTAATTTGAGTGGTTTAATTTTTAATATCTTATTTCTCAGCATCCATTTTTTCATTACATACTTAAGAGATACTCAAAATGAATGCTGACATTGACTCATTTTGCATATTAAGTATAGAGCCAGAAGACAAGTCTATGTTTTAAATTGACGTGTAATCATTAGATAGGTATATAATTGTTTTATTGGTGCCATTACTGATAAGATGGAAACAGTGATGTGTTTTGTATTTACTTTATATTTTTTTTATATTATTTAAGAACTTATGAATATGTTAATAAATACAACATATATTTTTATTAAGCAATATTATTAGATATGATAGGCTCATACACCTACACACACATACACATATCTAGAAAGTGAATACTAATCATTTTGATAAGAACATTTCTTATAGTCTCCAGTAGTTAAATTAAACTATGTTCACATTATATTTTTTAATAATTGTGAAGTTACTTTTGTGGCTAATATAATGTAATTTAAGGATACTAAGTTTCACAAAATATGTAAACCTTGACCTTGTTAAGGTCTTAGTGAAGGCTAATTATTTTTAAAATCAAATTGAAATTTGAAATGATATGCTCTATTACTGTTAGTAAACAAATGTTTGTGGGTTGCGAATGTATTTATCATGGCCGTGTCTAGATACTATATTCTAATGCAATATTTGTTTATTACAGATAGTGGAGAGAGCAATCAAAGGCAAACCTTTGTGCGAAAGGATTGAGGTTCAGAAGGAAGAGCAGAAGTCTATTCTGTTCCCCGATGAGCCGTTTGAAGAGTTTGAAAAAACATATTTTGTCAGTTAATGAAGAAATTAGTTGTTAGTTAAATTTTAAGAGACTTCATACATGACAAAGTGTACACAGTGATGTATTTATGGAAGTTCCCGACAGATTGTTGGGCAAGTTTGTTTTAGTTACCACTCTTGTTATATACATTGTTTTCATATTTTGGGTTAGTTCTCATCCGTTTATTGACAAAGGTGAGAATGCTACAATCTATATTCATTTTATTAGTAATATTTAGGTATTATTATCTGTGCTATAATGAACTGTGTATGAATAAATATTTATAGCTGAAATAGAATATTTGCATAAGAGCAGATTTACCATTATATACCAGTTTTTATAATACCATTTAAATGCATTCCAGATTTAACAATATATGCGTACATTCCTGACCCAAAGTGGGCCTTATTAGCTTGCGCAGTTTGGGGGTTGTTCTTCATAGGGGGGTTAATGTCATTCACTTTATACCACATATACCCATATTTATAAAGCGAAATATTAACAAAATGGCGACGAAAGACTGGATTATAATAGGAATATCAGGTGTAACTTGTGGTGGAAAAACAACTTTGGCAAACAAATTGAAGGATTTATTAACTCCAGTATACGTATTTCATCAAGATAAATATTTCTATCCGGATGACAGTCCGAAGCATGTAAAATGTGAGGGGTTGGATCATAACAACTATGATATCTTGTCGGCTCTGGACATGGAGGCCATGTTCAACGATGTCGCGAGTACCATACAGGGGGAGGATCGCGCTCACTCCAGGTCGGACGAGAGGGAGGGGCGCCTGGAGATCGTCGGGAAAAAATTTATGGTGGTCGAAGGATTTACTGTATTAAATTATAAACCTATCATGGATATTTGTGATTTGAGGTTAGTAAGAGGTATATTTGAAATTTAACTTACGTAAAATTGAGAAATATTGGTTGATTTATAAAAAAATAAATAAATGTTTATGGCGACTTTTGCGCGTCGCGGTCAATATTGAGCCGAAAGAAATTTATATATATAATATTATAATGGAATAATTGAACTTTTCCTTCATAATGATCGATTTTAAAATGAATATATACACTTTACAACATTATAAAATGTGATCTGCGTATTTACTATTAGTGAATATAAGAATTGTATTTCGATAAGACCGTTCCTCCACCTCGATAGTCAAACTATAGTCGAAGGTCGCGCGCAGGTACTACTTCGTGCTGGAGTACGGCGAGTGCGCGGCGCGGCGCGCGCTGCGCCTCTACGAGCCGCCCGACGTGGCGGGCTACTTCGAGCGCTGCGTGTGGCCGAGCCACGAGCGCTACCGAGCCCAGGCGAGCCCCCCGTCCCCGTCGCGTGTGGCCTAGCCGGCCCGCCGCCCGCCGCCCCCCGCCCCGCCCCACTCACGCTCCCGTCTGCTCCGCAGGTGCGGGCGGACGCGCGCGTCGCCTTCGTGGACGGCGCGCGGCCCGACGCGTCGGCGCTCGTGTGCGCCGAGCTGCGGCGGCGCGGCGCGCGGCCCGCCGACTGACGCCGCGCCGCCGCGCCGCCGCGCCGTACCGTCGACACGGGTGTCTCGCTGGTTTGGTCCTTTGACTGAATAAACTGTGGTACGATCCACTTACAGTGGTACCTGTACGCTTCCACATTGTTTTCTAAATATATATCCATTATTATGCTGTAATGCTATAATATAGGTAGTATTTCATAGCATGTGTATTGTCATTTTAGTTATCCACCATTTTTAAATTTTACGCAATAAAAGGCGAGTGCGCACGTTAAGTTATATAAATAAATAACAAGTATGAGTTAACGATATATACATTATGTATAGTAGGCCTACAATGGAGGTTTTGTTCAGAGCTCAAACTGACTATTTTTATATTAAGTAAATATTATAAAAAAAATATTAGTATTGACAAATTCTAAAGTAAAAGCAAAGATCATTTAAAATTATTAGTATGATATAAATTAGTAATTATTTACATTGTGATATTGTGACGCGTGTGCAGTACGTCGTGTCGCCCACAGTACAGTCTCCAGTCTCCGAGTAAACACTAGCTGCTTGCTCTGGCACAGTATTTTTGTAAGTGTTCGTATTGATCGCTATTTTTAAATTATATTAATAAATATTTTCGGATATTTGTCTGGTTTTTTATTTTATTTTATTACTTACTTAAACATAAAATTCGTGTACAAGTAATGATTTTTAGGGCTCCGTACTTCGAACGGAAAATGAATTGCTCATAGGGTCGCTTTGTTGTCCTTTTGTCAAGACTATCTTCTCAAAATTACGTGGTGCTATCAAGCTGCAATTTATATCAAATATCCACATCGCGGTGGTCTCTTGGAAAAAAAGCAAAAATTAAACTAAAGTTAAGTTGATGATATGAATAATGAAAAGATATGAGCGTTTTTACATAGTTTTTTTCATTTTGTATGAAAATCGTCGCGGAATTAAAACCTACAGGTACTTCTGCTGACCTAGACTCATGATATTTGAGAAAAAGTGAAATTTTAGTATAAATAAAGGAAAATATATGAAAATTGATAATTTATAAGATTAACATAGAAGGAAATCATTACGAACTTACATCTGTATCAATTTATGTAAGTTAATTTCCTATGACCGCGAGATAAGTAAGTACTACTGTCACCCGTCGTTGCACGACTACTACTCGCACTTGACCGATATTTCTCTTGTTTTTTGTGCCTATTATAAAAATATAATTAGGTGCTTTGCAAACTCCTACTGAACAAATAAAGAAGTGCAGCGAGTATAGAGAGTACTCACACGCCGCCGCCGTCGCAGAAGCCGCGCTGCTCGGCGCGGTGCTCGGCGCGCAGCTCGGCGGCCGGGGCTGCGCCGGGGGCGGGGGCGGAGCGCCGCGCGCGCTCCTCCAGGCCGTTGTGCTGCCCCCCCAGGGGGTCCGTCCCGGGGGGGGAGGGCGCCACGTGCGCGACGTGCGCCACGCGGGGCAGCGCGTCGTCGGCGCGCAGCACGGGCAGCGTGCGCGACAGGAAGCGCAGCGTGTGGTTGCGGATCAGCTCACTGCGCACCACTCGTTGTGTTTAGGACATTTTAAGAACTGCTACTATAACGATACAACTGAGTTCGGATATTCCTAAATAGGTATTCACTATTCACTAAAAGAAAGCACTAGCGTACTAAGTAAGTACACTAAAGAGAATGAATTACATTTTAATTATTAAATTTTAGACTTAACGGCTCTACTAAGCTATACGTTCTCATCAAGCTAGGTCAAAATTTATTTATGTTGTTGACATCTTTGTAGAGAGATTTTTATATTTAAATCCGCTGCAAAATTTTATTGCTAAGTACGTTTTGATAAGCGTTGATATTTGATAAATATATTTATTATTTTTTAATTGTCAATCCAAACTAAGGAAAAAGTAATATATAATTTTACATAGGTACAATTTAACCTATATATTACCTTATTAGTATAATTTTATCTATATTAGTACGTTAACAGTTAAAAATAAAAATGAACCATGTCCCCTTGGGCGGAACTGAAAACAAAGTATGGCGTTATCGTTGAGCTCCACCACTACACCACACCACACGTCGTGTCTTGAACTCAAAGCGCAAAGCAGAGGACAAAGTGATCGACAGCTTAAGTTTCGTAACATTCGTGAAGGTTCTAAATATGTTATTAAATATTATTCCATTATTTCAAATTCCTAGGCGGTATGCGGATTTCGGGAAGATTTTCATTTCGAGATAGTCCCCGATATTGTACACTCACCAACTTTGTCAAACCCGACCCAAAGCACCCGACCCGACCAAAAGCTTTAACAGTAAATTTTCTTCCTCACACCGATTAACTTGACAGCCGCATTCAGCCAAGCACATGATAATGTCATCTTCTCACACACATACATGCATGTCACTAGCTATAGCTAGTGACATAATACTCACAAAGGATAAGGTTCTCCATTAGGGCTCTGACCGAGCGGGTTGCGCGGTATGATCCCGCGGTTGAGGTCCCCGCACAGGTTGTTGGCGCTGACGTGCGCGCGCTCGCCCGCCGGCGCGCACTCCGCCGCTATCTGCCTGTAGGGGGGCGAGCGGACCCTGGTGGTGGTGCCGGAGGGGGGCGAAATAGCAGTAAATAGACTAAGGGTACTAATACAACTACGAAAGTTGTGACTTAAACAAAATGTTTCTTATTCTAGCTTACTCACATGTTATTATACCTACATTTATTCAAAATTACTAATACTTATAATATAAAATAAATCGGTATACTATTATACATATGTACTGACATGTATGTATAAATGTATGTCAGTCGTCGGTAAGCACGGCTCGTAACTTATTGTTATCAGAAGGTGCCGTAATGTAAGTCTTCCTTAGTTTTACAAATCAACTTCACCGTATATCACAGAGTACTTAGTTACCTACATGTCCTAAATTCATAAATATATGTGTAGTTTGAGCGAATATAAAATATAAATTACTATTACGTATCTCTTTTCAGATCGTATTTTCATATATTCACTTTTATTGGCCAATACAAGTGACTTAAAATTTTAACATATTTTTAGGCATTTTTTAAACCAAAGCTCTAAAGCAAAATTTCTAAATAACTTAGGCTTTTTTTGTACCATCTGGATATTTTTCTAAAGACTAGTTAACAATAGTATTGTCATCAATCATCAACACCACTCATCTTACGGTGCTTGATGACAGCATCCACCATTATACTATATTTGTAACACTTTAGTGAAAGTCCTGGCGGCGGCGCTCTCGAGAATATTATTAAACCAGTAATCAACGTTTAAAGCTCTAGAGAGAGCTCGCCGCAGAGAAATCTACATTATATTGAGCTGGCTTTATGGAGGGCATCAGCTGTGATGGTCTTTAAGTCTTCAGACATTCGCTGTACCCAATTAGATACTAAAAATGTATGGACGTCTGCTTTAATTACCACTCAATGTGAATGTCATTTTTGGTATAATACTTTATTATGATATAGATAGGAATAAAGATATTTTTTTTTTAAATCCTAGATTTTTTCAAATACTACCACATGATTGGTCACTGCAATAGTACATACCTAGGCGGAGTGGCGTTCGGTGATTCAACGAAGGCATAGTACCCTTCTGGAGGCTCCTCCGAGTCCTGTGCATCTTCAGTGTTTGATTCAACAGCGGGTTCGGACACGCATATTGATGCTAGCGTCTGGAAATAAACAATAAATATTGTAAACTTTATTATTAGTTGTCTGCAGAGTGTGAGTGACTAGTGACAAATTTTAACTAGACCAGGAGGATGGAAATATTAAACTAGAACCAATGACGATATAGTACCTATCTGCAGTACATTCTATATTAAAATTTAAATAACATGAGTTTCATATTTTACTTACTTAACTTAGACATAATATTGATTGTAGAGTGTAATAATAAAATGTAAAAGGTAACTTTACATTAACCAAAGACATTAAACTGACTGAGCCAAATAAAGCCAAGCCACTAAAGTAAATCTGCTCAAGTTAGTTCTTATATAGGTCTAATTTTGATACTTTAGATACGTACAAATACATTGTACCTACAAATACTAGATATACAAATATTAGTAGGTTCATAAATGCTTATTATAAAAATGTTACATTTAAACCTTTAATTATAAAAGTGATACAAATCTTTCGTTTGTGGTTTAATATAAAGTTGACGGCGGCGGCGGGAGGAGTAGATTGATAAAGCGAGTACATGCAGGTATTATATTATGTTCAAGTAAGAGTATTGGTAATTTGAAGCAGCCACAAGTGTGTTCTGGAACACCAACAGCGGTCTACATCTCGCAATGTAATTACAATTATATAACTGTTTACTGCTCGTTCCAGTACTTTCGATCGTTCTCGCTATTATGAAAGCGTTAGGTATAGCTCATTTTTATATTATAATTATTAATATATATATATATATATATATATATACTATATATATATATATATATATATATATATATATATATATATATATATATATATATATATATATCTATATATATATATATATATATATATATATATATATATATATATATATATATATATATTATATCCCTTTCCTTTCCTGGTTTCTCCCAGTACTGGGTTTGGAGGTCAGATGGCCATCGCTCCACAAAAAACCACTTCGCCACTCATATGGACCGATGGTCTTAGTCGGAAGGCAGACCCTGGCAAAAAGCCGGGACTAATGCCAGGAAGAAGAAGATATATATATATATATATATATATATATATATATATCTATATATATATATATATATATATATATATATATATATATATATATATATATATATATATATATATATATATAATATATATATATATATATATATATATATATATATATATAATATATAAGGACACACACACATATATAAGGACGTGGGACTAAAATAGTCGCTAAAATTAAACGTACCAAATGCGTGAACGCTATAGGTTTTATATGATAAATATCTTAATATGTACATAGGTAATAGGTTCATAAATAGAGTCTCCGTCTCGTAAACGCTTAGCTAAGTTCGTTAGGAAATCATTTATTTTGATCAAATCTGCGATAGAGCCCGCAAACGGTATGCAGGTCAGTAAGGCGTAACGGACGTGCCGCGTGCGTAGAGCGTGCTGCCTCATACCTGTCGGCCGGCCGGTGCACTACACCAGTGTTGTTATATTGAAATCAACCTTATTTTGAATCGCTAAAGGCTTACTTTATTACGAAGCCTCGTCCCAATCTACATATTCCGCTAGGCGGAGGTGGTGGCGCCGGCATTGAACTTGTAAGGTAATTTGATTCAAATTATTGATAGTTACGTATTTAATCTAAAGTGGGATGTAGAGAAATCGTAACTGTGTTTTGGATGAATCATTCCATATAAATGCCTGTTACTTTTGACAAAGTTAGTTGATATTTTGAAATGTTTCAAGACTATATAAGTAGAAAGCAACACTTTACTTTTCACATTAAAATTCACATGAAATCTTATATATATAATTAATAAAAAATACAAAAAAAAAATATTTAAGTTAGAAACGTAAGAAAAGGTAAAGTAGAACACGCACGCGTAAAAACCGTTTACCCTATTATAAAGCGTAACTGTCACGGTCGGTGTCTCTACTGGGTCGTAGTACATACCCACCTACTCTAAACAACATAAGTAATCTATATATTATGTTACTTTAGGAGGCATACCGCGCCGTCGACTTGCAACTGTCAGATCACATTGTAGATCGTGATGAAACGTCACTATGGTTGCACACGCCACGTGCGGTTAAAACTGTGACTTGAACTGAATATATGCTTATACTTCTTTGTTTATCCGCCTCTTAAAGGTCACATCATTTTACAGATGTTTGTAGAATATAGTGAGTTCCCGTATTGGACATTTGGAAGCTAACAAGACTAAAACAGACAGATATGGTTTTAAAGTTTACATAAAATATTATCGTTTTCAAAGACAGACACCTGAAATTAGAAATTTTAGACTGTATAAGACTTTTACTTATAAGTTACTTTTATCGCGAGAAATTGGAAATCAGGTAGGCAAAGCCACAAGCGGACATATACGACCTATTTTAAAATACTAAGCATTACTTTTTTACAGATAAAATTCATCGCCGCTGTTTACATAAACAGTTAATCCGATTTGTACTAAGAACTATAGTGAATATAGATTATAGAGCCATGAAGCAAAAGGAGCCACGATCCCATAATTTATATAGTTCTATAATAAATTTGATAGAATGTTCGCTATATGAGCGGTCACCGACCACTGACCACTGACCACTGACCACTGGCTAATGGCTAACTGTTTCATACATATTATTCTATAGCAGCATAAAAAATTCCATACTAACAGCTAACAGCTAACGCTATTCTTTAAATGTTGTATTTTATAGTTATTATTTGCGCTTATTCTTGGTGAGTTACGTTAGTTTCGTATAGTATAATTCCAGGTGCGATATGAAGCAACTGAGCCTAATGCCGTTATGAGGCGAAGGCGGTGGAAACAGAGCGCGTCGCGTCATTCATTGTATTCATAAATACATACGAGTTATAGTTATATATATATATATATATATATATATATATATATATATATATATATATATATATATATATATATATATATATATATATATATATATATATATATATATTTTAAAACTGTTTATGCGTTGAAATGCATATGTTAAAAAAGTGTGTAAAAGTCCTTACCTTTCGCTCTGTTTTAGAGTTACCAAATAAAGTACGTTAAAAAAATTAAGAACAACCACAAATATTCCGGATATAACAAATATTTAAAATGGTGGATCATGTTTAACTACAAACAAGATATTCCCTCAAAACTTGTCGAGGTCTTGTTATAAACAAGTGGTGACGTCACTCGTTCCGTTAGGCGCGACCTTCACCCAGTGCAGTGGCCAGCGCGGACACTGAACCCGCATACCGGAATACCGAATACATTATGATAAAAAGTGATATGATAATGTTTAATATTTCATAGAAATCTGTTATTTAGCGTCGACTCGATCTGACTGTGATAACAAGTAGTAAAAAAAAAGATTTTTATATTTATATACCTACGTTTAACTAGTGACATATATAAGAAACTATATTAGCCAATGTATTATTTATAAATTAAATTATAACAACTTGGAAGTTCTCCTCATACAAGGACACCGATATATTAACACAGGCACGTATCCAAGGAGCAATAGATAAAAAGATAGATTAGAAACGTGCGGAACCTTATATTAAGACAAAGAAGGCTGAGTGGCATAAAATTAGGCATGATGAGCTTACTTAGCTGACAATGTCTCAAAGTGGGCATTATTGCAAGCGAAAGTATGTATTTGGTATCTGAAAGTGATAACAGCCCAAATATGCTCAAAACTCGTGAAAGTGTAACGGGATATACCAATCTCATGGAAAACAATGTAATCATTTGTTTTTGTTTGAATAATTTACTGTAATTTATTTGTTCTTTTGTTGTACTTGTAGGTATCTACCTACAAGTCTTGCTGTACAGTATACTGTATACTGTATACAGTATAGACATATCTACCTGTCATTAGCTAGGTGTACTGTAGTAGGTACTACAGTACACCTAGCTAATGACAGGTAGATATGTCTATACTGTATACAGTATACAGTATACTGTACAGCAAGACTTCAGATTTGCTTTTACTCTTGCCAATACCTATACGAAAGGGCCATCTGATGCATCCATTAAAAGTATAATACTACTAAATATTAATTAAGATCAAAATATCTAATATATGAGATATAATCCAAGGTCAAGGGCTTGAAAACCACTCACGGAGACCTGTAGCTATACCTATACTTCTGTCTTCTCAATCATTTATATGAAACATTTTCGTTGCAATATTTAAATGTGAGTAAATGTAACCTACTTACTAACTTAGCCATTTTCGAGCGTCATATTTAACTAGCTTTAAACTGCGACTTCATGGTCACATAGAAACAACCAAGAGTTGCGGAAGACACACACACGCGAAACATCCTGGATGTGATCCTGTAACTCTAATCTAATGCAGTCAGTGGGCTACATCGACACGTTTTTATCATATTAATATAGATAATGATTATATCTCGTCTAAACATATTAAGAAAATTAATTTTAAAAGTAATATAATGGGCATAACGAGCGAAAGGAAAGTTTCATTAGCCTGCGACGCCAGTGTGGCCAGTGTAGCCAGTGTAGCCAGTGTAGCCAACACTTGCCTATTTCAGCTATGATAAGAGCACTAATGCGATTATAAACGATTTAAAACAATATTTATGTAACGAGTCAAGAGACTAACCACCGTTAAGTTCTAATAACCTTAATTTATTAAAAAGAAATTATAAAAAATTTTGACTACTCTTCATTGTATTTATATTTTTTTTGATAAGCCTGTAGCAAAGTAGGCAGAGAGAGCTTAGGGTCAAGATACTCCATAATCTTGTTTACGCCTGACATTTTTTACACACTTTCATTACGTTTTGACTGACGGAACTCAACGCCGGGTAAACCATACCCTCGAGTAGGGATTGAACTTTAATCGACTTTCTACTTAATAAGGTTAATGGAATGGAATATTTTCATCTAAACTATAATAAATAATGAAAAAATTTTGTCTCTACAATTTAAAATTTTTACGGAAAAGTGATGCAGGGAGAGGAGGGGGGCAGACACGTACAGAATATGAATTTAAGAGATCTGGCGTAGAACTACAACAGATAAGCGAAACAAAAACAATAAAAAATTGTATTGTCCAACTCGGCATTTGATTCTACTAACCCATACCCAAATAGATATTTAATTTTAATTTATTTATTACTAAAGTACTATCTTTGTTACGTATGGGACACACAAGACCACAAAAATAAGAAAGAACTTACATGGCAGTGAATTTCAATAGTATATACCTAAGTAGTATCGAATCTAGAACATGAAAACTGAACGGATTCCACCGTGGTTCAATCTAATAAGTATGCTCGTACATAACCCCCCTATAATAGATCTAGCACTCCCTAGACCAATAAGAGTAAGGTCTTATAATAATATTCAATGTTAACGGAACGCATGCGCCTGCGCCGGAACAAAACGGTATCCGCGTCCCACTGCACCCACTTGTACCACCTGCACCACCTGTACCACTTGTGCCACTTGTACCACCTGTAGAGTATAGCCTGCGTTATCATAATGTAACTAGATCTAGTTCACTTGCTAACTCCTTTTTATAATAGTTATTATTGAGGTAATACGAAAATGCTATTTATGCTAATTATTATTTCTATAATTATATCGGTGTTTGTATCTAACAAAGCTCAGTATTAATCGACTTCCAAAAAGGAGGAGGTTCTATGTTCGTACATATATATTTTTTTTATGGTATATCGTCGATATTTCAGTAATTTGTGAACCAATTTGTGTATTTCTCGTTTTTATTTGAAAGAGGGTACTCCTGAGGTGTCACCATGTCAGGATCCGATAATGGAATCCCAGGAAAGTCGAGGGAAACCTTTACATTATATACGTGTTGTAATTTTTTAAAAAAGCATAATATATTTGCTTCTTGTAGTCATAAAATCTATGACAAAATAATAAAACAGGAGGTATACCTTAACAATTAGAAGTTGTGAAAGATATTATTCAAATATGAAAAGGACGTAAAGGAGTCTCGTTGTGGAGGAACTACTGGATTAAAGTCATGATGGAAGGTACAATTCCTCAACTGCCAATATCAAGTAGTCTACCAAAGATTAAAAAACAGACAGAATAAAGAAATATAAAAGCGACACTTGCAGTGCCTATTGATATTAAAAGTAAACATCAATAAGTTTACTTTTTACAGATTTCATGAAATGGAAAACGTCTTTATGTTATTTTATGGTTTTTTAAACGTTTATTACTACTTATTACTCCCCAAACTAAGAATGGATTTTAATTGTAATTTTTTGTATGATAGGTAATGTTTCAGAGCTGGTCTCATATAAATGTAAGATACTCGTATATGAGATGTTAGGATTTGATCAAGTTATATGGAATTTAAATTTCTGTTTAATATAAGAGTGTACGTATGTAGTTGTAAGAGCTATTATAATATTATTGCGCTAGTTAGTAGGACCTATTCGAGAACAGTGTGGCCGACAACGACATTCAGCAGCAGCTAAAAAGTAGGAAATAAAAACTATTTTTAACAAAAGCAGTAAAAGGACTTCAACATTGTACCAAGCTTAACTAACAAAATATATAACTATTTAAAATCCTTTAATTTTGGAGTCCATGCCAGCCAAAGTACAAATAAAGTCAAGAGATTAATTACTACTAAGTAAATCGAACCAACGATAATAACATTTATATCAAAAATATCTAAATTTCATTTGTTAAATATTATTATAAATAATTAAAATATTATTTTCTACTTTTCCGTTCGTGTTTAAGTTTGTACATACATGTACATATACATATAGCTTGGTGCAATTTTGAAGACGTTCTAATACTTTTGTTGTAATATATTTTGATCAAAAGCTTACAAGCTCCAACTAACTTAGGTACTTATATTCAATATTTTATTTATTTGTTCATTAAACTTAAAAACATTCACAGCAAGCGTTTATATACAAGTGTAATAGCGTACAGTAAGTGTAAAGTAAGTTTAGAACGGGAACAATTCAACGCATTACTTGTTGTGGTATACATTCCGTCTGTTCCGCACTCGGCTACGGCTTTCTCCCTATTGTAGTGTTATACGTGCGACTAACACCCTTAGAGCGCTACTTCTAGAGACTACTCTCACGAAATCGTTCACATTGAAATCAGACCAGATTTAAATAATAGGAATTGAGCGAAAGATTTTTCTATGGAAGAAAAAATAAGAGAAAATGCAATAATTAATACGAATGCATACTACATGGATATGTATATACCTACGTGTATTTTGTTTAGGCCTTTTATTATGTACGTACATTTTGCAAGAATTTAAGAGTACATCTCAAATACAGCTGAATTTATGCATATGTTTATTTTTTTTATAGATAGAGTGTAAATATTCGTTAGGTAATTAAGTAAATTCTCCAAAATCACATAAGTATCAAGTAATAAATAAAAAAATTATAACAATCTTACCAAATAAATTAAATACCGCACTATTGCCATTATGTTACACTAATATTATATTCACAATAATAAATTATATATTTATAACACTAAACACTGTAAATAAAAATAAAAATATTATTTTTCTCTTTTGGCGCGCGTTTGTGACGACAACTTTTTCTAAAGTAAAGAAAGTGCCGTTGGTCGCGCCGTATTCTGCCAGTGTTGGTGAGTGACTGGCCGAGAGTCGAGAGGCAGTCAGGGGCCCTCGCATCAAAAAGTAGTTTGTTATGAGAGAGAGGATAACCGTTTTCGTAAAAAAAATTTAAACCGATGCTCTATAAGCGAAATAAATACAAAAGCTTTTATTTTCAAATAAGTAATTATACTTCACTATAGTAATTATACCTTATTATTTATTAGAAAAATCAGTCAAGTGTGAGTCAGACTCACGCACCGAGTGCTCCGTACCAATTTCATGATTGCAGGTACACAGTAAAAATACTAGTATACCCACTACATACTTATTAAAGTTGACAAACTAAAATTTGCGGTGTGAAATTAACTAAAGATATAAGTTTTGTAATGGCTTTTTCAGTGATATACATAATTTCCAATTTTAGATTTAGAGACTGATTCCATACTTCTAGGTCAAGGGAAAGTACTCTATAGGTCTATAGGTATATTCTGATTGCGTTGACCTAGAAGCTTTAGTGTTTCTGTCCTCCTTGGGCAGGCCTATTTTAATATTGTCTAAAATAAAGTCTAAAAAATTCCATTTTATAATTAATTGATATGCTGTAAATAGATACTTAGATTGAAATCAAGTGGATAACGTATGTAACATATTCAATTGGATAAGGAGTATTTGCTGTATTGTTTTAAGTAATTTCGAAAATACCCGTTTATTTTTTAAAATATGTAAAAAATAAAACTCGTTGATGTTGTAAGCTATTCTTTAGATATAAACCGACTTTTATTTAAACTGTTAAAGAGGAACAATTCCATCATACATAATGTTTGCGTAACTTCAACTGAAACTGACACACGGAAACTCTCAAGTTTTTTGTTGCTTTAAAAAATTTGGTGTTAATTATTTTTATATGTATTGATCGATTTGATGATGGCAACAAAAAAATTAATCAAAAGAAATGAAATAATAGTTTAGGTCATTTATGAGCCAAATATACCTCAAGTACCGATATGTACCTACCCTATGTGTTTCATACCATATCTAATTATCATCGTCGGTATATGTAATCCATCATCTGATGATAATGGGAGAAACAACAAAAACAACAACAACAAACAAAAGTTATAATTTCTAAAAGACTTGAAACAAATGTTAAATAAGTTTAGTTGCTGTGGCTAAAAAGTCTCATAAAATCAGAAAAAAATTCATCAATAACGTTTCACTACTGTCCTTGGGACCCTCTAAGAGAATTATCCAAACATAGCTTCCAAAATCTAAACCACCCAAACTAGAGCTAAACCATAATTGGTACATTGATAGTCAATCAAGTGAACTCCAAAAAAGGAGGAGATTCTATATTGGACGCCTGTATTTTTAATATGTTTTGCTCGGTCATTTATGAACCAGTTTTCTTCTGTGGTGCCAATGGCGCCATTGTCAGCATGTCAGGAGCTGATGATGAAACCACATTTAATATACATATAACATTTGTTACGTGTCTCGTACGATTTCTTATAATGATCGTATATGTACTTCATCATCTGATGACATTGCTGAGCTGATGCGGATGGGAGATACAACGCACACACAAAGAAGAAGATGCAGGGTAATTCTTTCAATATTATAGGAAAGAACAGTACCTAGACTAATTGTATATTGTCCAATTGATGATATAAGTAACAGTTCCTAAACTTAATCTACTATATATATTTATTTATATAATTGCCAATTTTAAGAACTTTGAATGCTATGCTGTATAAAAAATGAGTTAATAATCTAAATATATAATGATTACATTATTCAGTTATATTTAAGTTATTCAGTTTATATTTTTAACTGGCATCAAAATTAACGAGGTTCTCAATTCGGTTGTATGTGTTTATGCGATTCCTCCGCAAATTATGAATATATATAGATTATGATTTTTATTATAAAAAAATACAATATAAATTGTGGAGAATATATATATATATATATATATATATATATATATATATATATATATATATATATATATATATATATATATATATATATATATATTATTTAATAAAAAAAATTAAAAAGTTGAATATAATATTTTAAATACCTACTTTATAACGCAAAGATAATTAAAAAAAAAGTATTGACATTAACTTGAATACCGGTTTAATATTTAAATTTCCTTGGTTTTGGAGTCAGTGCCACATTTGTAAATATGTGAAAAACAAAACACAAATTGGCACCAAGTAATTATAGACTTGACGTTGGAAACCATAGCATACCAAGCAGCTCACAAACCATAATCTCTCTAAATAATAACAACTTCATATATAGTATGCAATATGGCTTCATCAAAAGCAAATCCACTACAAAGTCGAATCATTTTATCATTACTATAATAAAACAGTATTAATTGAATATTTTTAAACATGATGCAGGGCGATGTTAAACTTTAACAGAATTATGAATGATTTTTATGTGTCTGTTTGTCTGTTTGTACACGGACATTTTCGGATCGGCTGGACGGACTTGAATGATTTTTTTTTGCTGTAGGTATATGTGTTGGCATTTTCCGATAAAATTGAAAAATCCAAGATCTGGAACCATTATGTTAGCTAACTACATGAATTACGGAAAACACGCCTTAACAATAGTTATTTAACATGATTTCTATTTCCCATTAATATTTTGATACATAAAATCAAGGATCTGGAACAAATAATGTTAAGATAGAACAAAATAGAAACAAGATCAACTGCTTATCTGTCGGCTCTTCTCAGCACAACTGCCTTCAGAACGGGAGGTAGTAACGGGAGGAGTAAAAGTCTATATGCATTTTAAAAATGCAATATATTTTTATATATAATTTTTTTTTAATTCGTCAAAATATTTTTGAACAGTTTTATTACATTATAAATACTTATTGTTTTGAATAGTCTGAATAAATATGAAATAGTACAACAGTAACACTTTTAGTCCCATATTATATGCATACTTGATACGATTCATACGCAAATTGCATCTTTATTTATAAATTGGTTTCTGAGATAAAATAGGGTTGTTTTATGTAGTTCTTAAAGCTCTTAAAAGTAATACATCGATATAATATTATATATTGATAGATTTCTGATATATCAGTCCGTTTTCTATTAAGAGAATAATTACAAATATAGCTCCCTATCTTTTCAAATGCATGTTCAAAATATTATAAAAATATCGGTCGTGTGCGAGTAATGGTCGCGCACCGTAGGGTTCCGTACCTATATCATGATGGTATGCCGCTGAGAAAATATATCCAATAAAAATTTACAAACTTAAATTTCTAGTCATATCCACTCATTTTGTATGAATTTAAAGCTATAAATATAAGCTTTTAATGGTTTTAAAAGTTTTCATTTTCATACAAAAAATTAAGCTTAAACGCTCTTATATTTTGATTGCGTTGACTTAGGAGTTTGTTTTTAACTGTGCTTTAAGAGGTCGTCGCCTTGGACATTCGATATAAAATTCGGCGATATATTATACGATACGATATATTCGATATCAAATGGACAAACACAGACAGACGGACAACATATTGATCCTATAAGGGTTCCGTTTTTTTTTTGGAGATATAAACCCAAAAAAGAAGGTTGGTTTTTACTATGAGTCATATCTTGTATAAAAGTAGCCTCTCAAGCGAGCGGCGCATGCGTTAAACACACTACCCTTATAAAACGCAGTGATGTATTAACAACAAATTCTCGATAAAAAAAAAATGTGGACACTACTGTATCTGGGTCAAAGTAATAAAATATATATTAAAATTCCTTCACTCTTCAGAATATCAGATTCAATTTAACGATATATTCTTCATTTTATTTATGTATAGCTTATTTACGTTTTTGCCAAGGGGATATCGAAATATTTAAAATTGTTACAACCAAACTAGCAACATATAAAATTAAGTAAATCTTTATATTGCATAAAAACATGTCACACAGAGCGTTCTACACGAATAGTGAATAAAAAATAAGTTGCCGTTAATAATCGATAGTTACATAGTACAGCACTAGTCAGCGTTCCCTCTCTGCGCCGCGCCGGTCCCCGCACGTCACTCGTCCTACATCACTAACGCGCTGTAAAATACACCTTCGAGGCATAACCTACAAAATCTTACGACAATTCACGTAAGTTTTACTTTTAAACTACTTATTTATCATCATATTTTAATTATATTGACTCCTCCATATGTCTTATCTTTGTAAATTGCAAAAATAGTCAATATTTTGTGTAACTGTCAGAAATGTCTAGAAAGTGATAATGCGAAACAGAGCGTTAAACAGCGTATTCAGAATGTTGTTTTTTTTCTCCATGCCATAGACTAGATACTAAGTTTTAAAATGTAAGCACAGACATAAAATAATTCAGAAAAACAAAAATATATAATTCATAGAGCAATTATATTATATTTAATATTTAAAATAAAAAATTAAAGAGTAATAATATGTTTAATAATGGTTTAATATTTAGCTCTGATAATATTTTTTTAAATTTCAGGTGCAGAGCAGCGAATAAATAATAAAAATGTCAATAAATAATTGGTGGCGAGAACCAGATTTGGGAGGTGAAATTTTATTGGATGTCGTTTTTGCTTGTTACAAATATTTTAGGTGTGTTTAAAGAAATAATTTTACGTCACGCGTATACGCGGCTAACGTACGATGACGTCATTTTAGTAAGTAGTACACTTCCTATGCCAGAAACTAGTAAGTTTCATGCTTTACTAAACTATAGTAAAAATAAACACCTCAAGTTGGTCTAAACAACATTCCCTATTATTGTTTCTTTATTTATTACTTTAAAAAAAGTAATTTATGAATTGGTATACTGCACTAGCACTTTAATTTGCAAGGGTATGAAATGTGTGTTTTATATAATAATTTATTTTATGGCATGGCATACCATTTCTAGATGCATTGTCTCGTATTCATCCCTGTCCTATTACGTCCTGAGTTATCTCTTACTTATCAGTTATCACTCGTATGCCTGAATTAATTCTGGCCTAGATATAGTGCATGTTCTAACGTCTATAATAGTAAAAGTAAAAAAAATATAAGTATATTTATGGAATTAGAATATTTAAATATCGCTATTAAATAGGTTGGTACAGTACCATCATGTTATCTTTAAATCAAATCAAAATACTAATTATTAAGTTAGGTCATTAGAGTCAATTGACCTGAACATATGTCAGTATCGTCAGTAGTACACATATGAACCCATTACCCACCCGCGCGCAGGCGAGCGCGAGGGCTGCGCCGCGTCGCGCATGTGGCGCAACGCGTGCAACACGCTGGTGGCGCCCGCCGCCGACGACGCGTGGCAGCAGATAGTGGAGGCCTCGCCGCCCGACTCCGTCTGGCACTCGCTCAGGAACTGCGTGGCTTACCAGGTCGGGGCTGGTTTGTGGTACATTTGTAACATTGACACCGAAAGTCTAACTTACTTTGTGAAAAAACGTGAGAAGTTAAAAAAATATTTGCTCTCCTGCATCTTGTAACAGGGACGTGTTGAAAAATTTGATATTATTAGTGGCTCGTCTAGTAAACAAATATGCAATATTTAATATTTCAGCTACTTACAAAGTAATAACAAACCAAGTATTTCTTATTTATTTAGTATCCCATCATCCTCATCATATCCAATCATTTCACTTTCTACTGTGGCGCCACCTAAATGGACACTAATATACTACCTACCTACTACACTTCATAAAGTTTAAAGCTCGTATCGCACTAGCAACGAAATGTTATATTCATAAAATCTTTTAAAATTCAAACTTAATTTTAAATCATTTTATCATTATATTTATGGATTGTATATATTAAAAAAAATCTTTAATATCATTTGGCAGGCTGGAGTGTGGCATAACCTCCAATTGAAGGGTATTGGAAACGTGATGCAGCCTGCGGCGTTTAAATTGGCAATAGTCCTGAGACATACACCTTCTGAACTAACCGTTCGGCTCCTAGCTGACTTGCTTCATCAACACCCGCAGTCCGTAAGTAATATCTGATGCTAAAAAAACATTTTTGTACTATAAAAAATTTAATTAAATTAGCTTCATCCTGCATATGGCGCACACCGTAGAAACCGTAGGAAGTGCTTAGACATCTTTATATTTCATTTCTTGAAGAATAAAGCATTTAAATATTATTAGGTTAATTTAATAACATTATTATAATATGTATTGGTCCTTAAAATGGAGTTTACATTATAAATTGAACCACACATATATTTGTATCGACACAATTATGTGGTATATCTATAGTTTGTAACGTATGACTTGTCGGTCCTTATGGAATTTTTATTTCTTTTGAAACACTTATTAGTTATTACTACTTGAAATGTAATAGAATGAACGGTTCCATAGCTGCA
The DNA here is from genome assembly GCA_037127375.1 of Dione juno. Lineage (NCBI taxonomy): Eukaryota > Metazoa > Arthropoda > Insecta > Lepidoptera > Nymphalidae > Dione > Dione juno. The sequence continues at coordinate 1,339,648 of JAXRJS010000080.1, read as the reverse complement.
TTGTTGAAACGGTGAAACGGCCGTGTAGCCCGCCCGGCTCTGTCCGGCGAGGATGTCACAGTAACAATGAAGAATTAGTTAGAAAAGAGAATGAGTGATGAAAGAATGGAAAAAATAAATATGAAGCAAAAGTTAGTGGTAGTAGAGGTACGGGGAGACCTTGGTTGACCTCGGTTGACCTTCGAACACACAGTGTCGTAGATACTCGAGTAAGGTCATGTAAAAATCTTAAAGACTCCCCGGAGGTCCCGTATAAAGAGGTAAATGACAGTAGACAAGGCGAAAGAGGTATGTCTCACTGGCTACCCCACTAGGGATAAAGTGTGAAGCTAAATGAAAACAAGAAAAAAACTAAAGAAATACTCAAATTTTTATAATAACGTTGGTATCAAAAACAATGAATATATTTCCAACCACCAGCAAGACTTGACAGCGTACGTGCTGGCGCTGCTCACCGACGACGAGGCGTGGTGCGGCAGCTGCGGCTCCAGCGCGGGTATGCAGGGTAATAATACAGTGTGCTTAGTTAGTGCTGTCAGTGGCATTTTTGATTAAATAATAGTTAAATTGTGTGAAAAATAGTTTCGTAATAATTTTTATTTTTTCCAAATAATAAGTTACCACTCCACCTAGTCACTAGGTCCTAGTGTTACACCACTCCGTTCTCCACTTTTCGCCTCATTTTCAAGATATTGTTGTTAAGTGGCGGAACACAATACCGAGCTTTATCGTCTTACATGAGCTAGTATATGAAAATAATGAATTTCCCCTACTTCGGTCTTAACTTTCGAATTATGACGAATTGCATCAGGTGCGTCGGACGACGAGGCGAGCGGCGAGTGCACAGGCGGCGGGGACGACGGCGAGGACGATGACGACGAGGGGGGTGACAGCGAGAGTGATGACGATGAGGGGGGAGACGGCGAGGGTGATGATGGTGAGGAGTTTGACGGCGAGGAGGATGACGGTGTGGGTGGTGTAGGGGCAGGGGGCGAGGGCGCGGAGGTCGAGGCCGTGGGGGTCGAGGGCGTGGGGGTCGAGGGTGCGGGGGTCGAGGACGCGGGGATCGAGGGCGCGGGGGTCGAGGATGCGGCGGTAGATGGCGTGGGGGTCGATGGTGCAGGGGTCGAGGGCGCGGAGATCGAGTGCGTGGGGATCGAGGTCGCGGTGATCGAGGGCGCCGGGATCCAGGACGCAGTGATGGAGGGCGCGGGTGTTGAGGACGTAGTGATAGAGGGCGCGGGGTTTGAAGACGCAGTGATGGAGGGCGCGGGGGTCGTGGACGCAGTGATGGAAGGTGCGGGGGTCGAGGACGCAGCGATGGAGGGCGCAGTGATCGAAGGCTCGGGGGCAGGAGGCGCGGGGGCCGGAGATGCGGTAGCCGGAGGCGCGGAGGCCGAAGGCGAAGTAGGTGTGGCCGAGGGGAGCAGTGTTGCGGGGAGTGGTGGCGTGGAGAATGCTGGCGCAGGGAGTGGTGGCACGGGAGCCGGTGCCGGAGCAGCTCCCCTACGCGACCTGCAGCTGTTCGGTGACTGCGAACTGGCCGTGATGGCGGCCTCGCGCGAGGAGTACGACGCGCACGCCAAGCTCGTGCGCGCCGAGTACGCCAATATGACTAATAACAATTATGTCGAGCTGAGGATCAAGGTAAGAGATGTACACCGAGCTGTATCACACGATGCTTGTAACCAAAGGTTTATAAACAAATCTCATTCATGTTCAATGTTCATAGTACAACATGGTATTCCACACATAATTAATGTGAATATAATCCCATCCAACAGGTCCTGAACCAGTTCGCGGCCATCCCCAAGCTGTACCACACTGAGGAGTTCTCCTGCTTCGAGGCGGCCGCGCGCGAGAACATCGAGCGCGAGATCTGCACGCTGCGCGAGCACCTCCTCACCGGACAGCATGAATAGCGCCAGCTATTCATATACGACTCTGACGACTAGCTCGAGCCATTCTTTCATTAATTGAGCTTTTTTCTATTTTTACGTTTTTAAGTAGGCATGTGTGGTTACTGCCTTAGGTTAGTGGTAGTGTGGTCACTCCCGAAATTATTAAATCGAATTGTTCATAGTTTTTACAGGTGGAGTTCTGTTTAGTGTCACGATGTTATTCTATTTAATAATAATAACTTCGATAATTACTAAATAAAAAACAAATCAATAATACAGTATAGCTCACAATATATATTTATTTAACAATATATATTTTTTTAAATACAACACTACATACTCGTGGTCCGTACCTTTTTTAACATGCAATAATTTTATTATCATATCATCAATATTAATTATAATACTATTAATTAATACTGATCATAAGAAACCAATATCTTTACATTTAATTTTTTTTTGTTAATTGTCGCTTAGAACTAGGGCTTGAACTAAGCGAGTTGTTCATAAATATGCTAATTACACATACATAGAAGGTACATATATATTTATATTAGGAGCATACATCAACATTTCACTTATTTGTATATCTTTATCAACTTTTATTACCATTCATATTTTAATTATTATTAATATACAAAACATTTATTAGTTACCATGTTAATATTTTGAAATGTACACAAAATTATGAAAATAGCCGCAGATTAGGTTAAACAAAGTTTTAAAATTATTGACATAGTCTTGACTAGTAAGAATTTTAACTTCAAACGTATTTCAACCTCATTAGTTTTAATGTAGTATAAATAATATTTAAGTGTACCTTTAGGTACTCAGTAACCACTCATACCTACTCGAATGATATCTCTATATGCAAATAAATATATGTAAGTACAGAATATATTTTGGTAAACAAAATTTTCATAATTTCTGGAACTGAGGTTTAAAATGGCAAATATAATAATAACAATAAAATAAATAACTCCTATAGACACAAGCATGCTCCTAATTAGTGTGTCCTCCTTTGAGTCATTTATAAAATAAAACAATCATAGTTTACATTATGACAATTTGCTTATTGAGATATCTTTTTGTATAGCTCGTATTCGGACATGCTTTGGATTTTGCACTCCTATTAAAACATCTAAGAGAAAAATTACATAAAATTAATTAAAGAACAATTACTTATATAAAATTGCGTTTTCACCAAACTTTTTTAAATTCAATGTTTATGAAGTTATTTTGCCGATCGTTTTGACATTTTGTGTTTCGTTAGAAAAAAAATATAGATATTACATTTGAATTAGAGTTGAATAGTATCGCAATAAATTCAAGCCACAGCCCTCGCGTTAGCTGCCATCAATATTCAATGTGTCAAATCTAAAGAAATGTCTATAAAATACGAGCTATTACAATTTATTATTATATATATTATTTTTTTATGATTTTTTAAAAGCATTTTTAGAAAGCTCAGTCGTCAGAGGCGTATTGCTTATTACAAATGGACTCGTCACTCGTGTCACGTGTGCCGCCGTCGGCCGTACGGCGAACTAGTGTAGTGTATTAGTGAATACGATACTGAATAGTGAATAGTGATAGTTACATAATACATAGTGAGGTGACACTGACAATGACACTGACACTCCGTGTCGACTGTCGACTGTCGGGTCGCGGCCACGCGTGTGCCCACAGAACGCTATTAGAATTTATTTATGTTGGTAAATTTAGATGATGTCATTTTATAATAGACTGGAAACAAAGCCAAAAGGTCTAAATATATAGAATTTTACCAGAATTATGGCTGATGCTCGTTGTATGAGTTGGAAGTTAAATGAATAACATAAAGACAAAACTTAGGAAAATTAGATTAGGTTAAAAGGTAATTAGCTTAAGTCTATTTATATTGTTTTAGTATCAGCATTTTTTTTAATTGAATATTTTTTTATATTCCTGTTTTTTTTTATTGTATCTATATTCAGAAATTTAATTTAACTATTTTAATAGCTATTAGATTTTTAAGTGATTATATGTTAATGAAGTTTTAAAAATGTTCCCAATTTTAACGTAACTAAGTATATATTTCGTAGCTTAATATTATGAGGTATAGTAAATAATTAGCATTTTAATATCTTTTGCATTATTGTGTTGCTCGAAAAGCTAGATGTTAGCAAGGCAGGCTTATCATAGTGTTGACACTTGACTATATCCAGTAGATTTATACTGGTTATGTCCTATAATTACTTATATCGATTAACAGTTGATTAAGTATAATGATAAATTTTAATTAATATTAATGGATTTTAAAGATCGATCGGATTTCATATTAAGTAATATTGTATAATAGAACCTTATTATATGTAGAATATTCTCTTTGTTTATTATAATGTATAATTACTATCTAAACTACTATCATGTTTTAAACAAAAATATTACTAACGGATTAAATGCTTGTATCGCTAGTGTAGCTTTGCCATTTTTGAAATATTTAAAATTTAATGTTTAAGATGTAGATTAGTATATCAATGTTATATATTAATGAATATGTGAATTAACTCCATGTATGGCCTTTTTTGGGTAGTAATGATTTATATTTTATGTGGATGAAGGATGGTGGTGGACGTACACTGTGTGATTTCAAGAGATATTCTTAGACTGTTTAAATTTAAAAAACACATTGAAATTATTTACTTTTAAAAATTCTAATACATTTTATCTTTGCCTTGTGATGATTAGCATTACTAACAAAAACACATTAATGTCGGGTTACAATTTAAAGAATACACATTTAAATGTATTTCCTGTTTATTAAAAGTTCAACTCATCATATTGTACATTATTCAAGTTTAAATTGATAATATGTATAATGATAACCAATTTGAAAAATCATAATTATGTGTAGTGTTCTGCTGTTATAATGAAAATAAAAATATTTTATTAATTATATTGCTTTATTTATTCCCAACAAATTATAGTTGTCGCTTACAAAAATATTTGAACGAAAAGGCTGATCTCAGTCAAAAAAATAACTTTTATTAGATTGAATATTATTTTTATTAACAAATTTATTATAATTCTATAATTTATACAAAAAATATACTTGAGAATAGTAAGCATCATTGTTTTTTACGAAAGGATTGATAGTGTGGAAGTTACATTATACTATTATCTGTATCTGCGGAACGTCATCTTATATGAGCCAAATTTTTATTACGTTATCTGTTGCTGTAACTTGTAATTGTAACCTGTAACACATTCTTGAGAAAAAAATATGGCGCTTCTCCGTTTTAGTGGTCGATTATTTTAACAAAGAAAATTAATATAGTTAACAATCCAATATTAGTTGTATATTTATACTTAAGGTATAAAAGTGTGTCATTCACTTTACTAAGGAATTATTGTTGTACAGGAAAGTTTCAGCAGGTAAACATAAAGCGAAGAAAAGGTTTTGATCGTCGAATATCGTAAGGCTCGTCGAATCACGGGATCAGCTTCGAGGATTTGTGAGTACTCTGTGTTTTACAATGTTTGATGTTCACAGGACATTGCGATGTCGTGGCGAGGGCGAGACGACCGTTCCTCCCGCTGGGGGGAGAATAGACCGCGTTCTCCCGTGTGGGAGGGCCGTCGCAGCCAAAGCCCTGATCGGAGCAGGCCAGCCTCGCCCAGAGACCGGCAGAGGGACCGTCGCGAACGGTACGATAGATACGACCGGGACCGAGAACGTCGCGACCGCGGTGACGATCGCCATCGGGACCGCGACGCCGACCGGTACGTGCGTCGCGACCGTTTCGACAAACCCCGCGACCGCGACCGGGATCGGCGCCGTTCGCCTCGTCGATATGACGACAAGGACCTTCCCAGTGCCCCTTCACCGCCCACCATTAGCGGCGATACTGACAAATATGTAGAATCCCATTCCACCAGCAGCCGTTCCGAGAGCCGCGAGCGACAAGATCACACCACAGACATCTATGAGAACACGAAGTACGAAAGAGAAAAGTCGAGCGATCATCTATCTGCGAATGCAACTCCAGGAGATTGGTTTTGTAAATGTGGACTGTACAACTTTAAACGGAGGCAAATTTGTTACAGACGTAACTGCCAAGGTAAGAGATCGGAAGGAATCGTTTATGGGGGGGATAATGAAAGAAACATGAACTCTGATTCAAATTCTGGTATAACAAAGAGATTGTTATTTAGAAGATTGGACGCTCTGACCACAGAGGAAAGAATATTGGAGGAAATTAAAGAAAGATGTTCAAAGTCTGTATTAGACTCTATTGCTGGTATAACTATAGGTCGAGAAACATTAACAGGAGCATCAAAATGTCTTGCATATATTAACTTTAACTCTATAGCAGATTCTACCTCAGCTCATTCAGAATTAACATCACTTGATCCACCATTGAATATAGATGGACGGGAAGTTTTAATCACATATTATAATGAGCCACATAAAATGCAGAAGCCAATTAATTGTAGTGATTACTCAAGTTATTATACACAAATGTCAAATTACAATTCCCAGGCAATGTCAGAGGCTGACAGAGTCAATGCTGCAGCTGCAGTTGCACAGTCAGCTATTTCAGCTGCTCAGGCTCGGCAAATGGCCTGGACTCCTGTTTCAGTTCCAGTGTTTGTGTCATCTTCGGCCCAAGGCTACCCCTGCTGCCAATGTTCCTACTGGTGATGGGAAAACTGTGTACAATGCACCTGATGTCAGAACATTCATGTATGATGAAACCTCTCGCTACTATTATGACCCAGCTACAGGCCTGTACTATGATGGTAACACTCAGTATTTTTACAACAGTCAAATGAACCAGTACATGTACTGGGACTCTACAACTTCTACGTATATAGCTGCATCACAAACACAAACTAACACTGACCAACCAAAACTTCAAAACCCACCTTATCCAAGCTTAGATAACACTATAACTAAAGAGCCTGAGGAAAGGAAAAAGAAAGATAAAGAGGATAAGGTGAAAGTAGCTAAAAAGATAGCTAAGGATATGGAAAGATGGGCTAGAACTTTAAACCAAAAGAAGGAGATTGCCAAAAGTAATATAGTTATGGAACAGCCACTAGAGATAGGGGCTAGTAAAGGCTCAGCAGATATAGGGTTCTCAGTTTTGGGAGCTGGACCATCCTTGACACAAACTCATGTGCGAGAATTATCCCCTCCTCCAGTATCAACAGATGAATTCCTTGTGAAAAAGACAGAAATGAGTTTATTAGACAGTGATGAAGGAATCATAGATTGGTCAAAGTTGACATGTTTGATATGCAAGCGAAAGTTCCCATCATTGGAAGTTTTGACAAAGCATAAAAATTTATCAGATTTACACAAGCAGAACTGGGCAGAGCACAAAAAGAGAATGGAGTTGCTGCCACAAACTAATGGTTATAGAGACAGGGCTGCTGAGAGGAGAATGAAATTCGGGGAAGATGAGCCTCCACCAATTAGAAAGCGATATGAGCCTCCTGAAGCCCATGGCCCTGTTGTGTCTCATCCACCGCCTTCAGTTGTAGACACAATTGGGGGGAAAATGTTACAAAAAATGGGATGGTCAGAAGGCAGAGGGCTTGGTAAGGAAGAACAAGGGAGAATAGCTCCTATTGAAGCTGAGCAAAGACCAAGTTTAGCTGGACTCGGACAAAAGAGAGGCATATACACTCCTACTCCAGGTTTAACTTACAGAGACACTGTGAAAAAACTCATGATTGCCAGATACAAAGAAGTTGTTGGACAAGAGGAAGGAAATAAATAGGTGGGTAACCTTTATTTTTTTTAATCTAATTGTTCTCTGTTGCAGGTCGCTTGGCTACAGGTATGATATCACTAAAGAGTTTCTTTTTAAATAGTGTATGGTTTACACCTGTCTCTTTTTGTATGTTGTTTTATTAAATGAAAATGATATCAGACATATTTTTTAATTAATATTATAAATGTGACTCAAATTTTGTGTGTATTTAGTAGTGATGGTTTTTAATAATGAAAAAAAAGTCTCAACCAAACATTACACATTGTAATGAGGAGATATGGTTTGGGTACTTGGTCAGTGTTGCCATGTTAGTCTCAGTCTAATCGTTTGATTCTGTGTTACAAAACTAGATGAGGCGCGCCAATACGTCAGGCCGGCGTTGAGATGTGCCCAGCACTTTCCTGGTAAGTTTTACTTGTAAACTTATTACACAAGTCATACACTACATTCTTTTCCAACAGGTACATACAGGTAACAGTACTATTCTGGAACTTTCTTGAATCCTGAAGGAAATCTTTGGGAGATATTTTGTGTTTATTTACAGCAAAATTGCCAGTTCATTATTTTTTTCAGAATAAGCCATTTGTCTGTTTAGAATTTTATTCTATTCCATATTTGACATTTGTCAGATAGTCTAGCAGCCAGATAGTACTTATCTTACTTGAGAGATATAGTACATATGTTCTTAACAGATTGGTGGCTTATAACACATCGTAGCGAGTCCAAAGTGCCATCGGATGTAACATTAATCTAAAGAACATTAGAAACATAGTATAGAAGTGTAGTATTCATCGCACGAGTGGACTTATTCGGGAATTAGAGACTTATTTGGACATAATAAAAAAAACAATGACAATATGTGATCTGTGATAATTTGTGACGTTGACGTTGACATTGTTGTTGACGTTGACATTAAGAAGACGTGAACGGTGAGTGCAGTAGACCCACAGCTTACTGACGAATGTGACCATTTATATTACAGAACCTGCCGGCGGCGGACTGCGTGCCAAACAAAACATAATCATATTTGTTGCTAATACGTAAATAAATATTTATAAATCTATCTACAACAGTAAGAGTAAAGAGGATTTATGTTAGTCTCTAACCCAATTAAAATATAACATTTGGGCATAAATTGAATTTTTAATATTGTGTAAACATAAAATATTACTTATTCCCTAACTATTTTAGTTATATAAATAGTTATATATACAAGTTTCCTTCATTTTATTTAATCTGCGAACAAAATGCTTTATTTTAATTTTGTAAAGGCAACGAAGTGAAATGTGTCAATTAATATAACTTTTAAATTTCTAAACTGAAACGTAAATTGAATTTTAATGTGAAATATAAAATAATTGAAAATTTGTTTTTCCCTTACTACTTTGTGTATATCCCATATATTTTGCATTTAAATTGTTAGAATAATAAAATATAGTATAATTTAATTTTTTTATTTTAGTGTACAGATAATATATTTTCTACATTTTTATATTTAAATTAGGATTTATGATGTGATTTAGTTGTAAAATATGTAAATAAATAGAATACTATATAGGGTAGTGCCCATTGAGATAGAATGCAGTTAGGTTAAAGTGAGACAATTTTGTAATGTTTGAATTACATTATTAATTATTGTTATTGTTTGTTTTATTTACCTTTTATACACAGATATTAGTAGAAAGTAGAATTGTAGTATTTTAATTAAGTACAGTAAAACGGGGTAAATAGGTCCATTTTTCACTTTCAACTAGAATTTTAACTTGCTTCTGCAACACGTAAGTTATTTCAAGATGCACATAAAGATGTATGGAAACCACTGTTACATTTTAAGAAATTGAAAGTTCACAAATTAACTCCATATTTGCTAAAAAAAAACAAAAAACTCACTAGATTCCAATTAGCCCCTCAACGGGGATAATAGGTACGTAAGAGAGGTAAATTGGAATTTTTACAAGGGTTGTCAATAAAATATTATATATTTATTTGTTTATAATAAAAAAAGTCTATAGAAAATATTTTTATTTTGTTAGAAAAACGAAAAGGAAGAAAATTCTATCATTTGCTAATTATTTATTAATCAATCTGTTTGTTTTTACTTTAACATAACTTTTAATTGGGAATCGCATTTCTTCAATTAATCTGGTATATGGTCTGGTCACAAGAATTAAACTTAATTATTATTCTCTCCATTTAACAAATAACACTACTTGTGTCGGTGTCTATAATTTGATAGTACTAAAATTATTCTTCTAGAATGTTTAAAATGTCTTCTGTATCTTTGTAAAAATTAAAATTCTTTCCTTTTCTTCGCCTTTGACTAGTTGATTTAATTTTTTCTGTAATTTTTTTTGTCAACGGTTGTCTAACGGATAGCCGCAGTCGCCGCATATAATTAATTTTTCTACTATATACAGTTCTTCTTTGGTAAGTGCTGACAGTTTTTGTGTTGACATAGTACTGATTTTGTTATATTATACTTTTTAGCTACAGCCCATAACGTATTAGTAGTTAATTTAATTTACCTCATCGAGCGTTTTACACCTTGTTCGGCTACGTGGTTACTGCTAATATGAATTTACAACAATTATACACATCTTTTTAATATTTTTTTACATTATAGATAAAATGCAATTTTTTTTTCATCCACATTTTTGATAATCCTATTTATGGATTCCAATTACCTCATACGCGAACCAATTTACCCCCCTGTTGTTCCAATTTCCCCACTCTAGTTGCAATTTACCCCACTCGCGTTCCTATTAACCCCAAAGTAGGTTCAAATGTTAGTGTTTGTGTAAAATATGTTTTACTAATACAATAATATAATAAACTACTTACTTATAAGTTTATTTTTAACCACAAGCAACTATTATAAACTAGGTAAGTTCTATTACTACACTTTTCTCAAAAAAAGTAATCAAAATTTCAAAGTTAAAGTGCACAATAATCACGTCTCCACGGGGACTCGCATTCAACGTCCTTTTTCTATAGTAGAAGCTGACTGGTTGGCTTAAATGTTCAGTGAAGCCAGTAGTGAATATAGTAGGCTCGTTAAAAAACAAAAAAGTGTTAACCTCTAAGTTACAATATGACAATAGGAAGGCTGTAATGTTTTACGGTATTCATTATTTTAAATAGTTTAAATTAAATAAAAAATAAATAGTTTGATGAAGTTTATTTAAAAAATAAGTGAAGATATGAAGTAGAACTAGCTTCCCCTGTATGTGGAATACCCATACGGGCTGAGCAGGAGCGGGATGTGGTAGTGTTCGTCTTCCTTGGTCTTGAAGACAATCTTTAAAACAAAATAAGATCAATATATTTATAAAAAAAAATTGAAATTGAAATAATTTGTAAAACGGTAAAGATGAATAATTTAATATATATCTATGCATATTTGAAAATTAGGTATTTTTATATGATTTTCTATAATAGGTAATTTCATTTATTATTTAAAAGTTGGATTATAGATATGACTGATAGTGATGTATAGGACATATGTCATGTATATAGTAATAACTAATAAGCAGTTTATACTTTAATATACATCTATATAAAAACACTACTATATATGAACTGAGGCTGTCGATGTGGGATCGATTTCCATACGAGGGAGTTTAAATTTTTTTATTTTCTCGGTCGAGAAGATAAAGCGCAGCGTTCAGTTCCGCCTCAACACGCTAATATTCAAAGATTTGGTGGAGAGTAGGGGACAGAGTGTTTTAACACTGGGTTCCCTCTGCTTCTCTCTATATATCGTTATATTAATTGCGACAGATTATAATTGAATGGATATTGATCGGAGGTTGAATCTTTTTTAGATTCTTTAAAGCAGCATATGATTATAATTTACTATTTTAACTTATGTTAAAATATAAATATATGAACAAATAATAACAGCAATAAATGATAACTAATCGAAGCATTCAATTTGAACTCGGCTCACCTCCACATATGGATATAAAGTTCCTTGATTATTTCTTCTATAATAATCTTCAACGTTGAACTTTAATTTATAAATACCTTCAGCCATTGAATCCTTATTGAATGGGAACTGTATCCGCCCATCACTAGATGTGATAGTGTTGTGCCACTGTGTCCAACTCTCGTCTCTCTTTTTGTATAATTCCACGAAAATGCCACTCACTGGCCGACCGGTGGAGGTGTCCAGCACGTGCGTGGACAAGACCGGCCGAGACATTCTTATATAGTTAGTAGTATACTTTAAGCTTTTATTGAAATCCTTTGAAACTTTTAATATTTGGTATATTTGGCTTAATATTAGTTCTAAACAAACGTTCTCTCGCAAGAACAGACTGCCTCTGTTGTGACGCGAGAGGTCAAACTGGTATCGACATATTATATGATATCTAATATATTATATCATACTAATTTAGTAAAGTTGATTCCATAATGACCTTTAGAATTTAAGTTAACTATTTTAGTTTTTTTTATATAAAGAGAAGGTATTAGTTAATTAGTGAACAATGTTATTATGAAAACAAATTTAATTTTAAATATTAATTTATAATATATCGCCATTAGTTATGAACGTTGCAAGAATCTCTAAATGTTCTATATGAATGAGCTAATTACTAAATGAGTTTCTACTTATGTATGTAAATAAATAAGCAATAACTGTTGCCGTGATTTCAATAAAAAAATCGATGTTATTATTAAATTTTAATTATAACTAGTGGATGCCCACAACTTCGTTACCATGGGCTAAAAAAAAAAAGAAAAAAGTACTAATAAAAAAAGTTGATCCAGATGTGAAAATACAATGAAGATGTGCGTACAAACGGACAAACAGACGGATAAAAAACTGTTATTATTTTTACATCTCGATACATCATTTTTTCGTAAAAATATATACAGTCTAGATGAAATTCAAAAGTTAAGGTCATTTAAAATTATGTAATTTTTAGGTATTTTATAAAATATATAACTCCATAGTGACGCAAAGGCAAAGCGTCTGTCTGTAAACATGACGGTTTGTGGGTTCGATTCCCATTGGGGGGAGAATGAAGTAATTTAGTTTCTCCCGCTCTGGTGACAGGCGGCGGTGTGTTCCGCGAGTGTCGGAGTGTGATATCCACTCCGCAATAAATAAGAACGACATCACTTCACCACTTTAAATATAACAACAATAATATTTTGAATGAGTTTCATTTTTATGTTTATTTTCATTTACTATTGTAACAATACTGCAGCCGACGACACTTGTAGCATTAGAAATTGGAATTTATTTACGTTAATTCTTATATAATTTGATTAATAATAAGTTTTTTATTAATTAAGCTTTATATGGCCATAGCTTTACATAACGACCGCGCATTGATAGTACTATCGCGTGTAACGTTTGTTTTCTCAAAGACAATAAGCAATGGTTACCGCGGTCCCTGTATCTACTGTAGCCTGTAGGTACGCGGTGGCGCGCTACTCGCACGTACCTACTCGAACGTTGATACGTACAATATCGTTATCTGTCAACGTGATGTGGGGAGGAAATAATAAAGTTATCAAGGAAATAAATCTTTATTTAACAGCTAAGTATAGTTTAACGACGGTCTGAAGAAATCCTCATATGTACCTCCTCTCACACCAGTACTGTACTACTACAGTAGTGGCAATGTAATGTTTTACACATTTTTTTGCAAATTCATATTTTTTTTATTTAAATATTTTCCTCCGTATTTTTTTATAGACATTACGTATTAAGTGGTGCAAGGACAAGCTTTTCCAAACCAATTGAGGAAAATAAACGAATTTACAATTATGTAAGAGTGGCGATTGTTCCTGCAAAGTGTAGTATGCACTGTAGACAAGTCACAGCGCTATTACCAAAGTAACAAGTTAATGCATCTATATCTACTAATTGACACGCTTAATAAGTATAGCAATAAAACTCTTATAAATAAACTAATCAACTCCATCCGACTCCAAGTTCTTCCTCACAAAATTCTTCTTAATGTACACATCAGGGTGCAGCACGTCCTTGCGTCCGTCCCCGTTGTTGTCGACGACCACACTCGGCCCCGTCCTCATCACCTTGCCGCCGCTGTCGTAACCGAACACGTCCACGCTCGGCTCCCCATGCTTCATGTAGTCGATCCTCCAGACGGGAGGGTCGGCTGGCTGCATTTTATACTTAAAGTGCTGGTGTTTGCGCGGCAAAGTCAGGTCAGGAACTTCCACGGACATGGACAGTCTCTCCCCGGATTGGTCCTCAAAGTCCTTGTTCCTCGTCTTGTCCCGATACTTCACCTTGTGAGGGTAGAACTTGCGCAGCTTCTTCCTGCTGTACACGGACGTACGTTTCGTCTTATTTTTCATTTTCTTGACTTTTTCGTGAGATTTTTCTTTGACTTTGGACACCTCTTTTTGTTTTTTGTGTCGATTTTTTGGTTTATCGCCAGGATATTTGGATTGTTTGTGATCTGAATTCGATTGGTCCTCGTTGTTGACGGGGAAGAGGGTCAAGTAACTCGGATATGGCGTTGTTTTGTCCATAAAAGCTTTTTTGCTATTTATCTGTTGAATCGACTTTTCGATGAGCTTCTTTAGAGTCCTGTCCTCGGTGATAATGGTGCAGGGGATCGTTGGGAAATTTTTACAGAGAACATTCTGCATCCGAACCAGGACAGGTTCCTCCTTCTCTGACGCTGAGTCCGACAAGTCGTTGTCTCTGTGGAAATTAGATACCATTTTGGTCATCAGCGCATTGTTCCTCAGTATCTTCGCTTGGTTCATTGATAAGAATATCGTCGCTGCTATCAACAGCTTTCGCACACTTAGTTGCATCATATTTAGTTGAATCTGAAACGGAGGTCACTTTAGTAAGGTAAAACATATCTAATGTTAAAATTAAGAACAATATTATAAATACTCCTTACTCAAGACAGTCCAGGTGCGACGTCTCCTTCGTATCGCAACGAGCCGACTATCTCTCGGTAAAGTCCAACTCTGCTAAAGTCATTTTCGTAACTGCATCAAATACTGTTTGAAAGAAAAATGTTTAGTATTACTTCATCCGGCTTTAAGCCATAACACTTGTGTTTGTAAACAGCCTCACGTTGTGACTATTTGGTTCACGTGACGTTAATTATTGATCTAGCTTGTGGGCCGTGTAACTCTAGCGAGTGTAACAAAGACAACTTGTATGGTACGGTACGTATGTATGTAAGTTTAGAATTTTCTTTTATTTCGCCCGCTTTTTGCGCTTTTACGAGGTAAGCAAAACATTTGTTAATTAATTGTATGTTCTTTTAGAACTTTAGGTATATTAAGAAAGTATATCTATAGAGATTTGAAAGTAGCGGGCACCCATGCTTCTGTTTAAGATGTTGTCTAGCTTCACCTGGTTTAAAGTTACACCACAAGTGGAATTCGAAATCCAATGAAGATGTCATTGCTTTTATATTTCACATATTAGGAATATTTTACACATAACAGTGCAAATTTAAATATAATTGGTAAGAGAACTTTGATGTTATCTAATATTTTTTTTTGGATTAGATGTCAATTATGTGTAGTTGGTAAGTATTTGACTGCACAGCTCATGGTCATGGGTTCATTCTTATTTTGTGGAATGAGTATTTACAGTTAGATTAATTTCCCGGGTTTCTTGAGATGACACGTGGACTGCGAAGTAGGTTTTTTCAACTTAATATTATCTTCAAATCTTGTTTATTTTTAAATCACAAACTAATACCAAACAGGTTAATAATAAACAGCCTCGATCACAGAATCTAAGTTTGTGGAATAACAACAGCTTATATTAGCTATCTTCCCTTTAAAAACAAAGAATAAAGGTACTTCATATTATATTTAAATTACTTAATTCATACATACATACATATATTAACGCACACAATTGAAAAAGTTGTTAAAATCTTATTAATCAAATCTTTGGACAGCGCCATCTAGTATTGAATGGCAGATTGACAAAGTAAATTAATATTTCAATACACTTGACAACAGATGGCGCGATGATTCAATAAATTAAGGGTTTTGACAATAATATTATGAAGCCAAAGTTCTTATTCAGTAATGAGGGGTACCGATTCTTGTACGTCCTATTAACAATAATTGCTATTGAATTAAGTAAAACTGAAAATTTATTAAGAAAATATATTATATTATGTGTTAATTAGATGAACTATGAGATAATCTACTTCTAGGATCTCCATGTTTTTAATTCAAGTACCTCTTCAAGTTTCTTTATATAATATCTTTAATATGATTTATTTTAACATGTATAAATAAATCTCCGTATATTGAACACAAACAAAGTTACAGTAAAACAACAAAATAAAACAAAACACAAAAACAAGCTACGTCCATTCAAAATAAACATCATAATATAATCCCGAACCCTAATCCAATAAAGTATAATCCAAAAGCTAAAAAACAAAGTCATCTATCAAACGTCGAACTATTCCACCGACGGTTGTCTGTACACTACACTCCGGTCTCTACAGTGGGAATAAATCGCGCGTTTTTAAGGAAAAAAGCTTACAAAAGCTGACGTCGATAAGGCGAGGCGGTCTGTCAGAGTCACTCGCAGCCGACCGCTGACCGCACACTCGCTCGCTCACTCACAACACGACAAAGACCGGGACCGAGCTTTGTTTTTGTTGGTCAGCGGAGCTCGGACGCGACGACAGCGTTGTATGGACACGCCAGCGTTGTGTGTCGCTGTAACTGACACGTCATTCATACTTACTTGAAATTTAACTTTAATAAGCTATACAATTTGCTATTCCAAATGATCTTATTTTGTATATAATAGTTTAATGTAGCGATTACTTAATATGAAGAATGTGATGTCATAATATTAGATTATCTCAGCCTGCTCGATATAGGTTTTTTGGAGACTCGGAGTGAGCAGTGTTACATCGCATTCATCTTTTAATTGAAATATTTATTTATAAAGGAAAGCCGCGCGACTTTGTATCTATATCCTATGGGTATGGTAATGGTATGGGTATCTACGTCACTTATGTATATATATAGGCTCACTGTGTATGTGTGCGTATGGACATTTGACATTTTAACATTGATACAATTAATCTATTACTAGAGCACCCGTTGATGCGTCAAACACCCGTTGCCATAGCAACGTA
The DNA here is from genome assembly GCA_037127375.1 of Dione juno. NCBI lineage: Eukaryota > Metazoa > Arthropoda > Insecta > Lepidoptera > Nymphalidae > Dione > Dione juno. The sequence goes on along the minus strand of JAXRJS010000080.1, from coordinate 1,322,851 downwards.
TACCTAAGTATAACTTTATACAAAAGCTATATTGTTAAACGTATGGCAGTGTGTGTGTGATGTTTTATTAATTGAATTAATGTACTTTATAAGTATTATTTTTGAAATATAATAGCATGCTGCACCTCTCCCACACACACACACGCACCACACGCACACACACACACTATAAGTGTGCCAAATATCATACTCCTTCGGCTGCGTAAATTTCGTAAAAGGGGTTCAAAGTTTTTGCTTCACGTATTAATATATAGATAAAACAAAAATAAGCTTAATTATTTATTTACAACATTTTATATATTTATATATATATAGCTCCTAAAAATAATCGTCTCTATTTATCTATTACTTTTTTATTCTAAGTTTAATTATAATTGCCACATGCATAAACATGCTTAACAACAACCTTTTTAAGTAGTAAATTAAAATCTGATTATATCTTGACAATAAGCTCTTCACTTTACAATCTTACAACAAGAAGTAGGGTTAAATTTTTCTATAAACAAAAAGCTTATCCACTTAGCGTCGTCACGATGACGTACTGCCTCCTGTGTCCGCACTTTCATGCGCACGTCGTGTACAGGTATATATGTATGTGTGTACCTACATACATATATGTACCTACCTCCACATATATAGGATTGCTAGGTAGAAGGTAGCACTACCTAACACCATAGAGCACCACCACCACCACAACAGTAAGCCTAGGTAAGTACTTAGTTGTAGAAAAAGCTTCACAACAATATACTGAATATTATACTCCAATTAAAGCTCGTGGAGCTTTCGAGTCACTTCACAGTTTGATTGGGAAAAGAGACCAAGAAACGACCGACGACTCTATGACTGGTGAATGTATATATATGTGTGTGTGTGTGTGTGTGTATTGTGTTCTATATTCAAGTTTAACAATTCGACTAAAAATGTATTGAAAATAAACAACTGACTGCAACAAACGCTTACTACAATAAATTTTTTTTAAAAGTAAAATTTGTATTTTTTTTTAAATTTATTGTACATTAATATCAGTTCAATGAGAGAAGTAAAGAGCAAATCTCAACAAAATATGTAATTGGAGTCAAGAATTGATACAACATTCAAAAGATTTCAAATTATTTATCAAAGTAAACTACATTTAATATTTATTGAAGTACTGAAAATAAGGATTTGTAGCAAATTTCTTAAGTGGTCAATACTGTACTATAAGACTATATCCGTCATACTGATATTTAACATAGTATCAATGTACACGCAATTTTGCTTGCAGATGGAGAGAGAAAATACACGGAGTGAGAGATTTGTTGAAAATATCCGCATTTATTAAAAAGATATTGTTAATCTATTTAAATCAAATTCTATACTATATATTAAGGTTTAAATTAAAGTTAAATTTGTATATAAACTGGAAGTGTAGGTGGAGGATATAAAGTATACTTATTTATTTATATATATATATATATATATATATATATATATATATATATATATATATATATATATATATATATATATATATATATATATAATATTATATGGGATTAAAATACTGGATTTCCTCCCTTCCATTAAAATATTTGTTCTATCAATAGAATAAGAGACGACACTCTATTTCATATAGAGTTGTCCATTTTGAAGGAAACAAACAAACAATGTACGAGTATAGTAAGCTTTATTTGAAGTGTGGAAAGTCAATATGAAAATCATTTAATTGCAGTAACGTTTGATCTCCATCCTCTCGGTTGACAAAATGTAACAGGTTTTATATGAGATGTATATATGTAGGTATGTATGTGTATATGTATATATATATATATATATATATATATATATATATATATATATATATATATATATATATATATATATATATATATATATATCCTCAATACTGTAGATGCTTTACTTTAGATCTTGGTACGTACATGTTACCGAGGACTAATGAATAATCAAACGAAAATACACGCCCATCGATGACGTCTATCTGAAATGTGTTAAAATTGCAATAACCGTAATAAATTATCTTATTATTCTTTAAAATGGCTTCATTCGTAGCGACAGCCTCACTACACTATGCTTCTACATTAAATTAGAGTCGAAAAGCATATCGTGAGTACAGCTATTGTTGCTTCTTGTATTGTACAGCTACTTGTTTTGTGATATTAAAAAATAATGTTTCACGCAGTATCCCGCACATAGCGGGATAGGCAGTGGGAACCTAGTGTTATAACACTCTATCTACATTTATCGCTTAATTTTCGAGACATTGCGTGTTCAGTGAATACTAAACGTCTTGTAACCAGAGCGAGAAACTGAAAATTTAAATAATGTTGCAAGTAAAAACAGTATGTATAATATCTATGCTTTTACTTACTTTGGAAAGACAAACACTTGTCTAGAGACAATCAAAACCAGTGATTCACATTACATTACTTCTAGAAAAAGGCTGAAACTTCCCGCGCCTGTAACTCGATAGCATCGACAGTGTGTTCGCTTTTAGAATTCAGAAATAGGTACACGAGCCATTCACAGGTAATTTAATCATATGATCAAAATATACCATTTTTTATACATATCTATATATTGCAAGAGTTAGTGCTTTGAGTAAAAGTTATGCTACATACTACTTTGGCCCTCGCAAACCGAATTACCGAAGAACACAAAAGCTCTGTATTAATATTACACAAGCTCTACATTAATACTGTTATATCAGTCATTTAGAGTTATTATAGTGAAAAGAAATAAGCTTTTTAATTTAAGGCTTCTCTACGCATATTTTATTATCAAAATCTATTGGTATTATTAAGCTCAATATGCTAGAGTATGCCGTACTGTACGACTCTATATTGTCGTATGACATATCAAGTAGCAAGTTAACACATTATATACAATAACATACAACAACACAGAAGGTAAGAACTCAGTACTAGATACCTAGCATAAGGCTCTACCTTAACATCACAGTACACACTGTAGAGACAGACAGGGCAGGCAGGGCAGGCAGGGCTGGCAGGGCAGGCGCGAGGGCCCAATGGGACACTCGCTACAGTTGCAAGCGTCGCTATTGGCGTGACGGGCGGGGCTTCATTACAATATTGACACAAATTAACTCTTCAGGCGCGCCTAGCGAGGCCTGCGCAGTGCCCACTTCAGAGCATTCTGTTATATACCCGTACACTTTACATAGGAAAATGGGCAAGTGTGTGGATATAATGTAAGGAAGTTCCGTAAAGGCGTAAATTAGGTAGGTAATTGATGTCATGTAAATGACGTATATGAGTCAAATCGTATGCGGAACTAATTTATTTTTGATTATAAATAATTGACTTTGGGCGGTGTCACTCTATATTTGATATAGAGTGAAACGTTGGTTTTTGATAATTGTTTTATTTCTTGATTTATAGTTCTTAAATATATATTCCCACATAAGCTTTCTCAACTCTTAGCAGAACCTGGAAGCTGAGGAGTGGAAGGAAGCGGAAGGAAAAAAATGACAATCAACAGGTTTGTTTGTTTTACAAAGTGCAATTTATACTGTATCGTCATCTACATACCTAGGTAGAAACTCTTAACAAAACACACTCGTGACACTGCTGTGACACTCCACTGTTCACGTCTCATTGGGATACGTTTACTCGTTTCTGCACTAATATATTTGAAATGGAATAGAAAGTACAAGAAAACGGTTCTACACAAAGCGTTAAGCGTCTCATGAGACAGAAGACAATGCAACACACAGACACATGACACGTTATCGTACACCTGTAATATATATATATATATATATATATATATATATATATATATATATATATATATATATATATATATATATATATATATATATATATATATTACAAGCCTAGCTAGACTAAGACTAGTCATTTATAATTTCATTCTTCACAATACCTCTAATACCTATATAATTCAAAAATACAAGAAAAATATAACGTAAGTATAACTTTATTCTATTTACTTATCAAAAACACAATAGTCGGTACCGTTACAATAAAAACCGTACCGTTCTAATAAAAACGTTTTTTATTGTAAATCAAACTAATAAAGACCTCACTCCAGAACCATATCTAGAACTATCTCCAGCTACTTATTCACTAAATGAAGACAATTTGAAGTTAATGAGAAATAAAATACGTATTAAAATAAAACAAAGTGATGCCAAGCTCAAAGACGAACATATTACGGTGGGAGTGGGAGGCGCGGGGAGGAGGTGTGGGAGACCACGGGATCTGGTAGGGGGTGAGGACATGGGAGGCGCTGGAAGGGGGGGGGGGGGAAGGAAGACACGGACGATATTCAAATTGCGAACATTTCATTTTAACGCTTTACCAAGATATTCACTCGCTCCCACGCTCCGTTGGGACGGGGGTAATTTTGTGTCGATATCGATGTTTTAATTTAAATACATTTTATTTATTAATTGGTAAAATTATAATTTATTTAACTATACTATATAGTTAGATCACAATGAAGGTACTCAATGAAATTTTTCCGTCGGGTTCAATACTTTTGCAAAAAATTTAAAATAATTCAATCATTAAAGAATAAATAGCTTTATGTAATAAATAGCAATAGCTTAACTAAATATAATATAGTACTGAGTACAATATAAGTCGAGGTCATCATATCGTCCTATCAACTGCGTAACGCTTGACTGTAAGCTCGATCTTTATTTTTAAAACTTATGTATAAAACTTATGTATAAAACTTTTTCAAGTCTCCATTGCGTTCCGCCGTTAACAGGCATAAAATTATAGAGTAAAGTGATAAAAGCGGAGTGTCTTAACTCTTAGTTCTCTGCTTACTCTGCGGGATATGGAGATTCACGCAATTAAAAATAAATTAATACAATATAAACAAATCATATCGATATAAGCTGCCATCACTAGAAACAAGTTGAGACGTTTGCGTAATGTGAACATTTCACGAATTGGTCGCGGCTGCGGAATTCTCATTTGCACCTCTCTGAGGACCTCCCCCCTTCCCTCTGCACCCCCCGCACCCGTTACCCTCCCCCCCTACCGCCCTCACCTGTATCTGTTGACAGGGCGGATTGAAGTTTGGAATTTAACGTTCTAATATTGTTTTCAACAAAGTTTAGTTTTAAATACAAATAAGCAGGAAAAGTTAAGATGCTAGTTTTATCTGATCTTTTGGTTTTAGTCCAGAACGTGTAAGTAGGTTACATTTTTTTGGGTCTTTACATACTTCAGTTCTATTTCAACACTATAATTAAATAAAAGTAGACTTAAAAGTAGTTTTTTTGTAGATAAGTACTAAACTCAGTTGTACTATCAACCTATCTACCCACAATCTTCTTTCACATCAGATAAATATAATTTAAAACGCTATACAATCCACACATCTCTCGTATCTATGGGTAACAGATGGGAGAGTTTAGTGTTGAAACACTGTATTTTAGACCACAATTCTAATCAGTCAATCAATCAGTAGCAATCAATCTAAGCATTCTTCTACTATAAAATATTAATTTGCTAAAAAAATAAAATAACAATATATATCGTTAGTTGTTTACATTAAGGTCAATGCGGCGCGGCGGACGTCGTCTGACTGACCCCATTCGGAGGCGTCGCTTTCATGTAGGATTAAACATAGAGAATAGAGTGTCTTGACACTAGATCATCTCCGGATAACAAGAGGATATAAGTTGAAGCTGGAAGATCAAGAACAAGTAATTTCTTCTCTCTTTAGTGTCTCTCAATTTAGTTTAAATATGCTTTTTTCTTGTACTATGTAACATACCGTTTACTTTGCAAAGTTAAGTATGACATTTAATTTGGGTACTAAAGTCTAATATATAAATGTGTTATTATACTTTAATATGAAAATGTTGTAATAGTAATTGTTAAAAGTATTCTTCAATTTAAAAGGCATAAAATTTTTAATAGCAAATTTAAATATTACTTTATACGCCGTCACCTAGCAGCGGTATGTCCCGCTTAATAGGTAGGTAGTTGTGGTCACATGTGTGTTTATTTTAAATATTAGTGCTGAGTTCCGCTGAGTTTTGATGGCAAGTGAGGAATAGAATAAGTTTTCTCTAGACTAGAAGGTGTCATATACAGCGTGTAACAAAACTGATAGTTGTCTTATCAGTTTTGTTACACGCTGTATATGCACCTACATAGGTAAATATTAAGAAAATCAACTAAAATGACCCACACGAACTATATACAGAACCATAGCGCGCTACAACTGGACTCTACAAGAACGGTCCCACGTTCACGTTTCACCCAATTATAATTCTTATAACAAACATTCAATATTAAAACCAGCGCTGTCTCGAGCACAATACGCGCAGATATTCAGTTATACATTAATAATTACTGAATACAACCCCCCCTCCCCCTTGAACCCTACCCGCTCCCCTCTTCACCCACCAAGTCCACCCTCCGCACCCCACGACCTCATCCCTTACTCTCATTGTAATTTAAATCGAATTCCCTTCGACAAGCAAATTGAAATATTTCAATTCGGTCGCACCTTCCGCCCCGACCTCCCCGACGTCATGTGATATTGATATTGATTAAGGAATTAACGAAGTTTATAATTTATGATGTCAAATTATTACATTGGAATTTAAGCTCGTTATAGCAATTACCTACTCTAGTTTGTATTGTAAGGAAATTGAATTAAATTATTTAGTAGAGTCTTATACAGCGTGTGAAAAAAATTAATAAACAATATGTAGAATAATAATTGTCTCTACATCACAATATATGCATTCACCAAAGACAAACAGATATGCATCTAATGTTATTTATACAGGATGATGAGAAACGAATAAGCGACCGTCGCCTGAGCGGTGAGCGGTAAGCGGTGAGCTCGGCGCGTCGCGATCAATCACGCAGATAGAGCAGAATGGCCAGCGATATCTGACGATCTCATTACCGAATAAAGCTCTACACCACATTGAAAGCTCTGCTCCACTGCAACCGAACAATTAAACAAAACGGTTAACAATAAACATTAAAAAACGCGCGCGTCCTCGGCGCGTATGCGCATTACAGGCGTATAACAAACGTAATTGTGTTTTTGTGCCTCATTCGATCGCTTTGTTCGAACGAAACTGCTTCTCAAAAAAGTCACCTTTATAAATTAAGTTTCAGCGTGTTTCCGCCAATGGCGAGGCTCGTCTGCGAGGGGGCGGGGCCTGGGGGGCGGGGCCTCGCATCTGACAACATTTTATATAACCGGATGATACAACATATACAGTTAACAGTGCGGAGGGAGCGAGACGGAGAGTGTATACAGTGTCGTTTCACTCCCACCCCCGTCTCCCGGCAAAGGCAACTGTCAGTTTTGTGCCGAAATTGAAGCAACAGTGTTGATACAGCCGCGGGACGGGTGCGTCGTCTCTCCTCTCGCGCTCGTGCTGCATGTTGTGTGGCGAGTGTCGCGCCGCTGGTGCCTGGTCTCCAGACTACTGTCACAACTGTATACAATATAAGAAGTTAAAAGGAACTGTAGAATGTCTCTCCCTAACGGCGTGGACGTGTCTCAGCTAGTGCAGCACCCGGTGCTGGCCGCCTTGCCGCCTTTCTTCCTCAGAGCTTCCGAGAGATATCAGGTAACCAGTGACATTAATAATTTGGAATTATTCTATTAACAGTTTTTGGAATTAGTTTGTTGAAATTGTGGTGTTATAACAAAAAGTGTCTATTCTAATTTTAAAACCTTATTAATATGTATTTAAATTTACTTTTTAATATATTTGCTTAAAAGCTATAGTTTAAATTTGTTCAATTATTATAAATATTATTATTTAACACAAGTCCTCCTTAATAATAATAACAAAAAAAACAAATAGATTTCACAAATTAAGGATGCCGTCGCTTATCGAATTATATAGTTAGTATTAAGTGACTAACTTACCAAAATTAAAAAAAAAAAAAAAAACGTTTTTTCAAAAATCATAACTTTTATATTTTATTTCAACTAAATCACCTACCAATGATTAGTTACAAAAAATCTCTTGTACCGTTACTAAAAAGCAACACCCTAAATAAGTCTCTAATAACACTTCCGCTTATTACCGTGTTACTATTGTAATAATGTTACTATGTTATTAACTCCGTAATTATATTACAAGGCGCTAACAAAACCGTATTGACCTTGAATCGGTTCAGAACTAATGTAACATTATACGAATATTACCGGGTAATATTACATTTTGTTATTTTTGTTATAAATGCGTGCTATTGGATTAGTGGTATCTCATTCCGCTATTGACTGAGGGGAACGGTTATACTATAATTATTTCCTTTTATACTTTATAATAGATACTCTTTTGTAATATTATGGAAGTACTATTCGTGTATATTTTTTTTATATAAATGTAATGTAATTCAATTTATTTACGACAGTCGCGGGTTTGATTATAAAATATACTTAGTGATTGTAATTTTTTTTTTTGGATTACCTGGACCTATAATTATTTTATTTCGTGGATAATACAGCGACGGTCGTGGGTTCGATTTCCTCTTGGGGAAATGAATTATTTTGGTTTTTCGCTCTAATAAGAAAATGAAACGGGGCGTTAAGTTTCGAAATTGGACACAAATTTGTGAACCGAGTGTCTTAACACTAGGTGCCGTAGGTTTCATAGGTACTTTTTTAAAATAAGTATATATAGGTATACGATATATGTAAGTGATATCAATATAAATGTATTGGTAATACAAGTAGTATTTATATATAAAACTATAGTATGGAAGTATAGAATATTAAATAAAATTAAAATTATAAAATACTTATCTCTAACAAAGTTGACGTCTCTTTCAAATGAAAGACTATCCTATCCTATTAATGATGGAAGGAAGGCTTCTATAAAAAAGTATATGCATTTCTTTACTGATAGTAAATATAATATAAGTGAATAGTACTTATTGGCTATATATATTATATATATTGGCTATATATATATATTGGTTATATTTTATATAAATTGAAAGTACCTAAGTTACATATATAGGTAATAACATATAATATATAACATATAATTTCTTTAGTTACAGATTGTTACCTATATATCTACCAATTGTGATAACTAAGTATTTATATAAAAAAATCTTTTATAATAATTTCGTAATTCTAATTCATTTTATATGGGCGACGGACATGGGAAACAATGACAGGTACCTATACCTATGTAATTCTAAATATTGTTTAAATAACATACAAAAATTCTTTTATTCGGTATATCTATATAGATGTTTTTCAGTTAACAACGTTTGTTTCAAAGTAAAATTATTTAAATGGACTTAATTAAATACAATAGGAATAATATTAAGTAAATATAAACTTTTTATACTAAATTATAAATGGTTAACCAAATCTAAGTAAACCAACTAAAAGGAGTTTATATTATTTTTATTTTATTATTATCATAGTCTATGAACAAACGCACATAGATAAGAAAAAAAATTATCATAGGTATTGATAAATTCTATATTAAAGCAATTTTCACGCTGTATCCTGCAAATAGCAGGTTAGACAGAGACAGCCTATTGCAAAAATACACCGTCCTTTTTGACTTTGACGGAACTCAAAACCGCATTTTATTATAGGTTTCAATTAAAATTGAAGAAAAGACGGAATGTAATTTTTTTATTTTCTCCAACATATTATAAGCTTTAAACATTCTGCTGCAACTTCAGGCTTAGTTTTAGAGATATAGTATAGAGCACATACACTTACACCCAAACGTTGAACGACTACTTATGAAAAAATATATATTAATTATTAAATTTAATAATTTACTATTGATTATAAGAAATATATATTAATAATTGTGAACATTCACAGATTTCCACTAGTTTCATTTCACAAATTACGAGCCGAACAAGTAGGTAGGTACTGTAGGCCTATAACTACCTATAACTACATATGGGTATTATTTTTACACAAATATTGAATCGAGCTCATTAAGCGTCACAAATTAAACGCGAACCATTTTATATCATCGTCTAATATTAAATAGGAATTTCTCTAATAAATGAATATTTTTCAATCCTTTAAATAAAATATTTCATCTCGCCCATACAATTTGTATGTAGTCAGTTGATATTCTGAATACAACATTAAAAATATATTGGTAGAGCATTAAACGCTTTTGTATCGCGAGTCAATTTAATTAACGGGCGCTGAACGATTTCAGTTTTTAAAACAAATTAATTTTTAACTAGCTTTTTGTCCAGTCTTTGGTTGTATGAAATAAATGAAATATCTATGACTAATAAAAAATAAATAATGTATCTATTTATTTAATTTTGATCGGTGAATATCCACTAATGTTCTACGAGTTCTACTACTAAGTAACCAATTTTAAACCTTTTTTAGTTTTTTTTTAATATTTGACTAAAGTATTAAATTGGCAATCGCTAACAAACTCCTTCTTTTTGACCTTCTTGGACGGATCTTTAACTTCATCGAGAACGTTGACCGACTAACCTTCTGCCTTGAAGTAAGAGGTTTTTCGATCATTTTGAATATAATTAAATAAATTTAACTGTATCTAATATACCTATAAGAATAAGAAAAATGTCAACTTAATATTTATTAGTTTATTTTTATTATAAATATATATTAATATTATTAAATCGAGTTCCCATCTTCCCGGAGAACAGCTGCGAGCGAACTGTCAGCTATAGTGTCAGCTATAGTGTTGGTTCAAACGCGTTACGTTTAATAACTTATTTACCATCTATAATACGCATACCTATGTACCTATTTATATATAGCCGTGACTTTGTTTGTGTGAAATTTCTGAATTAAAATATTCCATTTTAATTTCAAGATATCCTCCCTTAGAACTCCACTAAACCACCTTTTCTAAAATCCATAGCTTTCTGTTTTAGATCACGGTGTAATTTCCATTAAATTTTGTAAAAAAGTGCTAACTGCGACATTTATTTGCCAAAATAAACAAGTAGAGTTTCACTCGGTTCGTGTAGGTATTCTTTTTTTTTTTAAATAATGGATAAAATCATGAACATTTTTCACAATCCTTGTGTTCTCTTTACATATGTAGGTAAGTGAACCGACCACAAAAGCAATAAAGAGTAAAACAGCAAAAGGAATTAAATATCTCTACTAAAATAGGTACTTAAGTTAAATTTATTTAAGTACTTCTATTTTTAAAATAAAACAAACGAAAAAACTTAAAACTCAAGTAAAGGTTAATTATTTCTACTATACATATTCATAAGAATAGAATAGTGACACATGTCTCTACATAAGAACATAAATCACGTCATAATCCGTATTCCCATAATCCAGAGGACCCCCAAATGCGCCCGCTGCCGCAACCACGGCGTGGTGTCCGCCCTCAAGGGGCACAAGCGCTACTGCAGGTGGCGGGACTGCGTGTGCGCTAAGTGCACGCTCATCGCGGAGAGACAGCGCGTCATGGCGGCGCAGGTATGTCCTCCCAATCTACTGTCCTCATACTTGAGGACTTGAAGCTTGAATGTCTTTATTAGAAATTTTAAGTTATTATAGAAAATGTTTCATAAAATGTATCAGCCCTTGCAATTAACGGCGAGAAGACTAAGCGAGATCTTTATATCTAAAAGTCTGGCGTAAAGCGGAGAACAGAGTGTTAGGTTGTATCGCTACCACTAGGTATACCTATTGCAAGACACGGAAGCAAAATTAAAAATTTATAATAAGCTTACTTTATATAATATGGATATCACTGGCATTTTTCATTATTTTTAAGATCACATAATATAAGCTGACCTATTTATGTCATATTGTATGTATATTTGTGACCACGACTACTGTAAAGGGTTCAAATGGTTACGTTTAAAAACCTTATATCAAATAAATGCCACATAAAATCTTATATGAAGTATAAAAACAGCTAATAGGTCCACGACCAACAACAACGGACAGATCTCTCTCGGCTACATCGTGGGTACGATCACCAGTGCACTCGCTTCTTCACTCTGATATCTCTGGTCTCAGAAATTGTGTGGAGAGTAGGAAGGAGTGTCCTCACTCTAGGTTCCCTCTAAGCAGAGACCTACCCTACCACACTTATATCCTATAAACCCTACGTGGAACCCTATATGCCCTACGTGGAACCCTATATGTTAGACCTAATCCAATTTAAAATATTGTTCATTGAAATCGATCTTTGATTTGACCATTGCATATAACTATCTAAAAAAAGAATGTTCCATCGGCTTGTAATGCTCTATACTCATTAAATATAAAAGTTACAATGTTAACTCCAGCATTTAATGTAAGTGGTACTACAAATATTTTTTAAACATACATACAAAGCTTCACTCTTTATACCTAGCGGAGAAGTCAGAGAGAGCGCAGCGAAAAACGCTGCAGTTCCTTCATATATTTTTTTATAATTATTATTTAATACTTAAACATATAAAACTTTGAATTACTGGATTTTTATGTCTTTTATATGTTTTCAAATTTTTATATGTTTTTCTCCAAGTATTTTATTCTATCATTAGTGTGGATTAATACTTTAAATATCATTAAAATATTATTTATATCGTTTTATATTTTAAACAAGATAACAGTATCATTGAATATTACAGCATTGAAACACTGAAAATATACCTCTTATCAAATGAGTCAAAGATTGGCAGTAATCTTTGGCTAATAGAAATTTGTAAACCTATAAAGATGTCAGCAATAAAAATAGTTTGTACCAAGCTCAACAAGAATGTACAGTGTGTTGGCTGGTGGCTAGAGCGCTTAGATAATACCAAGAGGGTTCGAGTCCCGGTATATTAATTTTTTTCATATATATTCCATGATACTAAGTAAAAATGGCGGCGATAGCTTATGTTAGTTATATGCATATTTTCTTATTAATAATGTTCAAAACGAGTTTGCGAGAGATGCTTAAAGATGCATAAAGCCAAAAAATATATTTAAATACTAATATTTCGATATGTCACAGGTAGCTCTACGCCGTCAGCAAGCACAAGAGGAAAATGAAGCTCGGGAATTGAACCTGCTCTACGCTCAGCCTTCAGCGCCGCACTTCTCCGACATGCCAGAAGATGCGCCAGGTCAGTGTTACTTTGAAATACTAACGAAATTGTTATTTTCTAATTACCCAAGGCCAGGTTTTCTAAGCTTTTGTAATATCGTGAATACAACTTGTTTTACATAAATTGTGAAAGTAAGGGATGATTGTGAAAAATGATAAAACCCAAATTTGTTGTAATTTATACAAATTTAAAATAATTTTGTCAAGAATGGTATATAATAAATCTAAGACATTTATTGAAGTAACTTTTTTGTACAACGGTTTTAATAACTTAAAAGTATAAAAGAATTTTTTCCTAATTTTAAAGTTTTAATACATAATCTCATGTATATTAATTAGTTATACCAACATCTCAACTGGCATTACACAGAAGAAGGTGGAAATTTAAGTATACGCTCAAATCTCTTCGCCATATTGGCGTGGTGAGAAAATCTGAATGGTATAAATTGCGGCGCTAAGTTCCGCCAATCAAAATGCAATATCTCTCTACAGATCCTGCAATATGCAGCATCCTGCAATATGATCCTTAAAAGATCTGACGAAGCTTTAAGTCTCTACCTTATTTAGTCCTTCCAAATTGTGTTTGTTTTTAATATTACAAAAAAAAAATTAACTCATATATTGGTGTAAGTGTAGTTATTGCATACAAATACTATAGTATAATAGCCATAGGTACTCATGTATATAAATAAATGAATAAATTACAAAAAAATCGAACTCGCGATCATCAGATTTCAATCTTTTCAACTTAACTATTACAATACACGTGGGTGTTGATGTCATCGACCAAATAAACAAATTTTATAATTGTATTTAACAAATGTCTTATATTTTCCTCGATACAATTCTCGTAATTGAAAATATCTTCTATGAATTATTTAAATATTAAAAGCACCTATACAAAAACATCTCCATTAATTGTGTTTTAGTTTATATAAAATACTTAATATATACAACAGATGTAGATATTTACATTGTCTATATATTAATACGTGAAGGAAAAGCTTCGTACGTATGAAATTTAACTCATCTATACTTTGTATAGTAGATATGTGTGAAATATCAATTTAATGTATATATAATACATAATATGTCCATACTTTGAATTATAAAAATAAATATATTTGACAGTATATACAATATTCAGTAAGAATCCGGAAATATCCAGAAATATCCGGAAATATCCGGAAATAAAACCTATGAAATAAAACCTACCTATAACCTAATAAAATAGAGTACTACAGTATAAATTATATATTTGCAATTTGCGTAATAAAAAAAGTCCATAAGAATCTCTATTTGAGTAAAAACAACAACAACAACAACAACAAATTAAAGAACAGTAAGTACTATAGAATATACGAGTACAGTATAAAATGTAATTTACCCTCAACTTGCTTTCTTCATACTTAATTTTTCACCTTTTTCTAAAAAACGGGGTGAAATTCAATGATATTGTAGTACGGAGTGCGTCGCGAGTCGCGCCGAGCCAATTAATCTGGAAAGTGTTGCTTGCGAACTCTACAAGTGGAAAAATGTTTATCGATTTACAGAATTGTGGCGGCCCTTGTGGTGGCGTTGGGGGTTCAATGTCGTATTAGGGGTTGCTTTTGTATATATTCATGTTTTGTAGACATTGTAAAGAAAACTGTTTCGACCGATACATTGGTAGAACAAATTTTACTTAACTTAAATCGTCTAGAATAAAAAACCTTTGGCTATTAACGGACCCTAAACGTGTAACGACATTGGGTTCGTCACTTAACAAGCAATTTAGACGTGAATCGAGAACGCATTCTGGTGACATTATATTCTACATTAATAAAATGTGCATTATTAAAATTATTAGCAAATAATCATAAGTTTCATAGTTTACAATTTTGTGGCTAAATCTCTTATATTCGGAGTATGCGTGGTGGCGTGAAAATAGGCTTGAAAGACTTTGCTATGGAAGAATCCATAGACCCGGCCGGATGCGGTGGATGAGGAGCACCGTGAGGTGTCACTATATTAGAGATGGCTTATATTTGCTAGTCCCAGTAGATATAGATATAGACTAAGCCTATTATATCTTTGGATGGTTAAAAACAGAGATCAAATTGCCTTTCTACTAGTAAATGCGTAAAGATAAAAAAAAATTAAAACGACTTTAATAGTAAAGCAACGTGACATAAAGCAACGTGTACAGCGGATTTATTGTGTAAGGAGGAAACATTACCGTATATTTATTCACACGGAAGGCTATTCACGGCCACACGACCGCGTACACTGAGTATAGAATGTATCGCTTGTACGACACTTTACACTGGCATTACGTGACAACTTTTGCTATACTTACTTCATTTTCTTTTCACTATATTCTAAAGGTGCATTGGAGATCCGTAACTGTTTTTAAATGGCTACAATTTTTGAATAATATAAAAATTTCCAAAAACATTAAAAAAGCTCAATGTCCGCACTAATCCAACGAGATTTATCAAAATAGAATATATTATTTGGATTAGATAAATCATGTCGAAAACTAACCAAAAGGATTATAATAGAAGGAACTAGGAAAGAAAGAGAAAAGAAATTGACTGACTGACTGAAACTATAAAAGAAGATGGAAATTAAAAAAAATATCAAGTTAAATATATTTTATTTCATCTGTGTATAGTATTTTAATGTATTACGCATATCATTTAATATTTTGTGTGATAATATCTTGGCCAGTTCTGAAATTGTCGTCCAAAAACGTTTTTGAACTAATTTCCATCATTTATTAATAGCGGGTACAAATATAGAAGCAATTCACCAAATTTGGGCTAAAAACTTACAAACGACGACAAACTACTTAAACCACCCGCTACGTACCAACACTATTAATATGTAAAAGTCAAAAATTCAAGAGTCAAAGTGAAAGTAAGCGTATAGAGTCATAGTACAGTACAGTACATACAGTACAGTACAGTGTTCACGAAACTGAGATGAATGGGCACTCCCCCAGTCACTTAGCAGGCGTTAATCAAATGTATATGTACCTATATTTATAAGAACTTTAAATATCTGGGTGTAGCTCGAGTAAGTATTTTTCGATAATATTGTAGTTTTAATATTAATATTTGATGTAGAGTCGGTATGTAGCGTCTGTCTGTAAACGAAGGTATTTTTATATTTAAATTATTTGTGAATTTGGGAACGAAGTGTATATATATATATATATATATATATATATATATATATATATATATATATATATATATATATATATATATATATATCACCTAGTACCTGCTAAATTAAATTTGCGCCCATTAATCAATAAATTTAAATTTAAAATATTCTTTAGTAATTTGGTAACAGATATTTGCAAGGAATTTTGAATCGTCGTGTACTCGTATATGTTGCTACCACAGGCTCAATAATTGTTTAGTGAAAAGTTACGATTTTATTATTTTAACATAAATATTGCCTCAAACAAGACCACAACCCGCACCCACCTACGAGTAAAAATCCAAGAAACATAAATTCAATACATATAATTTTCCCAATTGAAGTACTAAGTAAGTGAAGCTCGCGCCACGTCGCTCGGCTCTTACCCCCTCTCCGCTCCGCTCCTCTCCTCTCCTCTCCGCTCCTCTCCTCTCCTCTACTCTACTCCATATATCGCGTCAAAAGCAAGTAGTCTGGTGTTTTTTATACAGTTTCTAAACATCAGTCACCGGCGTTTAGTTAATTGCGTCGCTTTATTATACAAATGTTTTCAATTTCCTTCTGAAACATCAAAAGAGTTTTTTTCACACTAACAAGTAATTCTGGACTCAGTTCGCGTCAGTATAAGCGATATATTCACATCTTTATACACAAATGTATGCAGTTGAGGGTTATTTAATTATTTTATTCTGTTTGGGAATAGTGTGCATTGCTCGGCTCCGCTCAGCTCAGCTTTGCGCTTTCGAGCTTTGTGCTTTTACTTTAATGTTATTTTTTGTATGGCTAATATACGTTTTTAAGTTTGTTTCTTGATGTTTTTGTATCGCAGTTGGATACTATCTGATTGTGTACGTCATGGTCGTGGGTTCGATTTTGTTTGGGAAAATTCTTGTCTTTATGTACATAGGTACTTATGATGTACGTTTGATTATATATAAATTGTGACGTCGTATTCTGCGATATTACAAGCAATATTTTGTAGTACGTCTTTTTAATAACAAACGGTTTCTGATATTGAAATGATCAATTTATAGCAATCTATAGGAACGCAAATATTTTAAATACATATGTTTTCTTTGATAGTACTGTAAAAAAGATAAATGACGGAACTCAACGCTTCACTCTGTCTCGTCAGAGCTGTGAAACTAATTCATTCCCTCGAATGGGACTTGAACCCACCACCCACACACAAAATAACCAAATATATATTAATATTATTCAATTTATTCCATTTTTCTTTCATTGCTTCTAATAAAAATGACATATATCACTTATATAACATATTGAAACGTGCCAACCTCCCGCATTCAACTAGAGTCACGTCTAAGAGATTAAATAATGAATTGTTTCACACTCACTCTCATATAAAATATAATATTAACGGCTACAGTGCGATATGAGAGTATTAAAGATATTACTACAGTGGGGTTGCATTCCGGACGCGCCGAGCTGCCCCGTCCTCGTGTGGGGAGCGAGCTAGAGGCGCTAGCGGGGAAATACCACGTCGTAGAGACTAAAGACGCAAACATAAACAATATACAAATATATAGTGAAATTACTGATTGCGCTACTGGCGTATATAGCGTAATATAAAGTCAAAATTTTATTATATAAAAATATATGAATTTTACTGTTCACTTGTATAACTTTTGGGTAAGTTCCTGGTTTGATTTCCAACCACAAAATCGTAACATTTTTTTGTAATTTCATTAATAATTAATTAATAATTCAGTAGTCTGATCTGGTTTTTTTTTGACAATACCTAAAGCTAGGTTTCCCTATACAACTTGTAATGTTTCTGAACTCAAAGAGAGTAGAGAACTGAGAGTCTTGTCACCACTAGATACTCCCCAACAGAATATTGATATACGAGGGATATTCCTAATATGAGAACACCTTCACAATTCCCTTGTACCACAAGCAGCACAAGTCACGCACTGCGTTTATTGCGGCTACAGTATTGACACCCCACCGCGACCTACCGACATACCGACACTCCTCTACGACACACTACGACACATGACAATAGCAGCTATGACACTTCATTTATATCTTACTTATCTATTGCTTATGAGACTGTAGAGCACTCTACATATTTATATGAGCTAGCTATTTTATTAAATTATTCAATATATAAAAAGCGTAGTTAGTACATCCAGCTTACTACAAAATAAATGAAGCCCAATATTAACATTTACTTATTAGAATTTGTTATATATATTTATATATTATATCAAATATATTTTTTACAAATAATGGCCGAATATAATGTATTGAATTTGATTATTTTAAATAATTAATTAATTTAGTACAAATATATATCACTTGTTAGACTTAATTATCATTTTCCATATACCCAGTATACTCTAACGAGTGGCGGTGTTTTGTTTGACTCGGTATGGTCATGAAATAAAAGAATCTGACTTTACTTTTTTACTTTCTTATCCTTAATGGATAATTTAAAAATATTTTACATTCTATGACCTTTTATAGTTCTGACGTAATAATACTCTTCCCACACAGTGCACATAATGCAGCGGGAAATGCAGTACAACAGATAACGTTACAGCTTATAATTAAATTTTCGAAGTCAGGGTTCCTTATTGACTTTTAATATAACATATTTTGTTATTTTTTTTATTGTTTTCTATGTGTTCACATTATTTTATCTGTGTCAATTAAATATAACTATTTTTGTTTTAAATGAAGGTTTTGTGTGTCAGTGGTATAGTGTTGTGATTATATACGTGATTATTAAGCGTAGATCATATCGATAGTGTTTTCTCGATATTTCCGGGAAGCAGCGAGCGGGGTGACTTACCACTTTATATATATATATATATATATATATATATATATATATATATATATATATATATATATATATATATAGATATATTTATATAAAAAGTGTAAATTATACACTTTACATTTGTATTGACCCGCTACTAACGTGTACTAGAAAAATTTACCCATTTGCAACGATATCGTAGTGAATTTGAAAATTAAATCGATATTAAATTATACGAGGGTCATAATTGAGTAGCTAGTGAGGTGCTACACCGGTCCTCTCAATATAGCGTAGGTACTCGTACATAATGTCAAAAAATATATAATGTAATTTAAGATCTTCTTATGCATTGTTTTTAGTGAAATAACTTAAGGTCCGGTTTTCCGTTAGAGACATAGCATGTTGCTTAGCATAAAAATGACAAACAAAAACCACCAGTAGACCACAAGCCGACCACCAGTAGACCACAAGCCGACCACCAGTCGACCACCAGTCAGTGAATGAACTTCAATAGATTCTATGTAATTAAACTGCATAGGTAACTGTGTAGTAGGCAACCATCAATCACGCCCTTTGATTTTATACTACGAGCACGCAAATGTTAGCCCTTGGCCGGCTCGGCTTGTAATTTCGTTTAGTGAAGCGTTTCACTTTTTACATTCGATTAAGAGCTTTTTAAATTTCAAAGTTTACTTTTAATATTTGTATTTGTAAATTAATTTTGTAGCTTTTAAACTTTTTTTATATGTTGTGGTGTATGTACCTATGTAGGTATATTAGTAGCTATGTCAGTATAGTAATTATATGTTCAAAGGACCGTGGATTTTTAACATTTAAAAGTATTATTCTATATTACACAGTACGGAACCGGAACTCGACCCCACAGCTGTTGGGTACTATCCAAGCAGTCCTCGCTAATTAAACCATATGTTCTTATATTAGATCTAGATATAAGATATTTATCTAGCTTCAGACAGGATCCTGTCCACAACACAGTGAACTAGTGGAACATATGTAACTCAACGCCACGCTGTTTATCACCAAAGCGAGTATAATGAAAATAATTCTTTCTTCCCTCGCGAGAGTCGAACCCGCGACCGTCGCGTATACAGTCGCCATTCCTGTATAAGATATATATATAAAAAAGTAGGTGTAACGCACGATTACAAGTTGTTGCCCACAATGGCCCCTCACGACTCTGTAGCACTGAACGCTTCTCGACTATCCTATGAATGGGAGAGGAAATGATTTTTCCATTGCTCCTATACGTTCAAGTGATTTGAAATGCCATTTATCTTTATACCATTGAATCTTAGTCTAGTTGTTGAACGAAATCATTATTACATGTTTGTAATACGTATACTTGGTTGAATAAAATTACTTCTTTTTGTTTTTTTTTTTTTAATTTCATTAGGCAAATGAGCTATGTACAAACGTCTTTTGATTTTTTTAATTTGGAATGTATGTAGATTAGATACATATATATATATATAAATATATATATATATATATAAATATATATATATATATATATATATATATATATATATATATATATATATATATATATATATATATATATATATATATATAAAATAGCTTCACACTTTTTCCTGCATAGAAAGTGAGGCAGAGGGCAATAACAATACACTCCGTTCTCTGCTTTCCGTCCAATATTGGACACATTTCGAGTCTAGTGGCGGAATTCAACGTCGTCAGTACAAGAGAATAAATATAAAACAAAATATAAATAAAATTTTAATAATTCCAACGACTAGACGGTCTTTTATTCTTCATTTTGTTTGCTTCACTCGGTATCCCGCACATAGCATGCTAGGCGGAAGAAACCGTAGGCTCAAGGAACCTAGTGTTACGTCTCTCCGTTCCCCATTTCCGCCTTTTGAGGCATTGCGTGTTGAGTGGCCGAACTCAACGTCGCACTATGCCATGTCGCCAGAGCGTGGAAATGAAAAAAAAAATCCCTCGAGTTTGATTCGAACTCGCAACAGTCGCGCTTACAGTTAGTTAGACGACGACCATAATGATCCGACATTTATAATATGAAAAGAATGAACGTCTAAGCGTCTTACAAATACCATTTTACGCTCAATTTAACAAGATCTTGGATATCTTACGATTTAATGTACAAATGAAGATTTGTGAATTAAGTAAAAAGTGGATGAATATATAACAAACGTGTTAATAACATAAATTGTGCTATAATATATAATTATACAATCACATAGTAATATGGACATTTAGTCCGTCGTGGCGCACTGGCACAGCTGACTAACACTACAAACGGGACGTTGATCGGTTCGATTCCCATTCGGGGGAATCAAGTAGGCAATTCATTTGCTTCCTATTGTAGGAAAACAAAGCGCGGCGTCGACTTCCGCCACTGAACATACAGTAGTTCAAAAATTAGGCGGAAAATGGGGAACGGAGTGTCTTACCACTAGGTAGTCTCTGTTTACTCTGCTATATACCTACGCAAAAAAAATGTAAAGATTTTTTTAGGTTGGGTTCTTATTCACTGTACCTTTATATTATAATTTAGATATCTTTAATATATAGATATTTACATGACTGACTAACTATCTGACTCATCGTCGCTGGGTCGTGGTGTAGGTAGCACGCTTGTTGAAGAATGTTATAAATAAAAAATAAGTCAAAATAAGAGTCAAAGTCAGTCAAAACTCGATTCCTAATGCTACCTAAAATTATTTAATAATATTATGTTTATATAAAAACGTCATTAACAAATTGTGTTAGTTTTTAAATATGGACAGTAAAATAAGATAAAATGTACAAACAAACCTGTTATTTCACTAAAATTCTAATATTTATAAAGATCATGTAAAGAAATCAAATAAAAATATAAAATTTTTAATTCAAATAAGGGTACTTACACACTATCATTAAAAATATATAATCATAGTACAATATTATCTGTAGCGTCTTAACGACATCTCCTTTGACATATCACTTGAACCTCAAAGAAACGTGAACAGGATTTGGTATCTTTAAATAGTGCCATCTCTTTCTCGCCTGTAACTCTCCACCGCGTCTCTCTCACAATTTCGATACCATTTATATTTGGAGTGGCACTTGTAGTCGTGTTGCCGTCTCGCTCGCACCCGCGTCTTGCATCCTTGTCCACTCGAGGTCAGGGATGCAACCTGAATTTTCATTGTATAAAACGTTTTCAACAGAGCGGGCACGAAGGGTTGCTCGCTTTTTTAAACTTTTACGTTTTTTCCCCCGTTTTTTTTTTTTATAATGAAATACATATTTTTATTTCCATTTATGTTGCTTTGTATAGATCGTTTAGTGGTTAGATCGTTTACTGTGGTTCGCTGTGGGGTACCTGTGGGGTACCTGTGGGGTACCTACTTGTGCACTTGTCGATTATATCTGTTTTACTTATTTTCATGCTTTTTACGTGTGCAGCGAGGCTCATCTAGTCGTTTGTATAAAATGATTTAATAAAACTTTGTAAGGAAACTAAATGAGATGAATTTATAGAAGCTTCAAGTACCTATGTGAATATTATTAAAAAAGCTAATAATATTAAGTACTATATTATAGTATAAAAATATATATATATATATATATATATATATATATATATATATATATATATATATATATATATATATAAAAAACCTTAATTCAGGTAACTGTTAAATATTGTTGATACTTCACATATAATATTTCATGGAAACCATCTACCACCAATATCAAATGTAAATACGTTTAGGGCAAAATGACAGAACTTATAATATTACCTCCATTAGAGTAGAGTCAACCTATTCAATCCAAACCACGCATACAAAAGAGAGTGGAAAATAAAAACAGAATCTCATAGTTCCTCACTTACGGAACTTCAATGGTCGTCGAAACAAGAACAACCTGCGCATTGATACTAGCAAATAACACAAAAAACACACCACTCCTTATACAAGTACAAGGAGAAATATAGAATTACGTTCGAGAACTTCAAATAATGAGCCCCCTGTATAACAAGTTGTACTTTTGAAGGAAAGCTCAGCCATTATACTGACCGGCGATTATTGAAACCTTTTGCTAAAAAACTCAATTGCTGTCCTGTTAGGTTTAACATCCCTGTTAACATCTTTGACGATTATATCAATTGAAAAAATACTTTATGCCTTTGCGATATGATTCAAAATAACTTTGACACCGCGGAATGATCTTTTAAGGACGACTCTACTGTGGAACTTCGAACTCTATGTGTCTAATCTTAGGGTTTATTTTGGTTTATTTGCTGATGAAGGGCTCTTCAATTTTGGGGTAATGGTTGAGTAATCGACAGAGGCCGGAGGGCCCGCAGAGTGTGTTTGATATGTTGACGTTAAATTGGTCCGGATCGCCGATAGATAGGCTTGTCTTAACAGGTAATCGACACTTACTGTGCTGTACTGTACACGCTGTAGTGCTGCTCTACTCTACTGCTTTGATGGGATTGTCTTTGACGAGGCGGTATATAATAGTACGGGTATTGTACGGTGTATTGAGGATGTCACAGTTATGTAGCTACGAGATCAATATTGAGCTTGTTTGTGATAAATATTGTGGATTGCAAGAATTAAAAATTATATAAATTTACATAAAAAAGCAAAGCAAGCTGATTATTTATAATACTATCTATAAGAATGCTCTTAAGGAGTGAATATATTTTTTTTAGTGTTGGAGTAATGTACTAAAGTAATACATAATTATACCTAATGTAAACACTTGTTGTTTCAAGTTTTCCAATTCTCAAAACAAAATTAGTCGATATTTTACACAGGCTGCGATTTATTTACATTCCATTAGCGAACACTCGAAATATATTATAAAACAATTTAACTTTAAATATTTCCTGCATGACATCTGAACTTAGCGATATACCTACCTTGTTACTTGTCATCTATTTTAGAGACAAAGTACTTATATAAAATTTACTACGGAATTTAACACCAAAAGGGCGTAAGGGAAGTGTATAAATATCTATAATTGGGTGTAAAGGAGACGAGTTTGTTGGTTTTGAACGCTGACGTTAGGAACTAGGTACTGGTTCGAATTTTAGTACTTAATAGTAATGGTTAGAATTTTATTTAGTACTAGCAGTCTATGTTACGCACATTAATAGTTTCGATTTATTTAAATTGTTGTGACAAAAATATCTCAGAGTCATACATAACTTTTAAAATCATGCGAGTGAAGCCGCAGATAAAAGCTTGTATCATGGAAAAGCATAATTGAACAAGTGAAATCAACACTATATACCTAAATGAAAAAAAAAAAATCAATCAACTGTAGGGGAAGTCCCTCTGCATCCACATTTTTCCCTTTTCCCGTGAAACCGATACACGTAAGGTTTGAGTCGCTGTAACGCGATCTCTTCTTAACTTTTATTAAATTTTTCTATTCGCAAACAAAAATGATTAAATCTACCGGCGCGGTGTCGGCTTCGCTGTTGCAGTTTGTAATAACTGTTTGTACTGTGTCGAGTTACAGTATATTAATGTATGGAGAAGTTATACAAGTGTCGTGGGGGGTGGTCTCAGCTGGTTTTATTAGACGAACATATATAATAGTCTTATTCTTTTTAATATTTTGCAGTAGTCGGTCAAAAAGTCTGTTAAGTGATGGAATCTAATATGGAAAATACGAAAATATAATATTATTTAATAGGAAGGTACTAGGTAATTTACTAAAAAGCCTTGCAGTTAATAACATGCACATTCATTGGGTATACACAGAAGCCCAACAACTGCATCTCTATGCTTTTTATAACTTGCATTACTAACAATTGTAATTAAAGCTTAAACATCAACCCTATACTAAATTAAAAGCTCCTTCCCAACTGTGAAGTAGGTGCAGTAGATCAACAAACAATAACATTACAATCTCATCTGTCGACCCCCGTCTGTCCCCGTCCTGCCCCGTCCTGTCCCCGTCACGGCCGCGGGTATACGAGTGTATGCACCCCCAAGGCCCCAACTATCGATGCATGATTACTTCAAACCATTATTTGATAGACTTAAATTGAAAATATTTGTTTCACAGTAGTTGTGAATAGATAAAAGATAGAATGTTGAGGTTAATGATATTATATCTATATACATAGATTAAGAACTTATTCTAAATAAAAGCCTGAGTTTAAACTTGGTATAGTATATCCTTTAAAAAGTCGATGTCCGTGGTGGCTCAGTGGGCAGTATTTTACTTGCTAATACGATCAAATTAGGGGATTTTAGGGTCACCAGTCCACAGAATGAATTAATATTTGCATTTCTTTACTTTTATAGTACGCAGTGCTGTGTTAAGCTCCGCCATTGATTTAATCACATTTCTTGGCATTATCCTTCAGCCCACTAAGCTATATTATCCCATAGTAAAATTATTTTAAATGTGATGTGATAAATTTAATGTGATGAAATCAAACTAAATACTCGTAAAAGTATTCATTTAGGTTAATTTGGAGCACTTTTAATGCTTGGAATTAGACTGCTGTATATACATCACACTAGTGAGGCGTGTGCTCTTGATTGTCACAGACACAAATAAAAACATATAAGTCTTAACATATAAATTCGCCATGAACTAGAAAACGCTGCAAGTATATATTTTTTAATATTTTTTTTTACAAAATTATTGAATATAATTATTCAAAACGAACAAGTGTGTTAACACTCTCTTATCAATATTATCATTTCACATGATTTAAATATGATAAAAAAAGTATTAATAATCCTTTACAAAGTGTTAAATCGAAGTGACGCCCATAAATGTCAGTTGTCGTATATCATCCGGTTGTCACGACAGTTCGTGTATTGAATACAAAAGCTTTATGCGCTGCTCTTGATCAATGGATGTATGTTTTAAAAAATCTGCCTACATTTTTAATTTCGAGATATTGCCTATTGGCCGGTAGAGCTCAATATCGCGCTTTATCAACGATATTTCTATAATATATTACGTTCAAATATTATTTATATTGATAGAGTTAAGCAACACTGATCCTAGTCTTAACAAGTTGGTGTACAGTGATACCATTATAATGTGATT
Organism: Dione juno; assembly: GCA_037127375.1. Lineage (NCBI taxonomy): Eukaryota > Metazoa > Arthropoda > Insecta > Lepidoptera > Nymphalidae > Dione > Dione juno. The sequence continues at coordinate 1,296,725 of JAXRJS010000080.1, read as the reverse complement.
CAGATTCAGATCCGTGATTCAGTTCTTTAATAAATCACTTCGCCTATGTCACGTAAAATGGAGAACACACTAAGGAGTTTGTACATAACACAAAATAAAAATGCTTATAAGGATAAAGATATGGAGAAGAATTACGATAAGGATGAGAACGATAGGAGATAGATATAGAACATATTTACATAGTATTGTACATGAAATTATATAATATTAAACAAATTATGTAATATAATCTGTCAAAAATCGTAATATCGAAGTAAAATAGCTTCATATATTTTTTAATCGCTCATATTATTAAAAAACTATCAAAGAATGATCTCAAACTAGACCACTGTACGACGACCATGTCCAAACAATACGCGTACAGTCATGGCTCATACACAGTCATGGCTCTCGGCCAATGTTATTGTCTCACAGCTTTGTTCTCGTTATTTATCGCCGCTGCCACTGTCTCTATACCACTACTATAATGTAGAGTCGACTCTACATCGCCTGAGCCTATATTTGGCGAAACGCCGAGCATTTACAAGCTTCTGCTTACATGCACAATAAGAATTTTACGATGCCATCGTTTAAAATTATTGAATTTTAAGTGGAATATAAAGCTGTAGCTCTATAATTTTTGTGAGTATTTCCTATTGTAATTTAGAAAAGCAAAGGCCGGAGAGTGTTAACATTAGGTTTTCTCCGCCTACACTATCATATGCGAGTAAATACAGCTTGAAGCTGCTTTTTAAGTAACTTTAAGTCATAACAATGCGGGGTAAAGCGGGGTAAAGCGTGAAGTTGATGTGGTTTTGATTTTATAAATCCTGTTGTTCGACATTTTTACATTATTTATCACTCATTGCTACTGTCATATATAATAATAGTACTATAATGTAGTTACTTTACTATAATGTGGAGCTGACTCTACATCTCATAAGCCTATATAATGGCTAAGTGCCGTGTGTTTAAAAGCTTTTGCTTTTATAAGACATTTTACAATATGATGATTTAGGTTAGAAAAATTTATGAATTCACAGTAATTAGATATAATATTTTAAATAAATCTATATTTTTTAAACAGAATACGTACCTATGTTTATTATTTTCAATTAAAAAATATGTCTTAATCTACTTCAATTTTACAATTTGAAAGCTCTAACAAAAGTAATTCAAATGAAAAATTCTAAATCAGTTTCTTTATATTAGAAATAATATACAAAGTTAGCATTTATAAATAAATGTCTGACATTGAATTTATCTGAAGTACTAATAATTAAAAGGTACTTAGGCATTGTGTGAGCTTTTCTAATAAATAACATATGCAGTATGCACAGTAGTTCCGATCGTCGATATCGTCAACGATACAGTAAAACTATTTCTAATAAGTTAGTTGGTCACGATTCGATGGATTTCAATAGAGAACTGGAATATTTCAAATCAACTTCTCCTTTTATACGAATGAGGGTATGTTTACAAAACTATTGCAGATTTATTTGTGTGTGTGTGTGTATGTGCGTGTTGGTTATATTGTTCCTGTAGTTGTGTGTTGTGGGATTTATAAAAGGGGATGATATAAAATATTTATTAAAATATGGTAAGGCCATTTTTATATACGCTAAAACGTAATGGCGTAGCGTCTGACTGTACGTCACTCAGAGGGAAGCTTTATTTTAATTTCCTCACTTTGTTAAGAAGATAACATACAGGGAAATTTGAACAGAGTGTTTAAACACTAGATCTACAATAAAAATATATATTTGATTGACGCGTAAATGCTTCATTAAAGCATTTGTAAATATCTAATCTGTTGATGTTGTCTCCCTAAATGCACCTCGAACTATTAAGTAGTCTTTATCATCTCCATATTTTAAGTAACTAAAATATTATTTACACATACGCAAAATTTCTTTCCAATTTGATCATACTCATTTTACTTTGTCATCCACTAAGTAGATACCAAGTTAATCATTTTGCTTCAACTTTAATCACGACCCTCTGAAACTCGAGTCTCGCCATAATACGTACATATACCTAAAGTCTGTACCGATTAAAACATCCATAAACTCTCACATTATTTACCAAATATATCACCACAACCCCTAAAATTTAGACACAACAAAAAACAAAAAAAAAGCTTTATTTCAGTGGAAACGAAACGAAAACGAGCGAAACAGAAAGCTCAGAAAAGCTCTTAATTAAGTTATAATAACTGAATGGGCGAGCGCGGTAATTAGCGGGCAGCCTGTGTACGCCGTTACAACCGACCGTTTGTGAAAACTTTTTTGTATGTGAAATATTATTTTGTTTTAGCTTTTAGCGAATTTTAAAATTAAATTTGAGTTCAAATTTTTGTATTTTACTAGTTCAAGAAAATAGGGATAATGGCCTGTCATGGGATTTGGTTTGGTTAAACTTATTAATTTTGGCATCAAGGCCGTCGGGGCCGTCGGTTTTACACTTGGGCAGTAAGTTAGGAATGGAATGTCTTAACAGTTAGTGCTCTCTGCTTTTCCTCAAAAATTAAATATATGCTTGAACAAACATCGTTAAACATCTTATAATAACTTATATGAATTTTATTAACGCAACCTAAGTGTCGTTCAGAGTTGAAAAACAAATGTACTTTCATATTGAAATATGTCCTTTCCGTACATACATCCTTTGTTTGTTGAGAGACTAAAAATAAATTTCGTACCCAGAGGGCAGAGCTTAAATAATAAAGAAAAAAACAGCTTTTCACTCAAAGCTGACCGCCATGCTTCCATTTTGTAGAGCACATTTTTTATTGTAGTCCATAATACTACTAAAGCAACAGAACTAAGTTTATATTTTTAAAATGCTGTCGAATAAGGATCTAACATACAGCCAGATAATGCCCCGCTGTGCCATAAGTCTTCAAAAAGATACTTGATCAAATTAAATAGAACACTCTGTATAAAATACGAAATTGCGCTTAATTTTTTAATTCCAAGCAACAAATAAAGCTTCCATATCCAATAAGGTACATATTAAAACGAGTTAATAGTATCACAAAATCTAATAAACCAAATTTAATAAACATCGCGACCCTTGATTCATTCTCGAGTGATTAGCGATACTGACAATGCCACCCTTCTGGCGACCGATTGTTCGCGACACCTATTATTTACTACTAAATCTGTCCCAATGTAATCTGAACTTTATACACATAACCTAGAGTTTAAATTTAATTGTCAATTCGGGAAATGTCGAGCTTTGAATCGGCGGGTGGTAACAATAAAACCAATTGTATGGCGACTCTATTATTTGGATGTGTATTGTAAATCAAGTTTTATAATTGAGGGTTAAAGTTCAAATTAGTGTGAACGAATGTTGTTGGCAAGGAATTAGTATTCTATTGCAATGCAATCATACGGTGGCTAGCAAGGGTTGTCGCCATTTGGAAATTGTATTGGAATATTTTATTTTAAATATATGCGTATTTTTTTCTTTTGTTTTATAACTTAATAAAAAATACGTAAAAGTACTTGAAATACTCATATTATCTTTATTTTTTTATAAATTATATTGTTCTAAATACATAATTTTATTATTTGTAATATAACCGTCCATAATGTAATTCAAAATGTTAATGAAACTTCTGTTTGAAATATCAAAATTTTCTTTGTAATATATAACTTTTTAAAATATTACATATACAGAAATATAATAACATCATATAAAAAAAAACATAAAAAGACAATTAACAAATTATCTATGCAACGAGTAACAACCCTACACGCACAACCCTATAAATGTTTAAAGCAGTAAATTAAATTAGGCGACTGTATTTAACATACGACGTAGAGGAGAGAACGGAGAGCGTCGAGCAAGAGTTATTCGAAATATCCTTTTGTTACGACATTTAGTCTGTACTCAGCACGCATCAGTGGACGAATGTAGAGACTTTTACAACTGTAGAGGGTGATTTAATAACTGGTATTAATTTTTTATATGGAATTTTATAAATTTTTAGGTCTTAGTATAAGATTACTTAACTTTAATTCATATTATAAGAATATTTTTGTATTGTTGAATGAAGGCAGTTCTGCTGCGAAGAGCAAGCAAGAAACTCAGCAGTTGCTCTTTTAAATATGAAAATTGCAATATTGTTAACATAACGATAGTAGCTTGCATAAAATTTAAATGACTTTATTTTTATGAGTAATAAGCTGTACTAGCATTAACATTGTTTTGAAACTTGCTTTAAATTTCAGAAGTGGCAAATTTAAAATATATTGAGTGCTTTTATTATAGGGGCCCATACAAGATTTATTTACTTTTTAAACGTGTTAATGGTTTGGAGTTAGGTTCCAGCCCACAACCTTCGACAGACCCCGGCAGGTTTCCCACTGTGACTTAAGCGAAAGCGACACATTAATTAAAAATAAGTATTTATTAATAAAGTACAAGTATTGATTTAATTTAAAAATATTTAATTAAAAAAAAAGCAAACGAAATGTCAAATTAATTACAGTATGAAATAACCTTAAATAAAAAAAAAATATTTACATACTAATGTTACCTATAAAGTTTCTGAGTCGAATTGAAAAAAATCCAATTGGGTTTTGGATAGCCAGTACACTTGCTGAGGTAGTAGATTACGTTGAAACCATTGAATGGGCTATAATGATATATCACTAGAGGTACCTGCTGTCATACAAAATCATTTGTATCGGTAATTTCAAATGAAAAGTCATACAGCAAATGGATAAAGTAAAGTATATTTCATAGGAGCAACTGTTGAGTTTCTCGCCGGCTCTTCTCAGCAGAACCAGCAGAGCCTTCCGAGGCGGTGGTAGCTTCCTGAAAGACTGACACTACTGACATTACAATTTAAAGTGACGATTCAAAAGTGCCTGTAATAGACTAATTGAATAAAAAAAAATGATTTTGATTTTATAATTGTACACGTCAGTTATTAATTACACAATATTATTATTATTAAAGCTTAAACATTTTAGTAAATCTAACTACAAATAACATCAGTTACTAAAATTTCTTCATAGGTATCTACAGTGACTCCCCGATTAACAGTTTCTGTAATTTTTAATACATTCTCAGGTAATTTATTATAAGGCTCTGTAGCCATTCCTTTGACAGTTTTGATTATTTATGATAAAGTTTTTACAAGCCGCATTATTAGAGTCATATGATTTCTTGCGAACGTTTGAATCTTCATGTTTCAATATTTCAATTTAGTTCAACACCATGCAAGAGCCTTACAAGTCATTAATTACTTTTTTAATAAGTAGCACTGTATGTTACGTTGGCTTGTCTAAGTAAATAATAAATAAATACTTAATTTTGAAAGAATTATTCACAGTATTTAAATAAATAAATTAACATACATACAAACTATGAACATAACAGTCTCTATATATGTACACACGTTTACAAATAAAGCTCATTCAATCAAAAGCTTTAAAATACAAAATACATACAAAAGCTCATTTACAATAAAAATAATACAAAAAAAAAGAAGCTAAATTCAAAAACTTTTAAACACACGCCTACATATTGAAAAGATGAAAATAAATAAACTCGTAATATTATTTAAACCAGCTGTCTCTATAACTTAAACTGCTAAAGGCCCAATGAATAAAAACATGGCCGTCCCTTTCTAACCATTGTTAAATTATAAATAAACTGTTGCCGTCTCACTCGCGTAATGAGATTCAAAATGGCCTGTAATGTTTGTATGGAATAATAATGGCGTATTATTTTAATGAAATACTTTTGTGAGGGTGTACGCTTTATATTACGGTTTTGTGTTTCATTGTGGTAAGCTTTTGTACGCTTTATTGTATTTACTATTTATTAAAAAAGTAAAATATATCACTTAATAATACATTTTATACTTGTTAGGGATATTCATTCAATTGTTATGTTAGACTTGTAGGCTATTGTGTAAAGTGGATGAGAATTTATATGTTATTATCATAATATCTGTCTGTACGTTTTTAATAATATTTTTATATTAAATACGCTTCCATTACTGAGTGACTGACTGACGACTCATTGACGAAATTACAAAATGTAGGAACCTGAAATGTGGCAAGTTCCTCAGGACAAGATCCTTGGGCAGTGGGTGAGAGTATTAAGAGAGTATTTCCCCTTAAATTCAACGGGAACGGGAACAAACGAGATTTCACTTTTGTTCTATAGAATCAGGCAAGTGGTGTTGCAAACTACCGCTAGTGAGTGATATATATATATATATATATATATATATATATATATATATATATATATATATATATATATATATATATATATATATATATATATATATATATATATATATATATATATATATATATATATACATATATTTTATGACTTATGACACATATATCTTAATTTGTTATACATAGCCTTCCAACATAGGTACATTATATCTAACTCTAACTCTAACATATCATATCATATAACTAAGTACATTCTATCAAACTGTAATCGAATCATCCCCCCCTCCCCCCTCCATCGCCTAACCCCCATCGACCCCCAACCCCTAGCCGTCGTTTAAAAAACAATAATACAGGCCATTAAATTCGTACACGCGACTGAAAACGCCCCACTCTAATTGCACGGGCACAATGACTTCCTATGAAGTATTATACAAAACTACAGAATATTGTAGAAATGCCATCGACACTACGACTACCTGCCAGCAGCACCTACCTATATAATATAGGTAGGTGGAGCTGGAATCTTAATAATTGATTTTAATTAAGGTAGCGTTAAGTTTGTGTTCAAGGTGTTTCCCATATTTTTGTGGTTTAAGTTTGTTTTAGTAATTTAAGAGTATTGGAGTTTTATTATATAGAATGACTAGGTTCATTTCACACTTACCAAACTGTTTTTATTTATATTATTCTTTCGCTTTTAACGTTTTATTACATAATGGCGTTAATGGTGTTATATCCCATACAATTATAAATGAGTGTCAAAATAAAAAAAAGTGGCTTATACCTCAGAAGGAGGAGATCTCGGTTGGCCTTCGAGAACACAGTATCGACGATACTTGATACTTGGTGAAATTCACGTAAAAAGGATGTAGACCCTAGGCTCTAGCCGCAGGGATAAAGCGTGAATCATTATTACTTGGCCATTTAAAGTTAAAAAGCAGAAAGAAATGAACTAATTAGTTAACCTAATCAATGATAACGAAGACAATTGTTCACAAATAAAAAAAAAGGAACTGTCGTCAAATTTATTGACTTTTTTTAATTAATTAAGTAGAAAAAACATAGTAGAAAAACAAATATATTATTTATATATTTATTATAGATAGGTACGTGATTTAAAATATTTTAACATTTACCATAAAACCCCCATGTTCTAAGGAGGTTCTTGGCTTCAACAGTGTACTCTTGCCTTTCCAGTCGTGCGTGAAGCCACGCCGCAATATTGTACCTTTTGTACTTTGTTAATGCTGAAGTGCGACAATGCCTTCATTTTATATTGCTTTTACAGTAGTTATATGTTTGTAAAGGTGGTGGCGTATACGTATGTAAAGCTCTTGAACTGGTAATAAACGTCTTTTATGTATTTTATAATAATTTAATACAATATATATATATATATATATATATATATATATATATATATATATATATATATATATATATATATATATATATATATATATATACATATATAGATAAATTGTGTAATTATATTAATTTCTAAAGTATGAAAAAGGGTAGAATATTCTCTTTATATGTTATTTGTATATATATATATACAAAAGTACAATATTCAATAATAATTTTATACATAATTTTGAACTTAGCATCAAATAGCAGGTGTTAAGCGAAAGATATAAAGAAGCACATTTCTGAGTTTATGTTATTTAAAACTTAACACTTAAATGCACTTTCAATCTTGATTGTTGTTAGATCGCTATAGGCCACATGTAGGAGGATAGATTCAGTGAACTTAGTGCCAAGACACTGCTTTCTTCATTTCGGTCTGAGTTTGAGATATTGCATGTTGAGTGGTGAACTTAAAGTAAAGCTCATATTATACTACTAATAAATTACATTTATTGAACTGTTTAACACTAGGTTCCCTCTGCCTATCCTATCCTATGTCCGGGATATGGCGTGAAGCTATTAATGAACTAAAATACCAAAGAATACGGATAGTATAATTATAGTATATTACTAACAATAAGTTAGCAAACACATTCATCCCTGTCTCAAGAGTCAAGTAGTGTGACTGTAAAAGTCGTCCGTGCGTTCGGAGCTCTTTTATTTGCCGCGTCCAGCCTCCATAGTCCATAGTCCATAGTCCAGAGTCCAGAGTACAGAGCGGCGCGGCGCGGCGTCCACTTCTGTCTGCGACTGTTTGTTCACGTCGCCGCGCCGCGGTCGCACTGTGTACTCAACAAAATGAACTTTCGATGTATTTTTGTGGAATTTTAAAACAAAATGTTTCAAACAAGTGTTCATGTTGTTTTAAATGTACACTTTTTGTAGTTATTCAGTTTTGTTCATAAAAATTTATTGAATAAGCCTACTTAGGACATTCTGTAAGAATAGGTTTAATATTTTTTTTATTTGTCAACAGTTCACAAACGTGCTCGCATCACAGAGGTCTGTTCCAGTCCATCACCGCCACAAGTAACGCAGGAAAACACTCCTGCGCAGACTCCTCCACTGTCTACTCCTCCTCCTCGGTCTCCCTCGGATCACGAACTGAACGTGGAAGAGGAACTTGACCATTCTGAACCTTCTCTTACCCCAGAAAACTTATCCATGAAAGAACAGAGACAAGATGAGGTGAAAAAAGAAGAGGACGAGAAATGGGAAAATCCGAATTTTAAATTCCGGCGTTCAAAACCGGAAGGCTCCATTGAATCAGATGATCCTACTCCTTTCCAGAAATCACCAGTTGATGTTCTTATTAAAGTGTTTCCGAAGCGCAGTCGTCAAGAGATCGACGCGATCCTCACGAGATGCAAAGGAGATGTGGTCGCTGCGATGGAAACTATGCTGAACGGTCCAGAACAGACTTACAACTTAACTCCTGAGTCTTACATGCAGAATTATCAATCAAGGTCTGCCTTTTCACCTCTCTCCAACCAAAGTTTCAAGTTTTCTCCTTCTAGAAGATTCTTAACTCCACCCTACAGTGGAACTAGATATATGCCAACGGTTATTCGGCCTCCTCCTGAGTATTTGTCATCGTTTCTGCCACCTTCAGAGCTGATATACGGCAGACAACTTCAAGTTCCATCTCCTGGTACTTCCCCAACATCAGACAATACGAATACAGAAGGATTTTCCGATTAGTACTCACAATATTGGACCGTGCTCTAAGCAGTACGTGGCCATTACCTATTGAACTTGAACGTTCTCATACATACAAAAGTATGACGATATTCACCACTGGACATTTATGATATGTTTACGTCATGTTAACTATAAAATTTTATTATTTCAGTGTCATCTATACAAATGATTGTCAAAAAAATATTCTTTTATAATAGTAATATTCAAAATTATTATATTTTATATATAATAGGATAAGTGTCAAAGGCGATTCCAACGTTATTTCTTTTCCCCATGTTTAAAATATAATATAATAACTAGAATTAATTATTCACTGTATATTATATAGATATTCTCCATTAGATAGTGTATTTTAGGATGGTAAAGTAGAAACGGATTTTATAAATCGATGTAAATAATTCTAGATTATAGATAGTTCTTGCATTCATTATATTAAATTACATAATAATATGTAATAGTCGATAAGACGTAGTTATAAATATGACGACATTAAATCTAAATATATATATATATATATATATATATATATATATATATATATATATATATATATATATATATATATATATATATATATATATATATATATAGATAATAAATATTGTTTTTAATTTTTAGATTATTTACTTAATATAAGCAAACAATGTAATAATTCAGCCTAAATATTAAAAAAAAATGTTAGCAATATATATGATGAAATAGAACTATAAAGGTTTAATGTCACAATTCAATATATAAGATTTAAATGTAAATAAATGTATAAATACAGTACCTACCTAACCCTATAGAGTATAGGCGGAAAATGGAGAAAGCTTTGAGAAGAGCAGAATTTTGATGGCTATAGCAGCTATTATTGGCGTACTTTCAGAAAAAAATCAATATTTAATAGTTAAATAAAATTAAAATAATAGGTTGTGTTGTATTCTAGTTAATTTACTTTATTTTTTTTATGTAAGCAACAAAAGGCAGCGTTAGACGCGTATGTAAATAACTTGAGGAGTACCTATGATACGTAAATGATGTAGTCAAATTAGTTTTAAAGTATACGAATAGGTAGGTTAGGTGATGTGTAAGAATAATTTGAATTTACATTCCAATATAACTTAGTCTAGTGTCTAGTAATTTTTTTACAAAGTAATTTAATCGTGCAACAAAATAAAATTAAATTTGAATTATTTTTAAATGATGCAGTTATTATTACGAGCTATTGACTAATAGACTACTGTCTGTAGGCTGTAGACTATTTCAGTTAAAAAAACAGTATACGTCTATAGATTTTGGTTCTACCTTTCCATATACGAGTACAGTGTCTGATACTTGAGCTGCTGAACTACGCTGGATATGTATGGATTTAGAAAAAACGTGTTAATATGGTACCTGTGTGGGATTTTTCCTTAGAGAAATTTTATACCGTTAATGATTTTATCTTTATTTGATGCTTTAAATAAGACTGATTCATTGCTTTACTTGTAACAGCTATTATTACAGATACAGGCACTTTTTATTATATTAAGCCAATTATAATTTGTTCTCATTTATCTTCACACATAGAAACTAAAGTTAACGGAAATACAAAATTAATTACATTTTGAAATATTATTTCGGTTTTTTCAATATTAAGTAACTCTAACGACCTCATAAGAAGTAAAAGGATTATACATTTAACTTGTTACGAGGCTTTTTCTATCCCACAAAACTGTAAAAAAGTAAGAAGTTCAGGTTGAAACTTCATAAATAGCTTAAAACTTAAAATTTATTTAAAATCGTTTCAAGGTACTTAAAGTTAGTGTTCAATAGATATAGTCGAATAATATTATATATATTACATATTAGTGAATGTGTAACCGTTAGTATAGAACGTTGTAAAGTTATTAAATATCTATGGATAATAAACGACTCTACCATAAAATATCTTTTATTATATTTATTACACAAACTATTCAGATTTTCTACAACAATTTCATATACATAGTACTCTATGTATAGAGCTTAAGCAAACGAAATCTATGAATATTGTCAATAAACGTACTTATTTAATAAGTAAAGAATTGTAAGATATACACAATAGAAAGCATAGTTAAGTATAGTTAAAATATGCAATAACTTTAAAGTAAATTATTGTAAATAACACTAAAGTGATGTTTGATATGCTGAACGTTTGCCACCAAGCGAGTGTTAAGGGAAGGTAGAGAGAGCCAGCCTATTGTTAATTCAAACTTTTATTTCCTTTTCCATTAATAACGGAATTTATTTTAATTATCGGAATTTAATTTTACGGAATATCAGAACTGAACGTGGCCGTTTGGTTAGACATCACAGCCAAAAAACGGAAATATTCGTACCCTGAGTGGGAATCAAACTTAGAACCTTCGCTTTTACATTCATATGCCTACCAACTTCGTATAATATGATAAATACGATATATAAGAAACATCTACCTCGTCAAACTAACTGGCAGTTAATAAACAGGCGTTAGTTGTCGGCGCAGATAGGCCCTAATTCGCCACTTGCCAACGTTCGTCTCATTTGGACTTGACTCTACACAACGACGTGACGTTGAGTTGACGTTGTAAGGGATGTCCCAGAGATCAAATTGCGTATATTAGTATTAGATATTTATACTGGAAAGATCATTTTCTAGTAGACACTGATTAATAGTAGAGGCTGTCGTGGTAAGCGCGACGATTGTGGATTCGAATCCATTGAGGGGAAATTAATTGTTTCATTTCCTTACTCAGATAAGAAGACAATTCAGCATCACGTTCAAGCCAATTGTGCGGAAAGTAGAGAACGGAGTATCTTAACAAACTAAATAAAACTGTCAAAATAAAGAAATATGTACATATAATAATTGCCATAGATGACGTACGTTGTGTTAAATATAGTCAGTACCAAAACTAGAACCAAGAATTAGAGTTTAGGAGGAATTTAAAAAATATACAATTTCATTTTTTCAAAAAAATACTTAAAGATAACATAAAAATTTGTTTTACCTAAATCATATAAAAATTTCGATTCAGCTTTATGAAGAACACATGGCGTAGTGGTCAGAGCGCTTAGACGGTTTCCAAGAGCCATGGGTTCAAATCCCGCTGCACTCAATTTTTTTTTTTTTTAAGTAATTTAATATAGGTTTCTTCTATTTAGGTAAACGGATAACTTCTAGGCGAGAGTGAGTCAAATTGTTGCCTTATGTATACATAGGTCTATCCCTGTATATACATTAAAAAACGTATCCCCTATGTCCATTAAATGTTCAGCTTCCAACAGACAAGCGTTAATGCTCACAGCTCTTGGAGCGACGCTCGAGTGACGTGGAGTTGACGGCACTGACCCTCAGCGCTACCCTGAGGATATGCTTCTCATATCTTTTTCTTGTTTTCTAGCTTTTAACTTTTGTAGCTTACTTTTCAAAAATGTTATTATTTATGCAGCTTATATTGGATATTAAGTTTTATTTTAAACAAAGTAATTAGAATTCATAATAAATACATAGGTATATAATATATATTTTTTTATGTATATACCTTGTAAAATGATAATTCATCATTTTTATTTCGATTTATATTTATTTTTAAATGCTATTGAGGTACTTTACTAATATTTTTACAAGGAAACTACTAATTAACTACTAATATTTTTGAAAGGAAAATGTTACTATAAAGACAGAGAGAACCTAGCGATGTCATGGCTGAAACCTGGTATATAACAAAACGAAAAAGTAAGTAAAAGCTATATCTAATATTAGTTGTAATTAAATAATGTAAAATAAATTCTCTAATATTTAAATCACACAGAGGTCACATCTTACTAGAAAACGCTATAAGCTTTCGCCATCAAATATCTATACTATATATTCAAAATCAATAAAAATAGTTCCGATTATCCATCTACTTTAGAGTCGAACTGGTCTCCCTCTCCCTCCTCCTGGATCCTACTCTTATGAGTAAAAGGCATATATTACTCGTTTTACTGTAAGGAAATTACAGTAATAGTTCAGTTCAATTTTTGTACCAGAAGTACTTACTGTAATAAATAGTCTATAATGGAACAATTACAAAGTAAATGTAGGCAATTTTATAGCCTTTGATCTGTCAGTGCAAGTGACAACAATGAAGCAACTCAATCGTTTACGATTTAGTCCAAGTTTATACGATGTATTCTTTTAAGTACTATGTTAAATTCAAACACAAATTAAACTGTAAGCTCTAAAGCTCAGTGCTTTTTAAGTTTAAAATTGCTATTAGACTGCGACTTTCACCGTAAGTACAACCGTCCAATAATTTATCTATATTAAAAAAATATATTTAAACAAAAATAAAACTTATTAAACTATAATAAAAGCGAAAATTCTATGATTAAATTAAGGCAATTTTGCGTTAGATTTTAGATTATTTAAAAAAGATTGTAAATCACTTAATCGTGTTTTGTATTAACGGCACGCGGCGGTCACGTGGCGCAAACAAGATGGCGGCCGGCCTTCATTTAAATGTGACCGCGGTAATTGTTTGTTGGTTTTTAAATAGCATTAACGGTTCACAATTTAATTTGTAAACGCGTGTGAAAATTAATTTGTAATTTATATTACAAATAAAATTAATTTGTTGGCGTAAGTATAGTTTATAATCCTATAAGTATGGTCAACCTGGTATTAACAAATGCCATATGAAATTTCGATATCCAATTCTATCTAAGTATGTACCTAAGTATTGAAACTTATATATGAATACCTAATACCTTTATTTAGGCGAACTGATAAGGGAAATAGATGAAAATTGTATCTCTCAAGAGTGAAATAAAATAAAACGCATTATTGCGTTTAACAACAATTAACGCTTTATTCAAAAAATTGCATACCTTCCACAATTATTCCACAATTTATAGTAACGTATTATTATATGTAAATAATATGTATAGCATTTATGTATGTATTAACATACATTTATGTATATATATATATATATATATATATATATATATATATATATATATATATATATATATATATATATATATATATATATATATATATATATATATATATATATATATATATATATATATATATATATATATATATATATATATATATATATATATATATATATAGTTATATATTATTATTTGTATGTTAAATAGCTTATTAATAATATTATCTTTCATACTACTAACTTATACCATAAAGAATTCCTTTGTCATTCAATACAATTTTTTAGCAGTAAAAAAAATATAAATGAAAAAAAGATCACCTTACAAGTTCATTTGTTTAATTGTTAAGTTAAGTCGATCTCCACCCGGGAGAAAGAATTGGTTTTAGGTATGTTCGGTCTCTCCCAAGACAACGTGGCGTTGTTTCACCAATCAGTTGGTACGCAATATCCAATTCGGTCGGAAAACGGAGTGTCTTGATAGACTCTCTCCGCCTACCCTGAAAACAAGCTAAAATAGATGATACACTTATTAGTTTGGCAAAATCATATCAATATAAAATCAGAAATATTATTGGCAATGTTGAAATTTATTATTAATTAATAAAAATAGTACACCTATACAAAAGTATATTATCTAAATACATAGGTAGTAAGTCCACAAAGTAAGTGTGTACATACATCGTAGTCTATAGTCTGTGGTCCTGTAGGTGTATGCCATTGGATAGTCTCACAAAGGAACAAAGCGCGAGCGAGTGCGGGTTATTGAGCAACTTTATATATAATTCAAACTGAACACTCACCAAACGGATTTAGATTCTATACCCAGTTTGTTCGAACGGTGTTATGCAGGATGTACATACATACGTTTTTTTTTTAAATGTATTTTTTATCTGTTAGGCATTAAATACGTAAATTTGATTAAAATAACAATGAATGACAGGAGCGAGACCTGTAGTGGAGTTCTAGGTGATTGTTACAATTCATGAATAGACTTTTTTTTATATAATTACCAAATGAATATATTTAATATTTCTTAAATCTTTTGTAGGTATAATTAGACATTCCAAAGAGCAATACCAAATTCCTTCAAAATTCCTTTTCCGTACAGGCTCCACTCCTTTGGAATAAACTCCCTAAAGCTATTCAAGAGAGCCAATCAATCTTGTCTTTTAAGTCGTAACTGAAAAAACATCTCATCAACAAACTTAATAGTATCTGAAAATTATTTAACTTAACAATGTTTTATTTATTTTATATTTTTATGTGTTTATTTTTTTATTGTGTTGAAATTTTATATATTTTATAGCGTATGTATGTATGTATATGTATTTGTATAAGTATATGTTTATTTAACATTATTACTGGTATGTATATCTTTTATGCTTTATGTATAGGATTTTTTTTTTTAAAGTTATTTTTAGTTTTATGTAATTACGTAAATTTTTATCTTTATATTGCATTTTAAGCGTCATCTCGCTACCTACTGCTTTCACCCACTTTCACAGGTTGGCTGGAAGAAATCTCTTCTAGAGATAAGTCCACCGTTTGGAACTATATTTTGTTATGTATGTAATTCAACATATTTTAATTGCAATAAAGAATACTATATATTAGATATTAGAAGGTTACAAAAACAGCTTTAAAGGCATTTTTTTCTTGCTTGCTTTTCTTTTCTCTGAAGTCGACATTTGTGTCAACATATTACGGATTTCAAAGATTATATAATATACAATATAATTTCAACGTGACATTGGAGAAGTGAATTGAATTGAATTGAATTCAATTGAATTGAATTGAATGCTCAACTGGCACGCTCGAAACGCGATAATTAAAGAGAAGGAGAAGAAGAAGAACCAAAAATAAGCACTTTTCAATGTGAGGCCGCACAAATATATAATTATTTATATTTTTAGACTGAAAAAGTTTTTTTTATGTATGTTAATCTACGCATATCAGGTCTAGATATTAAAATGTCTTACAATATTGTACAGTTTTAAAATTATTTTTTCTTATTTCAACTCTCATATTACATAAAACCATCTCGAATGCTATAATTCAATACTTTCTAACTTAGCTTCCACTATTACAATAAGTTGTGGAGCGAGACGCAGCTACTATATCACTGGAGAGCGAAAGAGACGTAGCATCCTTTGTGCCAAGTTTCAGGTTTCTGCAAGGAATTGTAAAATTTTAACGAAGTCATCGCGAACCGGAGCAAGTTCTAGTGGAAATGAAAAATGTCGACAGAAATATTAGATTGCGCTGAATTACAGTTAAATTATATAGATTATTGATATACTGATCTATTTATCTTTGGTTTGAGTTGTATATTTTCCTACAGTAAAAAGACTTTCAGAAGCTTTCTATGCGTGGTAGATATATATCAATTATCAAGACTAGCATATAATAAGTTTCCAAACTGAGCCACAAGAAGAAAATGGAATTATTTACCGCGTTCGCCGCTATATTGATTTGACGGTAACAAAATGTTTAGATACTAATGCGAGCCAGGGGTAATTTTCCAGGTATCTATCAATATATTGGCTTTTCTGTAAAGAATTGGAAATAATATCGTTAAATCCCATTGTGTACGACATTCTTTTTGCTCTGTCCATGAGTGTTTATACCTAACTCTGACTTCAGCCGTCGGATGTGACAATGGTAGCAATAGTTCTTTCTCTATGATATGCAGGAGGTAGATGGAGGAGATGTGAACGTAAAATTTTCATTTACAGACATTCATTTTAGATATAAACTTCAAGTTTTTGAGTTATCTTGTCACACATATGTATATATGTAGGCCGTAGTGACTGGATGGCGAAAATGAGAGATCTTGCCTTATGGCGTACCCTGGGGTAGGCTACGTCCAGCAGTGGACAGCTTAAGGCTGATGGGATCAAATGTATATTGTTTAATGGAAGTTATATACAAATGTACCTACATAGATATATTTATTTATGACAAAACAATAAATTCAATATATCTAACCCTCAACCCGGCGTCGGATCAGAATTAATTAATCTATCATCATCGGTATAACGCGAAACAAAAATGGAGGAACGAAATATACAAGCGCGAAGCTTAGCGCGGTCAATAATAAAAATAATTACTGCGAGTGTCAGTGACACGCCCGCGGCGGGCCCGTACGGATACTGCTTTATATTTATAATTGGCTAGTATTGAGTTTGTTGGAGCCGTCGTAGCGCAATGGGAGTGTTTCACTGTGAAGACAGACAGGTGTGGGTTTATTACTGAAGTAAAATTTCCGAAACAAAAAGATGCGGCATTGGCTCGTATTTGAGTGTAAAATGGAGAACAGAGTGTTTTGACACTAGGTAAATATTTCCACTATAATGGTGTCAGGCGTATACAGATATTTACTTCACCAAACATTCCTAAGTTTACAAAAACATATATACACGGCTAAGTAGTTAAACGAAGACCCCTATAGTGTAATAGTATTAATTATTTTACTCATATAATAATTACATACAAAAATATTCTCCAACAATAAAAACGAAGCCGTTTCCACAATATTGACATGATCAAATATAAAATGTAGACGGTACAAGTATTGCGATTAATCGAAACACAATCGAGTGCGATCGATGGGCGCGACGCGAAGTGGGTCACAGCGGCGTGCTACCACTATACCACTACACCACTACAGTGTGATGGGGTTGAATTTACTTGTAAATACCCCGTTTATTAGAAAATAAGTAACTAAACAATACATCATTCTTTATTTATTTATATATATTTAGTTATTTTCGAGTATAGTATATATTACTAACACTGATGGTCAAATAGAATATTTTAGAATTTTATATGAGACATACGAGAGGCACAGCGTCCGCCTGTAGACGCGACGGTTTGTGGGTTCGATTCCCACTCGGGGAGAATGAGTTATTTTCATTTTCTTCGTTCTGGTAACTAGGCAAAGCGCGGCGTTGAGTTTCGCCACTCAACATGCAATACCTCTAATGGTGGGAAATGGGGAACGGAGTGTCTTAACACTAGGTTCTTTTAACCTACGGTTCCCTCCGTCTACCTTGATATGTGCGGGATACAGCGTGAGGCTAAATAATGCCTAATAATGCCTAATAAACTAGCCAATAGTCTTCATCATTAAATAAAGAGAAATCATCATACAAAATAAAAAAATCTAATTAAAACAGTATTTAAGTAGTTATAGGTAGTAAGTATAGATTTAATTGAAGTGCTATAAGTATAGAATGACATGATAGCAATATGTATATATATATATATATAAATATATATATATATATATATATATATATATATATATATATATATATATATATATATATATATATATATATATATATATATATATATATATATATATATATATATATATATATATATATATATATTTATATATATATATATATATATATATATATATATATATATATATATATATATATATATATATATAATCAAAGACAAAGAAAATCCAGCATATTTCCCAATATATAAGACAAAGTGCAGTGTTGAGGCATTGCATCTTATGTGGCAGCACTCAACGCCGTGTTTAGGTTTTCTGTAAGTTGGAAAATATATATTGAATTCTTTTTCTCGCCTTAGGATTGAACCCACAACTATACAAGTACAGATATAGACGCTTTTCCAATGCGCCATAATGTCCTCAAAATTAATAATTCCAAATAAAAGAGAACCATTCCATAATTTCACGATGGATCCCTAAAAAAGATCAAAAATCCTCTCCCACGCTGTGCACTGCACACTGCACCCGCAAGTGTATTGTACAAGTGGTTTTGTTACAATTGTTTGTTTGTACCGCTGATCCTATTTTGATAAGAACGCTAGAATAGATAACCTATAATGGAGCTATCGATTTCGTCCCAAAGGATTGCTGGTTAAAATGCGTACGAAATGGGATTGATTTTTATCGTTTTCATGCTTTTTTTTGTATGTATTGTTTATTTTTTTAATGTATTGTAGTAACATTTGTGTACACGTGGTATAAAGAAATGTGTGTACGTATATGTAGTATTGCAGTTGGAATGTGAACCGGTTAGCTTTAGTTTGTTAAAAGTATTTCAAATTTTCATACGTTATTTTCTGATAGCTTCAAGACTTACTTATTATAGAAAAGGATTGGTTTAATTTTTCCTTTGGGTAAGATGAAGCGCGGCGTTGAGTTCCGCTACTCTACACTCAATATCCCGGGCTCGAGTGGCAAAAAGATAACAGAATATCTTAGCATTAGGTTATATCTATTTGTGTTTTCTGCTGCAAGAAACAATAAAAATTGATTATTATTAATGCAGTACGTACCTGCTTACTCTACAGTAGTAGCGGCCTTGACACAACTTTTAATTTAATTTGAAATAATTAAATTAATTATGATAGCTAGGTGAGGCGAGAAATGAATTATGTCGACATTTTCTGAATATTTGCATACAAAGTGGTTTTAGTTACAAAAGCTATGTCATAAGTACAATGCAACAAGCTTAGTTTAAAGTTAAATACTCAAATAAAATAATAATACCAATATATATCCATCTACAATTATTATTTTATGATAAAAAAACACAATTATATAGATAAATTAATAACTTTTCTCGTAATTTATATTAAAATAACATACAAACACTTAATTTTACTACAATTATATAATAAAAATGACTAATAAAAGTCAAAAGTGATAGCTTTTCATTCGACAAAGCACACAATAGTAAGTTCACTTTAAATTAAACACTAAACAATTACCCTCGTGACTAACATAATAATATAAGAAGTGACTACAATACGAGTACGCCGTATGTAATGTAGAGTCGCAGAGTCGCAGTCGCAGAGTCGGTGGTAGAGTACAGTAATCGTTTCACATTGATCCCACAATGGAACAAAACGCCACACGATCTCATTCAGTGAAGAGCAATTAGTACAAACAATTGTTTTATTATATTTTATTATATCCTTTATAACGTAATAGACCCTTCATAATTGTTATTCGATTATTTTACTATATATATATATATCATGTGGCTTTTCTTGCTCTACTGTATAGGGGAATTGAATTTAATTATGATAGATTTAGTATTTATATAATTATGTAAATATAACTATTCAGTATTAAATTTACTTTTACAAAACAATATACATACAACATATTATTTAATAACATCCATCTACAGTTTGCAAAATAACTAATCACGATTATAATAAGTCATAAAGTAATGAAATATAATTAAGTAAAAAACAGAAACTTTAATAATCTATTTAACATATTGACTTATATATACATATAAGTAACACACATATATATATATATATATATATATATATATATATATATATATATATATATATATATATATATATATATATATATATATATATATATATATATATAAGATACAAAAGTATCAATATAGGAAAATTAACGATTAAATACACAAAAAAACAACCTGAAATAAATAAAAAAAAACCCACAAAGATCGAAACACGTACACGCTGTATAAACCAACAATAACCACCCTTGATTACAAACCAATTACTACCAAATATTGCGAGTTTGATCTTTACAAGAAAATAATAGAGTCGACTCTACACTTTACTACTTACCACTTTACATCGACCCCCATGCCCCATGGAGTCAAGTAATATTTTTTAAATTGTTGTTTTAAAGTTTGGTAAATGATTCCATTGTTGAAGCGGGAGGGGCGTGGTAACAACGGTTGCAGTGAGCTAGTGAGCTAGAGTCGGGTAATGTAATCATATTAATTGGTAGAGCTTTATTGATTGTTATTCAGTATTGCATGTGGAGCGATATACGGTATTGTGCTATTTCACTTTAAGTGTACACTTCTGTTATTATTTCGTATACATTTCCTTTTGTGAGCGTCGTCGTTGGAGTGTAGAGTAAGAGAAAAGAGCTAGCATATTCTGGTATTTATTGTTCATGTATAGAAACTATTTACAACTAATATAACAATTTGTGCAACATATTTGTAATCTGAGCTCTAATAATTCATATATCAGAAATAAAATAAAGCTATATAGGCATTTGAAGAGAAAGTAGAGTCGAACAAAAGCTTTGTCACTCAAAAAGAATTAATTACATCCGATGTAAGTGAAACTTTCTCCAAAAAGTCGTCTATAATTGCGGAGAATATCGATCTCTTACATTATAATTGAGCAAATCCTTTTCAATTCATTGGCTGACCTTCTTACTAAGTATAGAACGACTATAGTTTGATCAAAACGGGTTCAGACAAAGATACTGTCATCCAATACTCCATCCAGCTCAGCTGGGCTCGAACCGCAATATTTAATTGTAAGGAAAAAAACACTTAAATCTCAATGAAACAACATAATAGCAGGTAAATTCTCTTTTATTGCCCACTTTCAAGAGTATACGAATCGCATTTTCTTAATATACTAAGGCTGTTTACAAACGAACTACAAAGTACTAAATTAATAATAATAATAATAAGACTTTATTATAACACTTTACTATAACACACAAAAAAAAATTACAAATCGTTAAGGTAACGGCTAATATGTATAAATAATATTATATCCAATGCCGGCCTTATCACTACAAGTGATCACTTACAGGCAACCACTTAAAGATACTGTCTACTACTAATTCTAAAAAGAGACGACACGGTGTAAGAAATTTTATCATAACATGAATTTTTTAAATCGAGAACATTAGTTTTCCAGTATAATCTAATAGATATCGGAATAGATACAACGGTTTAAAAAAAGTAGATTTCAAGTAATATATATTCTCTGGTTGGTCTCTCTCCTGGAAATGTCTGAAGTATATGAAAATCAAAATGAAATAAACATTAATATTGGCAAGGAGGCAAAGGGAAACTAGTGTCAAGACACTCCGTTACCCGCTTTCCGCCTCAAGATATGGCTTGTTTAGTGGCGAAACTTTACTGTACTTTATCTTATTACCAAAACAAGCTAAGAAATGAAAGTAATTCAATTGTAGATAACTTAAACACGTTATTTCAATACAATATAATCGCTGACGTGTAGAGCGCCTATTCCGCTAGAGCCCCGGCTCTACCAGAACTGGTCGGTCATACGAAACCAATGAAGAGATATCAATTACGCATTGTACCATTGTATTGTGAATCGACATAACCACCGGAATTATTATGCTCGTACCTCAGAGCTTACACAATGTTTGTTTTACGCCTTTATAAATCGCTATTGAGAGGATATTTTTAAACATTATTTTTTTCTCATATTTTTTTCTGCGTGGGAGATTGTCTTCATTGTATATAGTTTTTTAGTCTATTTAAATGTTAAAACGTTTGACATTTGACTGACGATTGCGTGTTTTGATTTGATTTGTATAGATTTGCGTATTCTGATATTATAATAAGGGTACAAATGGACGGGCGGAGTTCCTCATAAACTTTTATTGTATATTCTATTACATCTTTTGTATAATAACATCTATTATATATTAATTTATTGAATTAACCGCTACTACCATTCATAATCTTTTTTTTCTAGATTTTTACTTTTGGGACTGTTTCGTTTCTCTAGTTTGTCTCGATAAAGCCCGACTAGCGTCTGCCTCTCTACTCTCCCTCTATTGCCTCGACAGTTGCATATCTCATCACATCATAAAGTAATTTAATCTCGCTTTCACTTTGTAATTATATAATTATATTTGGCTATAAATGTAGACATTCCAACTATCATACTTAATGTCATAGAAGCAAAATATAAAGCCCTACTGAAATAACTTTTGAAGAAGAAGGCATTTTGAATACAAAGTGGAAAACAGAGAGACAAATTAGTAGAATTCTTTATTCTTTTTATTTTAGAAGATGCATTATACGTAGGTATTAAAGAATATTTAAACTATTATAAGAGAATACAAAAAGTTATAAAAGCACAGTGTCTGATTATAAACGAAGAATGAATATATATTTGAATTTCCCCGTTGTAATGAGACTATGTGCGGAGTTCAGTTCCACCAGTCACGACTCCTCGAAATGTAGGAGAAAATGGAGAACAGTGTCTTAACACTAGGTTCTATCTAGCTGCCCTGTTATATATGGGGTATAGTTCAAAAGCGAGAGAAAAAAAAATGAAAAAAAAAACAACATTGTACAATAAATAATTCAAAAGAACATGTATAGACATTCTAATCATAATATTTTGCGTAATCCAATTTGCTTCGCAACGCTCATTCATGTTAAAAATATAAAGAGAATCCTCTAAACTCGATACTTAGCTACAATAAGGGCGTTCGCACAATTAGCGATTACACGCGCCGTCGGCTGCGGTCGCAAGTTTCATGGAATTATTGCACTAGTACAAAACCTTTGCAATTTTTTTTTACTTTTTAAATATATTTATATATTGTATTTAATGCTATTAAATTATTTGTCACGTTACAATTTAATATAGTTTGAAAACATGAAGTAATAAAAAAATCGTTTTAATTTAAATAATACGTAGGTATGGCATATTCTGCAAGTTCTAATCAATATTGACTTCTTAAATATTTTATTTATCAGGTTTACACTCTACTTAGAATAATGCAGAGAAGATATACACAACTCTCCACTTTTCGCTTGAATGTAAGATATTTTCCGTTGAGTGAGATTATCTTGCTACAATGGACAGTAAAGTACAGACATAAAAATAATTAATTTCTCCACATGGGATTGAACCCATAAGCACTGCGTTCTTAATACGTTAGATTATTTTAAAGCGTTAATGTTGTTATTAACGCTATTAAAGTACTTTAAAATGCCAGTATAACTATAATATAGTATGGAATATAAAATCTTAATAAATACATATGTAAATATTTTTGCTTTAATAGATAGATACTATCTAAGTTCCGCCACTCAACACGCAATACCTCAAATAGGCGGAAAGCGGGAAACGGAGTGTCTTAACACTAGGTTACTACGGCTCCCTCCGCCTACCCTGCCATGTGCAGGACATAGCGTGAAGCTAATTTATTAATTTATTTTAATTTACTATTCTAAAATGAATTCCTTTCTTATTAAATCAATGAATTATATCACTTTATCCTATATTATTACCATTGTACACAGTAGCTGTGTCAAATATTATTTTTAAAGGGAAAACTGACGGAGCGTGTCTAATTTGCCAAAAAGCTGGCAAAAACCTGCCATTGTCCGGGATTATTTAAACGAAACTAACACATTTAGGGATATTAGAGGAAAAAACATTGCAAAAAGGTGTTGAAAAACTTTCCTATGAAATAATTGGATTATCGGAAATTAAATTGTTGTACAATTATGTTAGAGAAATCTTAACGTCTGTTTAATATAACGAATTATGTAAATTTTATACGTGCTACAGCCTCTCTTTCTCTACTTTTTTCTACATAAATTAATAAGCTTTTGAGTCCATCGGCTATTAGGTTGTGGGTTCGATTTGAATGGGTCAAGCCAATTATTATATTATTCGCGTTTCCCTCCTCTGGAAAGACAAAGCGTAGCGTTGAGATATGTCATTCTACACTAAGTGTCTTGATAGTTAGCTATCTCGACAAAACAAAAAAAAAACACGTATAAAGTACCTAAAGTTAAAATTGGCCCACCATTTACCATTAATAGAGAAACCAAAATTTCTATATAATATATTCAAATTTACACTTAATATAATATCATCGTTAACTTAATATACGGTATTTTATAAGAAAACTGTTGAAAGAATGTAAATGGAAGTTTCTAAAGACATCTAAGACGGTCCACTCACTGTAAACAGCGTGCGTGGCGGACAGGCGGTCGAGCGGAGAGGCGATCGTGTTTCTCTTTGTACAATCGTTAGACGAATTGTACGAGTATTTATTTGGAAATTAAAGCTGCGATTAAGAAAGTGTAGATCAATAAAAATAATTTATATATTTTATATATATATATATATATATATATATATATATATATATATATATATATATATATATATATATATAATATATATATATATATATATATATATATATATATATATATATATATATATATATATATATATATGTATATATATATATATATATCTTCTCTTCCACTTAGCATTATCCCGGCCTATTGCCAGGGTCTGCTTTCCTACTTAGTCTACTTCACTTTGCACGGTCTTGAGCATCCTCAGTGGTTAGTCCATTGGCTCTCATGTCGTGCGTCACGACGTCCAGCCATCGCTTCCTTGGGCGTCCGGGGGGTCATACTCCAGGGACGTGAGATGTCTTCTCAAGGCATTTTCTTCCGACGTAGTTCTGGCTGGCGCAAAACGTGGCCATACCATCTCAGACGACGCTCTTGGAGCTTATCCGCTACGTCACGGACCCCAAGACTACCTCGAATGAATGTGTTGCGTATGCGGTCAGCCCGAGTAACGCCACACATCCACCTCAGCATCTTCATCTCCGTTACGTGAAGCTCCTGAGTGTGCCGAGATAATGCTGGCCAACATTCGCTGCCGTATAGAAGAACTGGTCGGATCATGCTCTTGTATATCAGCCCCTTGAGTTTGGGCGGTATTCTGCGATCGCAGACCACACCAGTGACCTCCCGCCATTTGGCCCAAGCAGCGCTAACCCGGGCGTGGACATCGTAGTCGATGCCTCCGGACTCGTGCATAATGGATCCAAGGTACCTGAACTTCTCCGACTTAACGGCTGGCTCAGGCCCGATGTGGATGGTGCTCGAGTCTGGGTTCCCGCAAGCCATGTACTCGGTCTTTGACACATTCAGTTTAAGACCACCGTTCTCAAGCGCACCCTTCCAGGCATTCACTTTACGCTCCAGCATCAATCGGTTCTCGTCAATGAGTACTATGTCATCGGCATACATCATCAGCCATGGAGGCTGGTCCTGGATGTGAGCCGTGACAATATCTAGCACTACATTAAACAAAAGTGGACTAAGAGCTGAGCCTTGGTGAACCCCTACTGTAATTGGGAAGGGTTTGGTAGCGGTCCTAACTGTAGAAACAGAGTCGTTGTACATGTCTCTGATAATAGCAACATAGGATTCAGGCATCCCTTTGGATCGCAGTGCCCACCAGATACACTGACGTGGCACACAGTCAAAGGCCTTCTGCAGGTCTAAGAATGCCACATGCAGAGCTCTCCTCTTTTCCCTGTGTGCCTCCATCAAAATTCTGAGGGCAAAAATGGCGTCCGTAGTGCCTGATCCTGGCTGAAATCCATATTGACACTCAGAGACAGTACACTCTCGGCGGAGCCTGAGGGCAATCACGCGCTCGAAGAGCTTCATGGTGTGACTCATAATCTTAATGCCCCTATAACTACCACAATCGTGACCGCACTATTGCCTGTATATATATATATATATATATATATATATATATATATATATATATATATATATATATATATATATATATATAATATTATATATATATATATATATATATATATATATATATATATATATATATATATATATATATATATATATATATATATATATATATATATATATATATATATATGTTATATTAATATAGAAATAGCACTTTTTAGATATAGCCTAGAAAAGTTGATAAGCTAGCATATTATATGTACTTACAGAATATAGATGACGAGCTTACGTCAAACAAGTACAAATTATACTCTATACAAGATAGTTACGATATACAAATAAACTCTCTCCGTACAGTTTAAGAATGTGCGGCGTTAAATACCGCACAGTACTCACATATTTTAAATTAAAAAAAAAGTATATAACGCGAGAGTAAGAGTAAGAGTATATAGCGAGATGCTAAAAATAAAAAAAAAAATTATATTAGAGTTAAGTTCTCGACTGTACATCATTAGTGTCTCAGTGTCCAAAGAATTAAGTAAACTACAGATTAGAGTTGCGTCACTCGCTAGAATAACATATTATCGTATATTGTGTTTCATAGTGTGCGGGTGTGTGTATGTGTGTGTGTGTGTATGTGTGTATGTGTGTCATACATTAACGCGGTAATGCGTTTTCCAGTTTTTTAACAGGTATTTTTTTATTGTAGAGATAGAAAAGTCATTTTAAGATTGTTTTGGTTCTTTTTTATATATTTTTTTAAGCTTCACGCTGATCACGAAATCTAGTGTTAAGACACTCCGTTCCCAACTTTCTGCCATTTAAGGCATTTCGTGTTGAGTGGCGGAACTCAACGCCGCGCTTGCCTTGTTGACAGAGCGAAACAAAAGGAAAATAATTCATTCTCTATGCCACGACGTGACGGTCCTTCTAACTTATAAGTTATCAAATCGTTATGGGTTCGATTCCCTCTCAGGGAAATTAACTATTTCCATTTCCTCGTACTGAGTCTCGCAAACGAGACGGAAAGTGGGAAGCAGAGTGTTATAACACTATTGCCTTCCCTACCTACCTACTAAATGAGGATTACAGTGTGAAATAAAAAAAAAATTCCATTGTCACGTAACTCAACAGCGCGACCGTAAATTGTAGATGTATCTAAGTTCTAATTCCAGTAGGGCCTAAAGGTTTATTATTTTCATATCTCTTCTATCGTATGACAAAAGTCACAGTCTAAGTAACTGTTCTGTACTGCAGTAATGGCGTTTCGAGCGTGCCAGTTGAGCACAATTCACTTCGCCAATGTCACGTTGTATGGAGAATACACGAAGGAGAATGTACGGTGGTGATATCTAAGTAACTAACTTAACACGCAAAGTGTCAAATTCTCGCAAAGTCACAGTCTAAAACAACTCACTTAACACGCGAAGTGTCAAATTCGAGTGGAAAGTGGAAAACGAAGGCTCTCTGATTTTCTCTACCTAGAGTAGGCGACCTAGACAAGTGTACACCTGAAATAAATATTATAATTTTTTTTTATTATAAACCATAAGATACACCCATATATACATGCGGTGTTTATTATTTTATTAATCATATATATAGAGACTTAAAATAAGATTTAAACTGTCCATCGTATATCAGTTGTACCAAAAATTAAAAAAAAATACAAAATAATATCTATTTTTCCGCTGCTGACGCTACAATCAGTCGCGTAGCGTTAGACAAACAGTTGCTTAATCGTAAAAGCCATTTCATACAATACGTGTTGCTATTGAGTTAGCATTTAATTAATCCACTCAACTTATGAACATGGGTATTAGTATATATTACCTATATTTCATTTTATTTTATTTTTGTTCAAATATATATGATTACATACATATGATGTTAATGGTGGTTACTGACTTTGCTTGGCCTTAATAATATATATATTTTTTACTTTTACAGAGCCAAGGCAAAGCAGATAGGCCATAGTGTTGAGGCACTCCGATCTCTAGATTAAATTGTTTATTAAGTCTAACAACGGCTTAAAGAGGAGAGCTCCACATGTGGTATTCTTAGACCTGCAGAAGGCAAAAGCCTTCTCCAGGCAAAGGTCTAAAGTCTGTGTGTCACGTTAGTGTATCTGGTGGGTATTGCGACCCAAAGGTATCCCTGAATCCTATGTTGCTATTATCAGAGACATGTACGACTCTGTTTTTATAGTTAGGACCGCTGTTGGCGATACTCCTTCCCAATTACAGTAGGGGTTCACCAAGGCTTAGCTTTTAGTCCACTTTTGTTTTATATAGTGCTAGATAATGTCACGGTTCACATCTAGGACTAGTTTCCATGGTTGATTATGTATGCTGATGACGTAGCACTCATTGACGAGAGCCGACTGATGCTGGAGTGTAAAGTGAAGGTCTGAAAGGTTACTCTCGAGAACGGTGGTCTTAAGTTAAATATGTTGAAGACCGAGTACATGGGTTGCGAGAACCCAGACTCGAACTCTATCCATATGGGTCCTGAACCAGCTGTTAAATCGGAAAAGTTCATGTGCCAGGTTCAGGATTCATGATGCACGAGTCCGGAGGCATCGATCACGATGTCGACGCCCGAGTTAGCGCTGCTTGGGCCAAATGGCGGAAGTTCACTGGTGTGGTCTGCGATCACGGAATATAATAGTATGCAGGACATGAGAGCCAATGGACTAACCACTGAGGATGCTCTAGACCGTGCAAAGTGCAGTCAATTAAGTAGGAAAGCAGACCCTGGCAATAGGCCGAGATAATGCTAAGAGGAAGAAGAACGGTTATTATAATGTATTAAATTTCAAATAAATTCATCTAATAAGTTAAAACATTATATTTATAATAACAATATTTATTACATAAATGCACATTCGCTAAGACCTCTTAGCATATAAAAAAAAAACACCGCATATAACTATATTTTTTGTCTTGCTTGTTAGATTTAAATAGTAAATTACAATAGTCTTAATTTATAAATACATATATATTAAGACTAGCTCTTACTAGCGTATTCGACTTCAGATATAGTGTGTTACACCGAAACGAATAACTTGATGTTGGTACTGTTGCCATGGTAACATAATTTTCGCCAAAGAAAATACTACTTGTTTACCAATTTCATATAAAAGCCAATTCAAACAGGCTTAGGCTCCTAAGCTTAGATTGTGAATTAAAAAAAATCCTTTTATTTTAATTACTTATGTTTTTAAATCAATGTAACTTAAATAGTACTATAGTACTTAATGGAAATAGTAAAATATAATTTTTTTATGGTATTTTTTTTAAAGAGTCAACAATGATGACATTATTAAGCATTCAATGGATTCCCCGTGCTGGTCTCCATCGCGTTGCAGGGAGAGGAGCTCAGAGCAGTGCCTGGGACTTTCAGCTTATATGTTACATTATTTCATATATTTTATTTACTTTACTACGAAAAAAAAGGTTATCAGTTTGACTTGACTATATCTAATGAAAATAATCTACTTTTCTCAAAAAAATTTTTTTTATATATATCCATATACCCAAATTTGTACTCGTACATATTTGCCTATACTGTTTATACTTCACACGCAATGACCTACGCCTAAGTAGTCTCAGATATAATTGGTTAATTAATTTTCCATGTATAAATACAAACAAAACAAATCTTTGTCATATGTGATGTATTACTTTATTACGTGAAGGTCACGAGGTCACATCTTAAGTAATATATCTACAAAGTGTATAATATATATATATATATATATATATATATATATATATATATATATATATATATATATATATATATATATATATATATATATATATATATATATATATATATATATATATATATATATATATATATATATATATACTTCAGCTTCACACTTTACCCCGTATATGTAGAAATAGAGAGAACTTAGTGTCAAGACTCTCCGCTCAAACTCGAGGTATTGCGTGTTGATTGGCGGAACTCAACAGTGCACCTTGTCATATTAGAAGAAGGAATAAAATAATTTTAATGCATTAATTCCTCCGAATGGGAATCGAACTCACAAGTTGCGCTTACAAACAGCGCGCTCTTTCTTTGCACCACGTCGGTCTATAGAAAAAAATGGAATAATAAATAGAAACGATAAGCTTTTTATATACATTAACAGTGGATACAGTTCAATAGTGTATCTAATGTGGGCAAAAAATGTAGAACGGAGTGTCTTAACACTAAATTCTCTCTCGCTAAAATGCTAGTTTAAATAGCTTTAGTATGTACATTGATATCTACAATGATGATCTTTTTTATTTAGTAACAAATACTAGGCTTATTTGTAAGCATTCCTTCTTTGCTGTAAATAAAACAGGAACCTATATCTACAATAACATAAGTTATACTTTATACTACAATTTCTTTACTCCACTATAGTGTAAAAGTAAAATGATTTCAAAAGTCGTGTCGCGTTAGAAACTAGCTTTCGATTCCTAGAGCTTTGTACACGTAACACAACACCGAGGCGTGTAGCTTTTAAAAAACATGAAATGTAGAAGAAATGTGGGACAGTAAATATTAAATAAGGTAAAAATATCACAAATTCGAGAATACAAATAGGTTTGGTGCTCTCATGGCATCCATTGTAACCAATAAGTGATTAAATATTGTCGTACCAATACTGTTGTCGTCTCTATCTCTTGTGTTGTGTGTGACAGGGACGGCGCGATACAGTGAAGTGTGAGTCGGCGACAAAGCTGCCGACTAACAAAATACTAGCATGGTGGCAATACAGAGACGTATTGAGGAAGTTTAGTTTAAGTTTTACTTCAATAAGTTTATATAAAATAATATTAATTGAATTAAAAAATCATAAATATTTTTTTAGTTATTTAAAGGAAAATTAAAATAGTGTAGGTAATATTAATATGCTAATTTCTTATGTATTTATAAATATATGGTATTGTATATATATATATATATATATATATATATATATATATATATATATATATATATATATATATATATATATATATATATATATATATATATATATATATATATATATATTATATATATATATATATATACATTTTTTTTTTCATTTTATATAATAATATATAAAACTGCATAATCTCGCCTGATCTTGTTTAACTTTATTAAAGAATACCATATTATATTAAACGTTAAACTTGAATTGCTTGGAAGATCGCAATGCAAACCAACACAAGACTATCGTAGAAAACTAAATAAAATATATATTTACGTGGGAATTGAACCCACACCTACCATCTCATGTGTTACCAAAGAACACTTAATTTAAATATTACTATTTAATAGCTAAAATTTCTAAATACGCTGTAAACTACTGCTCTGTAGAAACGATATGAACAGTGGGCACTCGAGCGCTGCGCCTGTGATCGCGCCGACTACTATACTTCGGCAATACAAGTATCTACTACGACCTGACTGTACAAATAGGAAAAGTCGACCGGGAACCTAACCTGCACCTATAGTATAGTGAAATTATTTGGGTTTATAGTATAACTTACGCGGCGTTTAGTTCCGCTGATTTGCAGGAAATGTGTTTGATGCGCGGAAATTATTTTATAAAGTGTTAGGTTTTTCTATATTTTTGATTCGTCCGGTAAAAGAGTTCCATTCAAGATTAACACTGAGTTATCTCTACTTTTATATACTATGTGAGGCAAAAAGAGAGAAGCTATCTAAATAATAGATATATGGTCGTATATATGGTATATCATATGGTGGTGGTGGTATATTACCAACAATGTGTAAATTAAATACTTTTCTATTCAACGTTCCCATGTCTTCAACATTATTGGTATTTAAAGCACCGACCGTCCTCGTAGCGCAGCGGTACAGCGTCTGACTGTTAAGGCGCTTGTTGTTGGTTCGATCCCCACTTAGGGAAATTATTTAAATGCAAAAAGTGGGGGATGGAACCTAATAGGGAACCCAGAACCTCGAATGGCACTAGCTTCACAACACTAGGTTCCCCATGCCTCTACCCTGCTATACGGAAAAAACTGCTTTATAGCAAAATACAAAAATCATTGTTCTTATATACTGTCAAACTGCATCACAATGACGTCAGCTAAAGCTTTACCTAAAAGCTTATTCAAACTTTAATACCATTTCCAACTTAACTCTAAGAAAAAATCCTTAAGTAAATCAAACAAACAGATTTGGGCAATAAAAAGCATAGAAATGTGCAAAAAATTATGCAAATTGTATCGTTTTCTTCGCAGAATGCTCTCAATGGACGGAACCCTTCTGTGGTTTTTATTGTGGCTTGCGTTTTATTACTTTTTTATATCTTTTAACGGCCCCTGGGGTCAGCTATCGATACCGTGAGGGCTGTCACAAACCCTGCCTCTACTTTCAAAGTATGTTATTTTTTTTCACGCTGTATCCCGCATATAGTAGGCTAGGTAGAGGGAAGCTAGTTTTAAGACACTCCAGACAAATATAAACCAGAAGAATATATTTAAATTTAAAAACAGAGGGTGATCTTACCTAACTATAAAAAAAATTAAAAATACTTTTAGCATTAAGAAACAATTTGAAATATACATTACCAATGCCACTGTGGCACAACTTTAATCACGATGGTAGCGGGTTCGATGCCACTTGCATCATCCCTCAAACGAGGTACTTATTTACACCTTTTTAAGTATATAGGTTTGGTTCAGTATAAATAACATTTTTCATAGTAATTATTCATTTCACGGCGCATCCCTTAACCGCCAAGCAAACCTTTCATAAAAATTGTAAGAATCTATCACGCACCCTCTCTCAAGTATTTCGGCACTTCAATTATACACGCTTCTTACAAATTCTTGGTCACGACTCCAATTATTAAGATATAAATTCGATAAACTCGAATTATAAAATATTCTACACTCGGTTATTAAATATATCTATATCATACAAAATCGTAAAGCTTTTTGTATGAACTTTAAACGTAGATAGCTTAGAAATTATATTTGTAGGTTTAAAAAAAAAGAGAATATATGAGAATTTATGTAAAAGAAGTATGGTGATATTGATATTCAGTTATTATGCAAGTGCCTAAGAAATTTATAAATTACATTCATCATTAATAATTTAATTAAGTAATTAACAAGAAAAAATGCATATAATTCTTCCATTCAAAAACGCAATAGCTTGAAAATTGGGCGGAAAGTGAAAAGCGGAGTGTCTTAACACTAGATTCTCTCACTACCCTGCCATATATGAGATACAGGGTGAAGCAATGTACCTAATTTTAAAATTGATTATTTAACAACGACATATACACCAACATATGTGTTGATATTCAAAACTTTTAAATTAACCTGTAAAGCTCTATTAAGCACTTAGTTGTCAGTATCACGCTATATCCCGCATATAGCCGGGAACAGAAGGAACCTAGTTTTAAAACACTCTGGTTCCCGTTTTTCGCCCAATTTTCAAGACATTGCGTGTTTAAGTGGTCTTACTCAGCAGTAATATAGACCACTTAAACTATTAAAATGTATAATACTCTTGACAACTCTCACAAGACTAAA
Organism: Dione juno; assembly: GCA_037127375.1. Classification (NCBI taxonomy): domain Eukaryota; kingdom Metazoa; phylum Arthropoda; class Insecta; order Lepidoptera; family Nymphalidae; genus Dione; species Dione juno. The sequence continues at coordinate 1,262,592 of JAXRJS010000080.1, read as the reverse complement.
TACTGATAAAAATAGTTCCTAGCTTTACCTTATATGGATATAGTGTAGCGACTAATTCTACTATATAATAACAGTAACTTAAAAAGTTTAACCGACTTTACATACTTTTATCTACATACATATGATAGAAGTTCTCTCCCGAAATACTAAGTAGGAATTTAATTATATATATGATATTATACTTAGCTTCACGCTATATCCCGCACATAGCAGGGTAGGCAGAGGGAACCGTACGTTGAGGGAACCTAGTGTTAAGACACTCCGTTCCCAACTTTCTGCCATTTAAGGTATTGCGTGTTGAGTGGCGGAACTCAACGCCGCGCTTTGCCTTGTCGAGAGCAAAGAAAATGGAAATAATTCATTCTCCCCGTATGGGTATCGAACTCATAAACCGTCGCGTTTACAGGCAGATGCTGTGCCTCTGAGCCACGACGGTCCTCTCGAAGGAATATTCTTATAGTTTCCGAGAAATGTGGACCAAAAAGCCAAACTTACATTACAATATATTTTAAATCTAACTTCAAATCTTTACCAAACTGTTAAAGATTATTTGCCTCACTTTGATCAACACTAGTCTAACTGACATCAAATGTAAGTGAGACCAGTGTCTTAGACCTCATCTAGTATGGAGCTTATAGGTCTAAAGGGCTCAAGGGAAACTGGACCTTAATTATACTTTGAAAATCTTGTTTTACGCTTCGCATACGTTCACAAAGTCTCTTCCAACAACAAGTTTAGTATATGACATTGAATTCTCATTTATTGTTTAGATTTCAACTTTATTTCATACACAATAAGGTATATAATGTATTTTTAAAGCGTAACTTTAATTTTGTTTATAGGTCCTCAGGCAAAACACTGGCAGATAGAAATCTTGTTAAAGCAAACGTCTTTTTCAGTTCCCATTGTCTACAATTACTTGCTTTGTACTCGAAAACATATTTCCGTCCCTTTCTAACACGAGGAAATGAAGTGCGTGTGTCTCTGTCTTATATTGAAATTTCCGTTGCTTTTTTGTTGTTTTGTCGGTCTTTCTTTTTTAATTTAGTTCTTAAAGCAAAACTGTATATACACAAGCTTTTAAGTCTTTATCTAAGCTTTTAAATATATATCTGAGTTATACCATTTTCTTCCAAAATTTCGAAAAGTATTTAATTTTGTTTAAATTAATCCTTAATCATAAATTTAATATAAGTAATGATTGTATGTACATACAACCTGCAATGACTCGAATTCGGTCGCAAAGCACAGAACGGAGTGTCTAGACAAGTAATCCGGAGACAGAGTGACGCTAGGACTAGTTTAAAATAAATGGCTTAAAATATCTTTTATCTATAATATGAAAAAAAAAATAGTACAAATTGAATATTATAAGCACATCAGGACTTACTTCTGACTTTTAAAGGGAAGAAAAATAAAAAAAGTTTTTTTTATATTATTACAAATACTTTATTATTTTATTACTTTACTTTATTATATATATATATATATATATATATATATATATATATATATATATATATATATATATATATATATATATATATATATATATATATATATATATATATATATATATATATATATTACATGTACAGGAAATACCGCCTTACAGAATGATCGTCGGCATTATGAGCAACTACTGATAACATACAATAAATAAAAGCTCTGGAACATCTCATAGAACTATTAGAAGCTTAATACAAAAATCATTAAATCTACATACACTATATATATAACTTGCGGGAGAGTTACAGTATACTTTATACTAGACGACATTGAAGAGCGCAATGATATTATGTCTCTATTAGATTATTATTATACCTATAAAGGTGTGATGTACCCTTAAAGTATATATATATATATATATATATATATATATATATATATATATATATATATATAATATATATATATATATATATATATATATATATATATATATATATATATATATATATATATATATATTCCTAAACTTGATGATGCCGAAAGAATTAAGATTAGATTTTCTCTTAAGGCTAACAATAATAATATAAATCTTAATCTCATTTAAAGCAAGTGTAGACAATAAGGTAAAAAAAAATCACTTTCGAATTTCAGCCCCCACTTTAGTATTAAGCATAATCCAATATTGCTTTATTCTCCAAGACTCTCTCTCTTCTGGCACGCTCGAAACGCCATAATAAAGAGAAGAAGAAGACTCTCTCTCTATCAATCAATCAACCTACGACCTCAACCGAGCATCGACTCCCACACACGGAACCCCATGCACCCCCATGCACCCCACACATGCACCATACTAATGTATTCAGTAAGTCGTCACGGAGGGGTCAGCTGTCACTGCGCGCGACAAACGCCTCTCAACGTTAAGAACAAATTAAAAACCATTTTCCTCCCTCGCACTCGAGGACACAGGCTTGACACATTGTAAGCGGTTTTTGAGTTAATAGCTTTTTTTATTAGAAAATGTTGCAAAGGCTTTTCTATTAATGAACACGTCACAAATTTTTTAATGAGTAAAGAATTAAATTTTAGCCATGATTTTAAACTGTAATACGTTGTAAAACTTGACGTTGACAAGTGAGAACGACATAGGATATAAATTTAAATAAATTTAATAATCTATAGTGTATATACATGAAGCATTTAAAAGAAGCTTTTTAAGCCCTGTAACGTTAAAATTTTAAATAGGAAAGAAATATTCGTTCGTATTACAGCCTAATATTTTCTTAAATTATCATTACACACACACACACACACATATATATATATATATATATATATATATATATATATATATATATATATATATATATATATATATATATATATATATATATATATATATATATATATATATATATATATATATATATATATAGATATATATATATATATATATATATATATATATATATAATATATATATATATATATATATATATATATATATATATATATATATATGTGCGAAAGATACAATATGTTATTTTCATACTATTATCGTGAACATATAAATTGATGTAAATAAACGCAGCGTTCACACCGCTGTCCGTCTGGAGCCGCCGTTACTGAGGTCGCGTGTCACAGATTAAGGCAACCCTCCTCGCTAATTAGTGGCAATAATTAAACAAGAAGCGCTACAACGAGACAAGAGAGGTCCCTCACTCGGATCACACTAAAAGTGTTTGATACATTTGATTTACGCACTTCATTTGTATGATTGAACGCGACCGTTGTGGGTTCTAGTCCCGTTTGGGGGAGTATATGTTAGGGCCTTCGTGGCGCAGTGGCATAGCGTCTGACTGTGGGTTCGATTCCCACTCGAGGAAAATGAATCATTAAATATTTTAATGATTTTTAAAGTGTTAATCCAGACTAAGGATAGAAAAAATACTTAAAAAATTTCAGAGCTCTTAGACGGTTTCCATGAGGCGCGGATTCAAATCCCGCTGCGTCCAAATGAATTGTTTTCATTTTCAATAAAGGCTAGTAAATACGGCTAGTAGTCGGAGGAGCTCGCAGAGTGGAGGTGAATGTTGATATATTTTAAGGGGGCCTCCTTACACCTACAGTCGGGTCGCGAGTCCCGGGCGCTGTTCTGACTGCTCTTCCTTCAGCGCGATGGGCGCGGAGGTAAGCGGGGTACGGAGTTACTCTGCTAGTTGCGGGATACAGCGTGAAGCTAGCTACTATCGGCTAAAGTGGTCGTATCGGCTAAAGAGAAGTACTCGCTTTATATTTTGTTTATATGACGTAGGTATATGACCTGCGTATAATTTGACAAAATGTGAAATTCCGTCTTAATAATCAATGTGAGAAGGAGTGACGTACGAGGTATTTACTGTACACTGATAATCTATACATATAATTAAAATGTAAGTGATCGCTGTCTGTACGTGGAGGATAGCATATTAAATAGCTTCATTTAAGTTTATAAAAAATATAGTAGTCTATTGGGGGCATTTATTAATCTACAAAAAAACAGTCAAGTGCGAGTAGTACTTCGCGCGCCGAGCGTTCCGTACCTATTTCATGATTGTAGGTATTTCTCTGACGAAATATTTTCAGTTTTAATAAAGAGAATGTTATTTTTTTATATTTTAATATAATATTTTGTACATATTCGGAATCAAACTCTCGATCGGTTCATCCCACGAGTGAGACTACACGTTGTATCCCCATATAGGGTTAGGGGAAATACCCATATAGAGATAATTTACATTCAAGACACTCTTCTCTCCGTTATCTGTTGGAATTCAAAAAAATATTTGTTCAGTTGCGAGTACGAGAAATGAACCCGGTCTATAAAGCTGAGTATGCATCGAACCTACAGCTAAACGGGGGTCCAATGCGCCAATGCACCTATATTAAAACTATTAATTGAAGTTAAGATAAAGTTACTCCTGCCATCTGGTGTTCAATAGATCTTCTTGCTTTTAACGCCATCTCTTGTCCGGTAGTAATAATGTGTATTCAAGAAAATTTTAGTTTTAAACTGTTGGCATAGATGGCGGTGAAGGCAATCAAATTAAAATATTAGTGCTCAATGATATCGAATGGTTTCACCAGTTTGTTAATAGAAGTTATTAAATCTCCCCGCTCCTTGTCTCTTATATTTTTAATGAAACTAAAAGAGACGACGCTTCAAAAGAGAACCTATTGACGAGATTTCTGCTTAAATGACAAAATATCTCAAACATTGCATGTTGAGTGACGGAAGGCATCGCCGAGTTTTGGTTTACCAAAACGATAAAATATAATAACCCCAAATTGGAATCGACTTGCAACCATCAATTTTTCAATCAGCTCACCCCACTGCACTGCGATGGTGATCGAAAAAAAAAAGAAAGAAATAGAATTCTCTCCGTCCCCTCTCGACATTGACGACGTGACGTAGGTGCATTGTTATGCACAGCAGTATCAGTTCATTGACCTCTCTGACATATCAGAGCCGACAAGTGTCACCGTCTTGAACGATTGCTTGTAAATTTCCTCTCGCTGTTTGTTTTCAAAACAAACATCTTCGGTATCTATGTTATTCTTAATTTTGCTAATATATATATATATATATATATATATATATATATATATATATATATATATATATATATATATATATATATATATATATATATATATATATTAATATAGAGTATGCTGTGTTTCCAGACCTTATGAAATTTAGTAAAGTCGTACCTATATTTAAATCAGGTACTACATCAGATCTCAATAATTTTCGACCTATATCGGTACAATGCGGGCAGCATTAAGTAAAATTTTTGAAAAAATAATTTTAAATCAAATATTACATCATTTTAATTTACATAATCTCATGCATGAGAAACAGTATGGCTTTACTAAATGTCGCTCCACTACTGATGCTGGAGTAGCTCTCATAAAGAGTATATATAAGGCTTGGGAGGAATCGTAGGATGCTCTTGGCATGTTCTATGACCTGTCCAAAGCATTTGATTGCGTGCAGCATTCTACATTGGTCATGAAGCTACACCGTTACGCCATAAGAGGACGTGCGCTCCATCTTCTGACCTCTTATTTAGCTAATAGGGTTCAGAGGGTTGATGTGAATGGCAGGAAATCTCCAGGGTCATTAGTCAGTATGGGAGTCCCACAGGGGTCTATTCTTGGTCCTTTCCTCTTTTTAATATATATAAATGACTTACCATATTTAGTTGGAAGGAGCCATGAGATAGTATTGTTTGCTGATGATACTTCATCAATTTTTAAAATGAAAAGACAACGACATATAATTGACGATGTAAACAATGCGCTGTCGAAAGTAGTACATTGGTTTAGTGCTAACAACCTACTTTTAAATAGTACAAAAACGAAATGTATAATTTTTCGAACACCCAATACGAAAATTGTTAAAGCCAATGTACTATTGAATGGTCCTGAGACCGCGGATCCTGTTGATTCTACTGTATATCTCGGTGTCACTATAGACTCTAAGTTACAGTGGGGGCCTTATATTGATGGATTGGCGAATAGACTGAGCTCAGCAGCTTTTACAGTTAAGAAAATTAGATCGTTAACTGACGTAGAAACGGGTCGCCTTGTTTACTTTAGCTACTTTCATAGTATTATGTCTTATGGCATCATACTTTGCGGTAATGCCAGCCGCGATCAATACAGTTTTTGTCTTGCAGAAGCGAGCTGTTCGCTCAATCTATAACTTAAGCTAAATTAAAGATTTAAGAGACAAATTTAAGGAAATTAATATATTGACAGTTGCGTCTCAATATATCCTCGAAAATGTTCTATATGTAAAAAAAAATATTAATGATTTTACTAAAATTGGCACATATGTACACAATATTAATCCTAGAAATAGGTTGAAACTTACCGCGCTTGTAACTCGATTGCATCGAGTCCGCAATTCCTTCATATGGGACAGTGTGTGCGCTTTTACAATAGGATCCCAGAAAACGTCCGAGGATGTTCTATATCACAATTTAAATAAATAGTGAAACGACGTTTGTGTGTTAAAGGCTATTACCTAATTAATGACTTTGTAAATTATAACACACCTTGGGAATGAAATGCTCGCTCCAGTCTATCTCAAGCGTATCATTGTCAACAATGAATAATTGTATAATAATATAAAAAATATATAAAAAATAAATGTCCCGCTGAGTTTCTTGCGCCGGTTCTTCTCAGGTCTGAGGCATTCACTTTAATGAACCGGTGGTAATGTATTTGACGTTCAAAAAATGAATCATGTATTCTTACTTTGAATAAAATTATTTGAATTTAAATTTGAATTATAGTTTTAGTAACATATAAATTAAAATTACGTTATTGTTTTTTTTTTATGAATTTATTCATAATTTTAAATGTAACTTTCCATTTGTGTAAAGTATTAAAACTGTAAGCTCTGCGTTAGATCTTTTATTGTTTTATATAATATATTTTTAATAATTTCTATCAAATATAATACCATCAAGGTGTCGCTGAGATGTAAGTAAAGACGACAGGGTTTTCAAAGGGTCAGCAGAGAGGATATTGTCATACAAACAGTCACTCTGTTCTCCGCTTTCAACCTGAATTCGGAGACACGGTGTGTTGAGTGACGTAATTCAACGCCCCACTTTGTCTAAAAACTAAAAACAATAATTACCATAATATAGTCTTTACTTACTGCAATATGTCCGGAAATTTAACTACAAATGTATCTTTAACGTAAGCTTTAACAAATACTATATAATTCATTTGAATGATATATGGAGGAGGTGCGAGAGGTGCAAGAGGTCTTGACCCCTCGCTCCTTTATACTCAAATTAGCCACTTAGCCACAAATGACTCGTTCACAATACAATCTAGTTGTACTGACACTATAGATATTTCCCGTATGTACTGAAATACCTTGTCAATGATATATTAGTAGTAGATCATTTAGAGAGGTCATGTGTTAAGAGTTTATATATATATATATATATATATATATATATATATATATATATATATATATATATATATATATATATATATATACATATACTTGTATGTAATGTGTATTTTGTATGTATATAAATAACTTTGGTCATGCTCGATACTGAACTAAAATGCAGAACTATCTGAACGAGTAATTGCAATGTTTCTAGTATTGTAACGATATTAGTACTTCTTCGGCATAATTGTAATACCTACTTATGTATACCGATATACTATACTAAAATATACATAATTTATTATATTCAAATTATTTTATAGGGTTGTGGGTTCGATTTCCACTCGGGTAGAATGAATTATTTCCATTTTCTTCGCTCTGGCAACAAAGGTTTCCACTCTAGGTCAACCCTAGTGTTGACCTAGAGTGGAAACCTAGTAGTGGAACTGAACGCCGCGCTTTGCCTTGTTGCCAGAGCGAAGATATATATATATATATATATATATATATATATATATATATATATATATATATATATATATATATATATATATATATATATATATATATATATATATATATAATTGTCGTGTTAAGATAGACAGTTAAAGTAGGCTATGTTACATCGGCATTATAAACACTCTCCATAGCTTCAGGCTTTAGCGGATTGCATACATACATACCTCTCTTGCCCCGTCCACTAGCTGGTATTTATTCATTTTTTTTTACCTTCACGCTGTATCTCGCATATAACTGGGTCTTGTACGTACCATACCATACCTAAATCATTCGACCAACCGGCTAGTGATGTACTTTTAAAAATATAGGAATGTCACTAATTGTCAAAAAACGCTTACATTTGCAAAGTAGTATGTCACGACTGACAACTCACGAATGGTCTCCGTACGTATCGGTAATACGATTAACGTTGTCAACATCACCATTGAGTATTGACAATTGAACTGTCTTCTATTTTAGAAGTTTTAATTTGATCTTTGGTTATTTATATATAAATATAACATATACTTATGTCCGTCATATTTTTGTATATACTATGAGGATTCAACAAATGAAGTGAAGGGCGTAATGGCTCAGTGAAACAACGTCATAGTTGTGAGTTCGATTCCTACTAGATGGAATTAATTATTTTCATTTCCCCACACTGAAAATAAAACGCGGCGTTAAGTTCCGCCAGTTAACCGCCGGTTCCTTGCGTTTACAGCTACCTACTTTTTTCTATACAAATATATTACTGACTTATTTGTAAACAAAACCAAACTGTGAATTCTTTAGTATTGGTATATAAAAATGAATTAATATTTTGTAAAAGCATTTTAAAAAAAACACCTATCCATTGTACGTATATATATATTTGAAAAATGTCTGTCTGTTACATTTGGATGTACATATATCTCTAAATAATATTCCGTCATGGAGTTTAAATTCAGTCTTAAATCAGCATATAGTGTGAAAAAAGCGTGAAACTAGAAAAAATAAGTATATACCGTCTAGAACAACCCAAACAATATCTCACAATTACATCACTATGTACATATATATCTAGAATATAAAAAAATATATATATATTTTATATTTCCAACTTGTTTTCTTAAATACACTTTACTGGTATATATTTATCGAGATACGAGATACGAGATAGCAAGTGTACGTTATCAGTCATCTCCATTATCATCTACTTTTGTTTGCCCTCAGTTGCTATTTGACCGTCGCACTGTGCGTACTAGTGGCAGGTTTGGTTCAATTTGTAAGTTCTTTACAGCTTTTTATATATAAATTTAGTTTTTATGACATTTTATGATGTTTTATAGATCTTTATTTCTATTTATATTGTTGATTTTGGTTCTATTTGTACTATATAGTTTTTATTAATTAAAGTAGTATCTAATGTTTCGTTATATATATATATATATATATATATATATATATATATATATATATATATATATATATATATATATATATATATATATATATATATATATATATATATATATATATATATATATATATATATATATATATATATTATAATTTAAAATATATATTTTTGTTTTATTTTTAATTATTATAGGTAAATCTATTCATATTATGGAAATGAAAATTAGTACAATTTTGTAAAAAAAATTAATAACTAAAAAAAATCGTTAAATTAGTTATATCACTAAATATTTAATTAATTATTTACAAATAATTTAGTTGAAATAAAAAATAATATATACGATAGTCATATTAATCTATATACACATACACTCTTTAGGGATATACTTAGAAATCTAGTATTTAATTAGTTATTTAATTATTACTTAATATTCATTTATTTAATTATTACTTAATATTCATATATTTTTTATACTATTTTATTTAAAAATTAAAGAAATATCTAAATATCCTCACAATATTAAGAACTATCGTCATGTAACAGACCAAACAAGTAGATGCCTTCAAATCATGTGATGATGTAAACTAAGGCACGCCGTGCAGAGGGCGACACTTGTTACTGTACTAGAGTATGTGCTACAGTAAATATAACTTATACTGGCATTTATAGCTTTATATTATTTATGAGTATTTGTTATTATGATAATAATGTTACAATATAATATCTTTTACATGCGGTTTTGCGCCAAAAATAGGCTAAGACTATATGATAGGTAACGATGAACTGGATGCGATATAGGCTATAGCCTTCCTCGAGAAATGCATTATCGAATACAGATTTTTTCAATGGAAAACCAATAGTTCCTGAGATAAGAACGTTAAGCCAAACAAATTATATATGCATTATAAATATAGATTGATAGTGATGTTGTATACAATTATATCTCTCTTATTATTTATCTATATATATTTTTTAGCAAAGAGAAATAATTGAAAATGGCAGAAAAAGGGAGCTTAGTGCTAGAGCCTGGCAAGGTGATCCGACCGGCAATTGACCATGAGGGGGTGAAACTCTTGGCTGAAAGGCTCTACGGCATATCGGTGTTGGATCTGACAGAGCTCAACGGGTACGATGACAAGAATTACAAGATAACAGAAGACCCCAACATGAAGAACCCCTTGATAACGAACCACAGCGAGCACGGCTACGTGTTGAAGATTATGAATTCTATGGATTCCCAAAATTTGAGCTTCGTCGAAGCTCAAAATGAAATTATGAACTTTTTGAGTGAGTTGTTTTTTACTAAGAAAACGTCAAAATGATGACATTATGAAGCGATGGCTGTGAGCAAATATTCACTAAGCGAATGTTTTAATTACATTTTTAATTGTCCATTCAGTTCTGGTAAATGACAAAGCGCGGCGTTGAGTTTCGCCATTCAATACGCAATGTCTTAAATTGCTAAATTCTTCTTTAAAAGAGACGATGGCAATGATTTAAATCCTACCTCCCATATATAAATTAACACATATATGTATATGTTTACTAATATAACATAATATAGTATTCTCATATGATTCCAGACTCCCGTTCAGTTTCCTGTCCAAGGCCAGTCCGCAATATATTCGGACACCTCCACTCCATAGAGAGCATCGGCGGTAAACAACACGTTGTTCGTCTCTTGGAGTACATTCCTGGTGAACTCTTGAAGGATGTTCCTCGCTCCGAGTCACTGTTCTACCAGCTCGGAGAGTTTGTGGCTAACTTGGATAATAAGCTGCAGGTAGATATTTTTAGTTTTTAGCTAAAAATGAAAACAGAGGGAACTTAGTGTTAAGACACTCCGTTCCTCACATTCTGCACAATTTTCGTGTGTTGATTAGCGGAACTCAACGCCGCGCATTGTCTTGTAACCAGAAGGTTAAAGCGCCTTGCCTTGGAGGAAATAAAAGTGATAAATTTCCCCTCATGGGAATCGAACTCACAACAGTCGCGTACAATCGCGGTACAAACAGACGCTGTGCCGCTGCGCCAAATAATAATTTTCTACCATAAATTATACTCTACTGACGGTAATGCACTCGTCATACATAATTATGACCTAGAACAGCTAGTTGCAAGGTTAAGCGCTCTTTGTTATGTGGACATGTTACATGTACTAAAAATGACATCGAAAATCGATTTAATTATCATTAAAATAGTAAATACTGTCTCTGTGTGCGATTTTGATATTCTCACTTTTTCAGTATTACTATTATTAGCTATTTACATTTATTTATCGTTTCATTTTAATATATACTTCATAGTAGCTGTTCGTAGCTTAGTTTGGGTTAACATATGAAATGCACAGACACACATATCTAGGTGTTTTATTATATAGCTATGTTCTAGGATTAACTCTAATATAATATGAATAGAATATATTCTATATTTAATATAACCTTCTTTTATTTATGAATCGATTGAAATAAAACTATGAAGAATATCTGACATTGTTTCTGGGGTTGACGTGCAGACGAGACAGACAGATAAAAATGTACAAAATCGTTGTTTTGGGTTCTATCACTTCGATAAATGCCCCCAATAAGTAGTCTGTCTGTCACCTTATGTATATTATTAATATTTATATATTTATATATTCACTCTCCTGTAACAGAACTTCAACCACTCCGGCCTGGTGTCCCGCGAGCACATCTGGATGCTGAGCAAAGTGCCCGATCTGGAAAAATTCAAATATGTTATCAAAGACGCGGAAAAACTAGATTTAGTTGAAGAGGTAATTTTATTAATTTAAAATATAATTTTTCTATTGTTTGTGTTAAATTTAATAATAGTTTTCTCCATGCGATATATCGACATATAAAAAAATTTAGTTAGATTAACGTCAACGACGTAGCAATTTGTGTAATTATTGAATATCATATTCTTTTTACTTGCATTTTTTTTTTATTTTGTTTAGTAGTCGAGGCAGTACAGTATGAAACAGCTTAATTCACTTCATCTAGACTGAACCAGTAATATATTGTACTACTAAAAACCAGAAAAATTTCCATTATAGCTTTTATTTACTGCATTTTACCCTGTATCCTGCCTATAGCAGGGTAGGCAAACGACAGAATTTAGTATCAAGACTTTTCTCTGGTTTCCATCCGACTTTTTTCGTTGTGGAGTAAACGTCACGCTCACGTCACGTTAACTTGACAAAGAGAGGGAGTCAACCAATATAAAATATATATAATTAAATAATTTGAAACAGGTTATCGAAGAGTTTAAATACGCTGTAGTACCTCGACTCGAGGAGTTGGAGAAGGGAGTCATCCACGGAGACGTCAATGAGATGAACATCCTCGTCAGTCCGAAGCCTGGTGGCAGGTAATTCTTTTTACATATTGTCTTTTCTTTCATTGTCAGATTTAGAAATATACACAGAGAGTATATATTTATGAGACACTTTTTATATAATATTATATTACTTAAACGTATTAAATGTGGAGAACGGAGTGTCATATCACCTGGCGTCATTTACGGTGGCTTTATAATATTTAAAGAGAATTGTTATTTTTATTATTTAAGTAGAAATAACTATTATTATTATTCTTTATATTTTTACAAATATAGTAGATTACTCTCTGCTTATTTCTTTTTAATGTTAATATTGTCTTTGGATGAAATACTATATAAAATGTTGTATAGGCCACTTACTGCATCTGTATTGAGAGTTTGCGAGCAGATTCTTAGTGGAATAGTACTGAGGTGAGCCGGTGTAAGCGTATGCGGTACATATTCGATATTCTTCTATCATTTAACTTGCATTGGCTAACCTGGGGTATAAGTATTTTTGTTATTAATTTAAATCCGAGTAAATTAACAAGAGTGGGTTTTTTATTCAATGGTTACTTATGTCATTTTGCTTTCTGCTTGCTCTCTACAGCTTTAGGTAGATGTATTTATATATTTATATTGGACTTTTTTTTTTATTTTCACGCTGTATCCCGTGTATAGCACGTGGGGGGGGGGGGGGACCCTTTTCTGCCCAATTTTTGAAATATTGCACATTGAGTTGCGGAACTCAACGCCGCGTTCTGTCTTTGTACTGTACAATCATAATTCTTACTTCTGAGAGTGGATCAAACACAACCGTCGCATTTGCAATCAGACTATATAATAAGAAGATTATTACATTTTTTAAATAAATTTTCCAACAAAACGTAATTCCACAGTAAAAGTGACTACCGCATCTCCGGTATAATAGACTTCGGTGATATACAATACTCGTACTACGTATTCGAGCTGGCCATCACCATGACGTACATGATGCTGCTGACTGGAGACCCGCGGACCGGCGGGCTGGCGCTGGCGGGCTACACCGTCACGAGGAGGCTGCCTGAAGAGGAATACAGGCTTCTAAAGGTAAATCATTTGGTAGAATAATAAATGCCCTTAACTTTACTTACTTTAAAACATTGACGCATATTCCATAATAAACAGTTCCTCGAGTGGGAATCGAACTCACAACTATTGTTTTAAACCAGACGCTTCTCAAGTATTACAACAACAGTAAATAATTACAACTTTAATATTTAAAGCCTATAAGGTTCTATAGTCCCAAAGGAATTAGGGGCTTAAATTCATTCACATAGCGTGTAATTAACTAAATAATTTGGTAAATTCCATCAATAATTATCTAAGACCTATGTAATATATTATTTCCAGACCTTGATATCAGCGCGTCTAGTCCAGAGTCTGATCCTGGGCGCGTACACTCTGGAACAAGATCCAAACAACACGTACGTAGCTTCAACAGAGAAGGCCAACGGATGGGAGCTTCTGAAGAAGATAAGGAAGTCCAAAACCGATCCCGAAGACGATCCTACTAACTGGAAAGCTATCGCTAACGAGTTCTTGACTAGAAGCTAAATATATATACTTGAAATTCTATTAAAATATAGTTAAATAGTATTATGTATATTTTGAACAGAACAAATGGTAATTAAATTTGTAGATGGACTCTGAGATGTGAATTAAAAATTAAATAGTATTAAATTGAGAATATAATTGTGTTAATGTCAGCTTTTGTTAGCTAAATCTTAATTGATGTCTTTGAGTGTGATTTTAATTAACATTGTTTTTTAATAGTGTTTAGATGATTTTTTAAATATTTCTCTAATTTATTTGATGTTTTGTATAAATTTAGATACAAATTGTTCTTTAAATTGTTAATTGTAGATAGAACGTAAGATATATTTTGTTGTAAAATATAGTATTAAATAAAAACTATAAAATTGACCGTATTTATTCTATATACCTACCTATACCTACTCATTAATTTATATTTATTTTAAAAGGGTATCTACTACCTAATAGTACCTATGTTATAATACCTAGAACATCTAGGAATTATACATAAGGGTTGTTGGTTCGATTCTCACTCCCCGCTCTTGCGAGGCGGCGTTGAGTTACGTTCCTGAACACGCAATATGTTGAAAATTTTACGGAACGTGAGAAACGGAATGTCCTAGGAAAAGCGTAGAAAATCTGCTAAATTGCCATCTAAATTCTACAATATATTATGTCTTGTATGTATATGAGCGTTATAACTGTATATTTAAATTTACATTTACATATTACGTGCACAAGCGAATTAAAAAACAAAATATATATTTTTTAAGTTCTAATGTACTTTTTTTAGAAATCTAGTGTCAAAACACTCCGTTCTCAACTTTTCGCCTAATTTTCGAAATATCAAGTGGCGGAACTGAACGCCGCGCTTTGTTTGTTACCACTCTTAAGAACTGATAATGATTAAATTCTATGACCAATTTCAAATTATAAAAATTGACAAATTTAATTGTACTATCGTATGTTCACATTTTATATGAAATGACATACAGGTATAAGTTTGTAATGATTTTTTCTTTATTTATACTACAAATTTCTGATTTTTGCCTGTTTGTACTCTAAATTCTAATTAATTGCCAAATTTCATAATCTTAGGTCAAGTGGAAGAGCCATATACGTTAGCTGGTGCTAAGCGCCATCTATTGTGTACTTTAGTAACTAATCTACTGTTATACTTACTACTTGATAGCAATGTTACTGAGTCGCAAGTAGTTTTAGATTTACGCCAATAGATGGCACTCAATGAAAACTTTTATATTATAAAACAATAATAATGGAAAAATAACTGTAAAATTGTGGTAAAATTCCTTTGCATTATAATTTCTAAGTCAGGACCTCAGGACCTATCCTTCCCTCTTATAATGGAGGTCGCAGAGGAGGCCTATCTCCAGCAGTGGGCTAAAAGTAAGAAAAGAATAAGGATATCTCATATTGTGGCAAAAGATGCTAATATGGAAACCTAGAGATCATAAACGTGAATAAAATTAAAAAGACATGACAACATCTAAAAATATGCAAAAATAATATTTAATTTATATTACACGTATTTCAATAGAGTTTTTAAAAGTCAAGGTTCAAATGTGTACGATATAAATATAAATTATAAACCTAAAGAATGTTTGTATCAGATAGTCCATTCACCGAAGAAGGCTAAAGAGTATAGGCTATATATATTACATCACGTCAATCGTTTAAATGTAGCCCACTATACCTGTTCAATGTGTTATGTACTATATATTAAAACTACAAAATAAACTATATATTAAAACTTAAAAGTGTATTAGTACGAGTAGTCGACATACTTTGTTTGTATATCTCAATAAACTATATTACTAAAATACAAATTGTGATATTTATAAAATATTTGGATATTTATTAAATGTTTGTATTTATTTCGATATTAATTGATAATATTTTTAATAAGTCGTATACACTTTAAAATGAATAACAAAACAAGTTTTCCTTTAAAAAGTACTTTCTAAGAGCTTTTGAAAGAAAAATATATCGATGACGTCATTACACGACGACGATCATTTACACTTCTATTGCTGTGATCATCTCTCTTCTCTTCTCTTACTGCCGACTAGTCTAGTCTACCTAGTCTAGTCTAGCCTAGTCTAGTCTAGACTAGTCTAGTCGGCCAACGTCTTAGCACATCTCTAATATAATTTAAAACTATAAAGTCCATTGAAACATAAAAAATAAGGCCATACTTGGCTATGACCATTATTTTTTTTATATAAAGACATTCTCGCTCAGAGGCAGAGGCATCACAACGTTTGGACAGAGGTCGCGACCCCATCACATCTATTATTATAGTATTAATCAAACTGACAGGCGATTAATTTGGTACAAATTATGGTACATGTAATCGAATTTATTGCTTAAATTGTTATATTTTTTATGTTATATTGTCTTTCTGTATCTATACGGAAAGTATGTGTCCAAAAAGCATTTATATTTTTTGAATTTCTCAACTCTTGTGATTTGAAGTGCGGCGTTTAGTTACGTAATTTGAAGTTGCGGGCATCGCGGGACTGATCGTCCTCCGATCCGTCCGAGATCCTTGGGGGAGGCCTATGTCCAGTAGTGGGCGGAATAACGGCTGTGACGATGATGATGATAAAGGTAGAATATTTTAGAGACATGGTTCACTGAACGGAACTGAATCAAAAAATATATATTTTATGAACATCCTAAGCAGTTTTCCATTCTATATACACACACCCATGCAAAAAGTAATAAATAAAAAATTACGCTTACGTTTGTATGTCACAAAAGCTACTAGCTACAAAGTGACTTAGGAGTGTACTGCTGTTAGAAGTACAATATAACGATTGATTGGAAAGTATCTACGCTCCATCTGCCTTCACTTTTGTATGCGAGAGATGTTTGAAGAAAAAAATACAATCATATATCTTTGAAGACCGTATAAAATTAACTTAAAAACTTAAATAACAAGTTCTAATGAAGACGTCCGACGTCGCGTCGCAGGCATCCTCAGTCGTTGCACGTCGACATGAACAATATATGAGTATCTAACATTAATATTTAATATATAAAGAAAGGCTCATTCCCATGAGAAGTTGAAGTCAAGAAATAAAATGTTCTATATAATAAAATATCACATTGATACGTCTATAGTAGGTTTTGTTTTTGTGAAATTAACCTCCTACTGAGAGTTTTCTTAAGCGCTCCAGCTTGGGAGCTTGCTTGGCTGGCACCTGGCACGTGTCCATAATCCCCTCAAGCTGAAGCAGGCACGTGTCCATAATCCCCTCAAGCTGAAGATGTGCATTACCATTTAAAAAAAGGCAACAACCTGATGGTACGTGGTTTTTTTTATTATTTTTTCATTTTTTTGATTGGTTGGACTCGAACCCACAGTCTTCGCCCTTGTAGTTAAAGGCAGCCTCACTGCGCCATGCAGCCACGCCTTAATCAGACTTCATAATGTACTATTGATAATGTTGAGTGTTCAATATTTTTCTAATTAGTTGTATAAATAAATGAAAAAAAAAACAACTCAAGCAAGCGGTTGGGTTATTATTACAACATCTTTGATCAAAGTCTTTTATATTAGATTTGAAAAGAGTTTCCAATTAGATGTTATTATATATATTAGCTATTAAAAAAGAATACCTACTGCTTGAGTGGCAAAATATGAAAGTATTTCATCATGAGCGCGTCGGCTGCAGCTTCGATTTCAATACGGAACGAATAACAATATTTCGTCAGTCTTCTTCGAACTAGAGTTGGAACTGGGTTCCGTCATATGAATTGCTGTCTCCAAAACACGAGACAAGTAGAGGATGAGGTGTCTAAGCACTGCATACTTTTTGCCTCATCATGACAAATGTGGAATGTGTTTGGAAACTAAATACATAATCTACAGTATAACAAGACTTGGAAAGTTTTTATAGTCAATAATGGATTTCGTATGATAAATGTTTGAAGATATTATTTGTTGGCATTGTTGATGCTGGTTCAAGGTCGTGCGATTGATGTAAGAGTAAATAATACTCAGTACTTAGATACTAGTCTTATTACTATGGCCAAGTTGTAGCATGTGTTTTGTCAATCTCCTAGACTCTAGTGTTAATACTCTCCAACTTTTTCTATTCCATATTTTTCAGTGTCAACAGAGGAGGAGGAGAGAGGGTCATGACACTGCGTTCTCGTCTTTTAGCCCGAATTCGGGACAACACGCGTTGAAAATTCCCCCGAATAGGAGTTCAATCTACAATGTCCCAATGTCTACAATGTCAATGTCCCGGTCTGATTAGCTGAATATCAATGTTGGGTTCCCCACTTATCAAAGAAGTCAAGACAGACAGACAATATATATATATATATATATATATATATATATATATATATATATATATATATATATATATATATATATATATATATATATATATATATATATATATATATATATCTGAGGCAACGCCACGCTGGCACAGTAATAAGATGGTTGTGAGATTGATTCCCAATTAGGGGAATAAATTATTTCCAGTTCCATTTTGTTGTGACTTGTACCGGTTAAAAAGTTTAAAACTACGCTAATTTATAATTGCATTTACCTACATTGAAACTTTTACAATTTCAGTTCAACAAGAAACCGGAAAGTTGGTCGAATTCAACTTGTTATATTTAATTACGAACAGACAGACAGACAGACAGACAGGTGAAACTACATAAAGAAAAACTTGTAAAAAGTAATTTAACTAATTAAGGCATATAACTATAACTACATATAATTTAAGTTGTAAAATATAATCTTATTTACTGCGTCCGCTTTTATTGGACATCTAATAATTGCGCAAGATGTTAAAGAGTTAAATGGAAGAGGTGCCGCAGGCTATCATTAGTCACTTAGGCTTTAGGCTTGTTTTGTACTGTAAGCTATATTATAATATCTGGCTTGTTAATGGTGTCATCAGAGAAGTTTATAGAGGTAGGCAGAGGGAACCTAGTGTTTAAACCCTTTTTCCCAAAACGGAGCTCAACGCCGCGTTAGTCTAGAGCGAAAAATGAAAATAATTCATTCCCCCGAGTGGAAATCGAACCCACGACCAATAAGTATACAGGCAAAAACTGTACCGCTGCGCTACGACGGCCTCAATTAATATGCAACTAATTGTATATAATTATTTACAGTTAACCGGTCTGATAATGCAAAAGAAAAAAAAATCTGTAAAATTATTTACATATTTGTCTTCATATTTGTGAAGGAAAAAAAATTCTTCATAAAATAGCTTAGCTTGCTATACTATCTGTACAACCAACAACGGCCTCGTAAGTAATAAACGATTATACAATTAACCTTCTCTGATTATGAACATTTACATCATTTGTACGAGACGATGCTTTTAGTGATGATAAAGCCTTGAATACAGCCTTCAGATTAGTTTACTTTAGTAGTACGAGTAGATTTATTATAGCAAAAAACCTAGCAATACATGCGGTGTATGTAAGTTTGAATCTTGCTCAGGGATATTATTATAATACAAGCGACACGCTCGCGGTGTTGTTCATATTTCGGATTTATTTTAATATAATATGCATATATTGTGGATTTCATATAACTTTATTATCTATGGACCGATTGAAATAAAACAAAAACTTAATACTAAGTGCGGCTTACCATGATACAATAGCGAAAACTGCATTTAAATGGGTTTCGTCGTTTCTGAGATTAGATAGAGTGCACGAATGCACAAACAAACAGACAATATTAATAAACACCGACAATAATAGTTTTTTAATTAAATATCTTCCATGTACAGACAGCGATCAGTTACAATTTTATTATACGTATACATTATATGTATAGACGTAGTTTTAAAGAACTTTTATTTTTACTTGATATAAGTGGACAATAGCAACGTAGTGTCTCATCACTTACTCCACTTATCAAAGGTTTTTTTAGGCATTGTCTTCAGATGTTTTTTTCTTATATATGTTATCTATGTACAATAATTAATGATTGTTTTAAGCATTTCGCTCATGATTATTATTTATTTATTTATTATAAAAGAACTATATTTATAAATTTATTTACATTTTCACAAGTGCCTTAAAGTTTATGGGGATTTAGTTGTTTGAAATACATTGATAGCTGAACATTGCCCGCATTGAGATTTGAACCTAGAACCATCGGTTTCAGTTGAGTGTTGCAAAAAAATCTAGAAACTGAGTATTCATTAGAAAGATAAATATAATAAATTGAAAGTTGATCACAACGCGACAACTTAATTGCTACAATTAAAAATTATCCAGTGGTCATAAACCTTTCGTTACATTATTTATAGAGAGTTTTAAATTTATTAGTACAATTTCTGTCTGTCTGTCAAGCTTTTAAGTCAACGTAATCGTTAAAGATACGAGCATATTTGCTGCATTTTATACATTATAAAATTGCATTATGCATTATAAAATTATTACGCAACCCTCGGTGTACGAATCCAACTCGCACTTGACCGATATTTTATTTTTATATCTTATAACATCTTAGACATTTCTAAAACTAAACCATCTAGTTAAAAAAAACGGTCAAGTGCGAGTTAGATTCTGTGAGTTAGGCTCCGTACAAAATCCACGTCAGCAGGTCAATGGGAAGTACCACTTATAGGAATTGACAAACTTAAATGTACAGTAATATGTTCTTATTTTTTATGAAAGCAACTACTGATATAAGTTTGTTATCGGTTTTTGTTACTACTTCTTGGAAATAGCTTCTTGCCAGTTTATGGAAAATACATATTAACGTAAAACCCGGCGGTTTTTGATAACGCGGCAAATTTCATACAAGAATATAAACAGACACGCTCGTATATTTTATTGCGAATGTGTAAGTAATTAATATTCATTTCAACTTCATATCTTCATGTGATCATGAAGTGAAAAAAAATTAAAATGGTCTTGACAGACGGACAGACAGCCAGACAACAAGCCTTATTACCGATATTTCCTTTTTTTTCATATTTATCAAACGATCGCTTTATGAGGCTTAGAGAGGTCTAGGGCCCACTGAAGCGACCATGGATCTAGTACAAATTTCATTTACATAATTAAACGTCAAAGAGATTTGTATTTCAAATATTTTTTTTTTATTTTAAAATACTTGGCTTGTTTATAACTATAGATAGCTATCAAAGATTGATTTGTAAAACGTATTTCAAAGGCTTGAGGAAATAATTTTAAATTTGGTTGATTGGCGAAGACGTTAAAAACTGCCGTTAAAACGTTAATGCGCATTTTATAGCTGGAACCTCCCATAGTCCCTCGCCAGTCTGCTGCAGTGACAGATTCACCCACAAAATGGTAAGGAGTTCCTTCTTCCATAAAATATTATCCATCTCACCCCACTCTACCCCCCCCCCCCTCCCCTCCCCGTTCATTTATTTGACACAAATACACATAAAATAAATTATACACATTTATGGTTCACAATATCTGCAACAGATACATGTTTCACAAACTAGGTCCGACAGTTTGACAGATTGCTATATTTTACTAAATGATCACTTTCGTGGCTCATGGCCCGTGGCTCGTGGTCCACTTACAGACGATTGCCGCAGGTGGGCAAGCGACGTTAACTCGAACCGGCAAATGGATGGGTTACCGATATCATAACACTTATAGCACTTAATAAATTAAATATATGTATATATTATTAAAAGTAAAGATAGTCATTAATTATATTACAAAAAAAATACAACATAACTTCTCTCCGATCTGAAGAAAGGAATTTAAAAAAAAAATTAAAAAAATTAAAAGAAAAATTAAAATAAATGATGACTTATATGATATTATATTATAAAATTATTTGTACATTTGTACGTATTTAACATATAACATAAAATTGCAAATAATTTAAACAATAGTCTAATATGCTATGGTTACTAGAGAGAATTGATTATTTTCATTTGAAGCACACTGTGGCAAGACAAACCGCAGCGTTGAATTCCGCCACTCACTATAAAAAAAATCGAAAATTGGAGAAAGGAGGTTGAGGCTGCCTATATGGGATATAGAGTGACAAATAAATGAATAAAAACAATAAGTCAAGTCAAAATCGATGTAATATAAGTACCAATATATGTATGTATATAACTTTTATTATTTTCGATTCTCTCTGCCTGTATTGCGGGATATTGTAAGTTAAGCTGAATAATAAAAATAAAAAATAATAATAATATTAAAAAAAAAATTATTAACGTATAAAAAAGAATGACACACATCGGTTCACAAATTACTGAGATATCAAGGTTATATATAAAAAATATGTACATATCTAACATAGAACCTCTTCCTTTTTGGAAGTCGGCTAAAAAGAGAGAATACACACCGAGTTCCGTCTAAATTGCAAATTATAATAACATACTCGTATAGTCATATAAAATAAATTAAAAATAAAAGTATATGATAAATAATAAAAAAATAAGTAAATAAAAATTCTATATAAATTATTTCAAACATTTTTCAAGTTCAATGTTTTAGCCAACATGTTTAACAACAATTGATGATACAATTGATAATTACTCAAAGTAAGTACTCAATTAAAAGGATTTCCCAATACTAATACAAACTAAAAGTGCATTACTTTTTGATAAGAACAAGTAGATATATAACGAAAAACCATTTTTTTTAACTATATCTTTATTTTACTAATTAAAAATGAATACTGAATGCAATTTTAAATTGTGTTTATTGAAATATTGCCATACAATATAATATAAATGCCCATTTGTCAGGAACTCTTTTTTTCTCGTCAACTTTTTTTATATGGATTTTAAAGAGAAGTACATATTAAATAACATTTTTCCATTTCCGATATGAATTTAAGCAGGTCCTTATAAGCACTTGCAATAACACTTTATTATACATAAAATATCTAGAGACGCCTAGAAGACGACGAAACAACTTAGTTTCATCCAACCAGGTTTGAGTCTAAATACTTAAAGAGAACATATAAAAACTTTAACGCAGCGGGATTTGAACTTGCGCCTCATGGAAACCGTCCAAGCGCTCTGACCACTAAGCCATGAGTTCTTCCTCACGCTGCGTCGTAATTCTTATATGATTTATACAAGTTATTACGTTGTTAGCATGAAGCAGGGGTTCACGTCCCGCTGCGTTCAAATTTTTATATGTTTTTCTATCCTTAGTGTGGATAACAAATTAAAAAAAAAACATTAAAACAGGTTTGAGTCTTTACAGAAACAGAATCATTAACACAGTTTGCCAAATTTTATTCATGAAATTGGTACGAAATTGAAACACTCAGTGCGCGAGTCCAACTCGCACTTGACCGATATCTTCTTTATTATCACTAGGTAGATAGATATATTATAGAGTAAAACACTACATTTCACACTTTATTTCGGGGCCCTACACTTTTAAATACAACCGGGCTTATTCCCCTAGGTGGCGTTTGAATCGAAAAGCCTCGTATTTACAACTAAATGACAATTTCCTTCATAAAAGAGTTTAACGCGCGTGTAGTCTAACTTAAATCTATCTAATATGGAAATGTGAAAGTTCATATACGTACATAATATGTTGAGATATTTACATTATTATTACTCAATGATTTAAAGATGTGAACGGATTTAGATAAAATTTGACACACAGATAGTTAATAGCTTGGATTAACATAAAAGAGACGTTTAGTTTTAACTATTATTATTATTATTATTATTTGCTATCATTCCAGCAAGTAATAAGAAAATCATCAAAAATTAATAACGTAAATTTAAATTTAATTTAATTTTTGCTATTGAAAATAGTACTTCTTCTAATTGATTCAATATTAAAACGCGTGTTAATATTAAATTAATGCATATAGAAATTATTATTTATTTAATAATATAATATACTTACAATACAGTTTTTTTAAAAAAAAAACAGCTCTATACAAGATCATTGGTTCCATGTACACTCAAAAAACTGACGAAATGTGACGATATGCTCCTCATGTCAAATAGTAATGATTCTAAAGTAGATAAAAATCGATAACGGAGAGCTTCATCACTAACTCTCTGCCTACCTTTTTCTATGTAAGAGATCTGATAAGAAAAATTAATGATATAAGTGTACTATATACCTAATATATGGCAGAAGGCGGTACCTGCCTATCGTGTAGTGTGAAACCAAAACGCGCGTCGATCGCTCGTGCGAAGACGAAATTTTTACAACTATATATATATATGTGTATGTAAAAGTAAAAGTGTGTGTTTGTGTGTCATTGGAATATTTATTTATAACATATACGTACATATGTGATAACAGTGAGGTCGATCCGCGAAAGCTTTTATACTACATGTGATTAAGTAAAAGTGTTTAAATAATAAAAATAATGAATAAAAATTAATTTTTAAATAAAAAAATAATATATAGGTAATAGAAATAATCAAATAACAAGTATAAAAAAAAGTAACTAACTAATACTTAATTTTATTTGCACAAAAATAATTTTTTTTTAAAGTGTAATATATATATATATATATATATATATATATATATATATATATATATATATATATATATATATATATATATATATATATATATATATATATATATATATAAATATATATATATATATATATATATATATATATATATATATATATATATATATATATATATATATATATATATATATATATATATATATATATTATATATATATATATATATATATAGATATAGGTTAATTGTTAACATTTTTAGCTCCACGTTTTATCCCGCATAGTGTCTTAGAAAATATACTAGAACATTCAGTTCTCAATCTTCCTTAAAAACTTCCGTACAATAAAAAATAATAATTAAATGCAAATAAAAACCAAAATATTCTGATTCTGGACGCAATTTAATGTAATTCAAGCTACTCTACTACTGTATGTACATAACATATACAGTATATAATATGAAATGAAGAATCCTATAGTGACTTAAAAATACATTTTTTTTCAATTTCATACATCTCCCGCATATTTTGCAATCTAGTGTTAAAATCTTGTTAATTCAAATATATTATTATTCAAAGCTGACTATTTTCGTACTATAATAATAATAATGTGTTATATTCATTGCTGTTGATGCTCTTGGGTACTTCTCAGCATCAGCACCAGGTAGTGCCTGAACCGGTAGCTTCCTGTAGAACTGACAGTACTAAGATTAATGTATCTTGGACAAATCGAAAGTACTTATTGCGTAATTGAGTGAAGAATATTTTGATTTGTTTTAAATACATTTATTATTTATTTTAAAAACTAGCACCTGCACTCGGCTTCACTCGCTTAAATTATACTATGATAAATTGTAGCCCTTATGTTATTCTGATGCTATATTACTGTAAAGTTTCATCTAAATCCGATCCGTAGTTTTTGCGTGAAACCGGTACAAACATACAAACAAACATACCTCACAAACTTTCACATATATAATGTTAATAATAATAGTATAATAGTAAAATGTCTTCTATAAAACCAGACTGGGGAAGAAGCTTTCGCAATAGGCACCGAGTGTAGACGATGTAGATGTGTAGAAAATCTGCCGAGAGAATGTAATAAAGTAAACGCTATTAATTTGGTTTTTAAAATCTTGAAAAGTTTAGAGTAAATCAATTTAGCTAGTTTGTCATTTGAAAGAGAAAGTAAATACAATATTAAAAAAAAAACATTCATAACACTTTTTAATATATAAATATCGATTTAAATTTCAACAAATATAACCTATACATGTAAATCGCCATCCACAATAACCTGTATTTATCGATCCCACCAACAGTCGTCGGTTCACGAATTTTATAAAACGATTTTTTTTAAACATGTGTTCTAAACAATTTCAACTCTTACTTTTTATGACTAAACATTATAATATGAACTTGATTTTTTAATTAAATAACAATTTTATAGTAGTTAGTAGTATTGTAGTTATAATATATAGCAAGAGGAGGAAATCCTTAGCATTCTCTAAATTTGTCGTGCCTATAACGTGCCCATAGCGTGCCCATTCGTGGGTGCACATAGCTTCGCAAGAACTCGAAGTGCAACCTAGGACTTACGACCTCCTCGGTTGAAGGGACCTCTTTAAAGTTCAAAATAATATTTAACCCATTGCACGAGTTCCTCTCTCTCTCTCTCTCCTGAAACAGAGAAATAATAAAATTATATAAATAAATTAATAATATAGAATTGCGGTCAAACTAACTAAATATAATAAACAACTTTTTACTTCTGTAAAATTCCAAGTATTGATTAATGTTTTGAGATATGAAACTATTAAAATATTATTCATTTTGTTCAATTATCAGTATTTGTAAGATTATAATTTCTAAGAAGTTCTTCTTTTTTGTGTTTGGTCACTATTTGGTTATGGGTTCGATTCCCACTCGTGGTGATATTATATTAAAATCAAAATCATAATCAAAATATTCTTTATTTAAATAGGCTATTACAAGCACTTTCGAATCGTCAATTAATACATGTGTCAGTATTGTCAGTCCCACTAGAAGCTACCACCAGCTCGGAGGGCAGTTCTGCTGAGAAGAGCTGGTGAGAAACTCAACAGTTGCTCTTTTTAATGTACATTTACAATATATTTACAACTGTGGTTAGCCTCCCGAATGAGCATCAACAGTACTTAACTCCACACACTAACATCCGTATAATATTCTTGGAGTGAATAATATACTTTCCCTAGTAATATGTTTTTAATTTTGACTTTATAAAATGTTTGGCATTTCTGTGGTGATGTCAGCACATCAAAGCGTGGCGTTGAGCTCCGCCACTCAACATGTGAATTGGAGTGGGTAGCAAAGACACTACGTTCTCTCTCTCCACTCTTCGATAAGGAAAAACTTTAAAAAAAATTTTTTTTAATTGACTAGAGCGAGTAAATAAGCTTAAAGACAAAATTTTATAACTTTTTCTTCACACTGTATTTCGCATATAGCAGGGTAGGCAGAGAGACTTGTGTCAAGACACTACGTTCTCCGCTTTCCGGCCGGATTCGAAACCTGAAGCCGCCGCTTGTTAGGGCGAGGGGACAAAAAATTACAAATAAATCCCCAAGTAGGGGGAATTCCTACAACAATAGTTTTTATATTTCAGTATACTTAATTTGTATCTAGATAGCGCGAACGTAAAATTTATTATTTATATTGAACTCTACAAGGTCATCCACTTATAGTTTGTATGTATATATATATATATATATATATATATATATATATATATATATATATATATATATATATATATATATATATATACATATATATATATATATATACATATATATATATATATATATATATATATATATATATATATATATATATATATATATATATATATATATATATATATATATATATATATATATATATATAAATTAAGTTTAATTCAAAATATGAAGCTATCGGTTCGGTATCGGTAAGCTGTAATGAGTTCAATCTCTACTCGGGAAAATTCTCATTTCTCCGCTCTGGCACGGCGTTGAGTTCCGCCATTCAACACGCATTTTATTTATGGCGGAAAGTAGAGATAGGATGTCTTGAAACTAGGTTTTCTCTCTTCCCACCTCGCTATAAATTGGAATAAAGTAAAGTAGTATTAGGGTTTAGGGTTGCGTAACTCAGAAGAAAAAACCAAGACCCTTATTCTCTTTTGTCTGTCTGTTTGTCCGTTTGTCTTTTTTGCCAATTCAGACCATATATACCTTGTTAGACTACTCATTGGGTGGCAAATCAAATTTTGTACTTAATGATTTCATCACAAAAAGCTGCCCTTTTGAAAAGCTACCTTAAATAACCTTTGTTCTTATGTGTCTATCAAAAACATCATAAGATACTTTGCTTTGCAATATTCATGGCGGCGCTTCAAGCTGTCGGTATAAAAACTGAATCGAAGTAAACACCTGTGATTCTTATTAACTCAGGGAATATCAAACTATAATATAGTAAACGTTCATAGCACAGTTGTTATATGTCAGTCTAAACGCGATGGTCACGGGTTCAAATTCTAGTAGGAAATATACATGCCTTTGTAGTAAGTGTGTAAAATAGGGCGACGTTATCACTTAAAAGTGTTGTGAAAATATATTAAAACCCCATATATTTAATATATCTAATTACAATTCTTATTAAAATATATCTAATTAAAATTCTATTTTATAGAGCTTAGAAATATAAACATACATACACAATATATATATATATATATATATATATATATATATATTATATATATATATATATATATATATATATATATATATATATATATATATATATATATATATATATATGTATATATATATATATATATATATATATATATATATATATATATATATATTGTGTATGTATGTTTATATTTCTAAGCTCTATAAAATAGAATTTTTAATTAAGCATTTTAAATTTTTGTTTAATCTTTACATTGCATATTTTCCGTCTTCTCGCTATATCGTTTCATCCACTTTCATAGGTTGGCTGGACGAAATCTCTAATATGAGATAAGCCTTACTCTTATAGCCTTAAATTATTGTAGGTTAAGATGGAAGGGACTTGTATGAAAGTTATTAAAAAATTATCGTCATAATGTCTTATCGACATCATGGCAACATTTAAGTGCTAAAAACTGGGCGCATTAAAAATAATATTAATAAAAGTTAATTAATGTTATGAAATCGCAATTTATTATTTCCCTTTTAATTTAACTGTTCAATAAAAATATATATTATGTCAATATTTACATACATATGACTCTGCTCTCCTTTTTGAATAAATTCAAGAACATTTAGGTACATACCTGTTATTTTTTTTTTTGTATTTAAAAAATATCTTGAAGGTTGATCTCTCTTAAGATAAATGTAAAAAATACAATCGTTTTTAACTAAGCGAACCTGCACTTGACATCCACTGAAGCTAACCCATCATGATATCCGGAACGTCATTGGACCTTATAAATCCTTGAAGTACCTACACTCTAGGGCGCCATATTGTAATATATTAGTTTTTGTTTTAGCCGCTTAAGTAATGCTTTAGCTATTTATATGCAGAATACTTTTCCTTTATAAGTAATTAAGAGAAACTACATGGCTATTTTTTTTTTATTAATTCTGTCTTTTTGTTAAAAGCAGCGTATGGCTTGGTCTTTACCATCTATAAAATACTAGTGGAAGCCTACGACTTCTTGTACGTGAACTTTAGCTATATGCCCCAATCCTTACAAACTTACAACCCCTATTTTAAACCCCTTAAGGGTGAAATTTAAAACGCATATTCTAACACTCTACTTGGTGTCAAGTTGAGTATTTTCACCTCTTATGTATATGTTTTTATATATTTATGTTAAGCAATTTATGTTAAGTATATTTGTTTTGTTTGTTGTTTCGTGTCAAGCTAAAACAAAATATCAATCGTGGATTGTATTTTGTTTTTTTTTTAATATAAAACTTACATAAAAAATAGAAGAATCTATAAATAAAAACCCATATGTTAAATAGTATGAACTCAAATTATACATAATAAAATAAATTCAAACGAGACGTAGATTCCGAATATAGGATATACCGAAAGTGCTAAATTACCATATTTAGTTTGTTATATCCTTTAAAATTTACATATATATATAAAAATATTTAAAGCGGAATTTGTTTTATTTGTAATGTAAATGATGTCCAAATAATTGTGTCATTAGAGTGAGTATGGAAATTTTCTTGTTATTCAATAATATTAGTTCTAAAAGGTTTTGACATCATACAATTTAGTAGTATCTAACTGTCAGCTAAAACAGTATCTAAGTGCAAACTGCGATGGCTGTGGCTTCGATCCCCACTTGGGTAAATAATTAATTCTTATTTTCTCGCTCAGACTGGTAGACTGGAATCTCTAGAATTTCTCACACACATTTCTCGAATTCAGCTGAAAAGCGGAGAACGCAGTGTCTTAGCACTATGTTCGTTTCGCCTACTCTGCGGGATAAACTGTGAAGATAAAAAAATGTTGTAAGTGAGAATTAAAAAATAGGTTCTCATTTGTTCATACATAACAATAACTATTATATTACTATTTTAATATAAAATAATATTTATTTTATCAAGATTAGTACAAAAAGCAAATTTTAATTTAAATCAACATTAAATTCAACAGGAAAAAAAATTAAGAAACTATTAAAAATATGATAAAACAATAAAAAATCAGTGCCAATAAAAATCAAAACAAAATGTCGGAAAAACAAAACGGTGTGACCACAGACAATATAACGATACAAGTTGACAGCGGTAATGGCGGCAAAAGTGACATTGAAGTGGGAGAAATCGAAACGAAAATTTCTAATGAAAAACCTCAAAATGGGGATTTTAATAACTTTTTACAAATTTCCAACGGGAAAGATTTATTAGGTGTCCCGCGACAAGGACACAGAATGTCTTTTATGGAAGAAGAGAATATAAAAGATAAAATACGATTATCTCTATTGAAGCAATGCTCCGCCATATTGAAGCAGGGGGACCAGAGATATAATAAGGAATCTTTACATCGGGCTTTCCAAGATGAGGTAAGTTATTGCTTACTTTTTAAATTAAATGTATTAAATATTTTGTATATATCTACGCTTTTAATTTTTCAACTATATTTTTAGATTAATACAATAATATTCTACAGAAACGTAAAAATAATACCAGTATATAGTATATTTTAAAGATCAAAATGTGTAGAATTAATGTCATTTGAATTTTAACCATTGGTTCGATCGTAATTATCACATAGAAACTTTCATACTTAAGTTTAACTTTTTAATTATAGCGTTTCAAATGTGACAGCTAGGCACAGATCACCCCGTCATTGCCACATTCTATATAAGAGTAGAACATAGTTTCTTTACTTTAATAAAAAAAAAATATAGTACGTTGTACAAAATAAATAAAATTATAAAAAAATAACCTGTGTTAGTCATTTTAAACGTAATTAGATAATAAGTGTAATTAATTAAACACGTTATTTATACAATCTAAACGAGAATCCCGCAAGTGTTGCTCTCGAAAGTGCTAAAGGTAAACCGTCATCAAAAATTATATGACCTCGAAATTTGAAAGCTCACTTTGTATATACTTTTTATAATGTGGACACAAATGTAGCGGTTTCATGAAATTTATAAATATAATATAATCTATTATTATTTTTATGATTTTTAAAGTGTTAATCCACACTAAGGATAGAAATTTAATAAAAATACGATTCTCTCTTGTCCAATGATTGTTCTTTGCAATAGTTGTGTAGCGGAAATTTGTAAAAATCTCCCTACAGAGATGCTAACAACGTAATAAGTTGTATAAAGCATATAAGAATTTCGACGCAGCGTGAGGAAGAACGCATGGCTTAGTGGTCAGAGCGCTTGGACGGTTTCCATGAGACGAGTTCAAATGCGTTAAAATTTTTATGTTTTCTTTAAGCATTGAATCTATGATTATTAATAATATTTAAGAATAAATGGGTACCTTAATTAGAGACCGGCAGAGTGACAGCATCTTACCGAAGAGTGATAATCCACTCGTAGGAGAAATTTTTCCGCTCTGGTGAGACGAAATGCGGCGTTAGGTTCCGCCACTCAACATAACATAAATATGACTCTGAAGAATTGACTTCTTTAGATAAAGTGTAACTGAAGTGTACACTCGATAGTTAATAAGCCTTTGTGTCTGGTTTACCTTATCGTCCATTTATATTATATATATACGAGCTGTAGCTCGCGACTTCGTTTGTGTGAAGTATGAAATTAAAATCTCATTTTATCTAGTTCCCTTAGGAATGTCGAGATATCGTCAACGTTTCTGTTTTGCTTTCTATATCAATAAGTCAATAATGTTTGAGATTTAATTAATATTAATGATCATTTCTTAACAAACGTTTATATGGATATATTATATTTTGCAAAAAACGCCTTAAGAGAATTATCAAAATTGACTGGTTATTGATTGGTATTAAAAAAACTACTTCTCAATGGAGAATGGAATTTGTCATTTGGTTCTATGACTCAAGGAGTACTTCTAGAATATTAATAATTAAGTCAAACTTACATCATACAAAATAAGCTCATGGATTGAAAAGCGCATGTCGTGGCCACAAAATTAAATTTGGTTTTATGAAATTTTATTTCGTATAGGTATTTTAATATCGATAATATAGTTTTTATTACTCGAAATTGTAGTACGCGAGACACACCTTTATTATTTTTTATTATTTTTTAAACAATTGATAAAACGTTTATAAATTGATATAAATTACATCATTAACTGATATTTTGTTTTCGATTTTAAATGAAAGTAAATTGAAAATATAGTTAAAGCTTTAAACTGTTAAAGAAGAAAAAAAAAGAATATAGATTGACTCAGCGCTATGATTGGTCAATTGATTTCGCCTTTCAGGATTATTTCTTAAAACGACATTTCTCTGCTCACAAAAAGTAAAAAATTATAACTAAATATTAACATAAAATGCACCGAAATTTGACCATCATCAAACATCTTCGAAGAGGAGAGCTTAATGTATAAGCTCAAAAAAAAAACAGTTGGATTTGAACCGGCACCTCACGCCGCGTCGAAATTCTTTAATGCACTTCCATGAAACGCGTGTTCATGTCCCGTTTCGTTCAAATTTTTATATATTTTTCTATAGTAAGGAATAAGTAAGGAACTTTCGATTAACACTTTAAAAATTACAAAAGTATATAAGCTCATTTTATATATAACCTACTTAACTTTTATATGTAGACTTTAATACTATTTCTTATGTACAATACAAAACAGAAGCGTAAGTAAAGTGTCAGGAGCATAAAGTGGGGACCACCCGTGAAGGCTCAGCGGGAGATCTATAAATATCTTATGGACTTTTGTTACCAGTGTCATTTGTCATATACACTTATTCTTAGATTTATGTACATATAAATACATATTAGATTTTGAACTTGTTTTAAAATTGTATATAGATTAAAATTATAGATAATAAATAATCCATATAATGCTTAAAAGTTTGGTTATTAAATGCAAATTTATACATACCTATCACTTCCGTTCCAGAGTGAAAGTGATATAAAAATCAAATAAAAAATATTAAACTTGTGAGTAATTATCATAAAATTACACAATAAATGTTTATTGTCAGTTCTTGTCAAAGTCTGAACTTAAAAAAAAAAAAAACATAATTATCTATTTAATCTATAGTTATAAGATATCGGCTTAGTGAAGTCCATTGTTAATTATAAAATAAAAATATATGATGGAAATATTTCACTTCGCAGAATCAGTTATTCAGTATTTTTATATTTAAATGACTACATCGTGACTCACATAGTCGTTTTAATCTTTTTTAAATGTAATTAAAATTTTGAATGTCGTCATTGGGATGTCACGAATATCGAGTAATTTAAACATGTTTTTTTTTTAAATAATTTTATATATATTACAGATATATAGTATCGCATCATGAAAACGTATCATTTAAATAATTTGAATCCACTGTGACTAATAATTATGCACATTCTCCCGTTCACATTCGGGGAGAAAACGGAGAATGGACAGTTGAAAAACTAAATTCTGCCCTGATATATAGAATATGATGTATAGGATACCACCAATATCAATATAAAATAATATAATTAGCGTATTTCGATAATAACATATTAACATCGACCTCACAACAGATAATAAGGTAAAAAAAAGCTTTTCAAAATATCAATCTATCATTAGTTTCATCACATCATAATACTGAAGAAAAAATAAATCATAAGTCATGGCAACACTATTCATACTTTAAGAGAGGCAATTAAAGAGCTCGTGTCAATTAGTTTTCGGTATTCTCGTTAATGTCTCACGTAAAATACTCTTGAATAATGAAATTTATATTACAACAATACATTTGAATTGTAACAAGTTTATATATAATATATATATATATATATATATATATATATATATATATATATATATATATATATATATATATATATATATATATACATATAATCTAAAGCATAAAATATAACTGTCTGTACATTGAATATAAATAAAAAACTATCATTTATCAATACAATAGAACCCAAACTAATGTTTTTTTTTTTAATTTCAATCTATTTGTGCGTTTGTGTTTTGTTTTACTTCAATAGGCTCAAAAATAAAAAAAGTGAAATCAATATAAATGATGTTAAGCGACAATATTGATACAAATTACTAATTTATGGTATTGGCTAAAACTTCGAATTTACTTTCCCACTACGTATATTTAAGTTTTCGGGCGGAGTTAGTGGTAAATACGAGTATATAATATAGAGAGTGAACAAGCACTTCCCAATTCAGGCATAAACACCCGTCACGTAATGTTTCTATATAAGAAACAGTTAACACAGTGTTTTATCTCTATTAATAGCAAGACTTTCTAAGAATATTTATAGTACAAATCGATTCTAATTTTATAAAACTAAAGAGCTTGTTTTGTTGAAGGTGCCCTTGCTGATCTCAGGAATGACAGATTCGAACTGAGAATATATTTGTATTTGGATGATCTGTATAGAGGAATGCTATACCTATATTAAATAAAAATAAAAAAGCCTTTATTTTCTACTGCCGCAAAAAAGTATATGCTTATAAATTTCACACTTGTGTATCACTCATATTTTTTTGCTGTCAGAAGTTCTCATACTCTCATAGGCCTCCTCTATATTTTCCACTCTTTTCTCTCTCTCTCTTTCTCGCCTTCCTCATGCAATCAGAACCGCATACTTGTTGAAACACATCCCTCCAGCTCTTTCTGGGTCTTCCAAGGTTTTTATAGCAGTCCAAGGTATATTTAATTCATACCTACATTAAATAATTTTAATCATTTTGATGAACCGACCATAGCGAAAGCAAGCTAGTAGAAAAATTAATTAATCAAAAGCTTTTTTGATAACATTGACTGGACTTTATTGATAAAAAAAGTTAAAACAAACGAAGTCACGAGCTTTTCTCTATAGTTTCATCAATAAATCTCATTTGAACAGAGCCTTGTATATGAGAACCGCCTCCAAAGATTAATAGCAGGTGTTATCAGCGGCCTTGATAAGGGTATAATGCTAGAGTCGTGACCGAGTGTGTCACGAGCGTCGCGTGAGCTTCGCGTTAAATACGCGTTACAAATATAATCTGTTCTTATATGACGTGTCATATGGCAACGAATAGTGTTCTTTAAACGAAGTTTCTTCAATATGAAGGTCATCTGAAGTTTCTTTAGAAGGTATAAAGAAAAAAAAAGATGTTCAATCGATCGATCGAACGATATTGTTGAGGCCACACCAATAGAAGTTTATTGCATTTGGTTTCGACTTTAAGCTATAAAGTATAAATATCTAGTCAGTCATATCAAGTTTCCAAGATAAGGTTTCCATTTTAGAGTTCTGTACCGCAATAGGAAAAAAAACAAGACTCTTATATGGGCTGTATGTCAGTCTGTTTATCTGTCTGTCAAGACTATTATCTCAAAATCACTTGGAAGTTTCAAGCTGAAAGTAATATCAAATATCCAAGGCAATGGTCTAGTATGACGTGGAGGAGATCAAGCTTCTAGTCAACTACTATCGAAAGATAACGTGTATGCTTCATCCATGCGTAATTAAAACTTTGACTTATGAAAATTGGCATGAAATTAGAGCTTATAGTAAAAAAAAAAGGAAAATGTCTGTAAATTGATAATTAGCGTAAGCTTATCATAAAAAAAATAACATACTTATACATATGTATGTATATAGTTCACACGAGCTTGCACTATGAACTAATTTATTATGAAATGACCGTAAAGTTAAGTTTGTCAACTTTGATAACTGTAATATCAAATGATGTACCAAGAAATTGATACGGAACCCCCGGAGCACGACTCCAACTCGCACTTGATTGATTTTTTTTCAAGCAAAGTGTTCTTATACACACATTAGTAGCATTATGTTTTTTTTTTATCAAGATTCTACTATTGAATGTAATTGATATACTTTAGATAACAAAGTTGTCAAGATATATTAAAAAAAACTTTCATCCATCTCTGTTCAATAAATTAATATCATATGAGGTTGAATTATGTATGAGCGTGCCCGTCATATCGATCACACCCTAAAGATCTATCGATCAATAATCTATAGATCAATGATCCATGGATCACTGATCTATAGATCATTGTACATGCGGTTCCTGTGATATGATCGGAACGTTTATATTTAAGATATAATATTGTAATAAATATTGATAGATAGAGCCGCGCCGTCTAACGTGCACCAATTATTAGTATGACAATACTCTCCTCTTCGACTACTTAGATAAAATATATTTTAGTATATTGGTATAAAAAAATTGACTGAAGAAACATTTATTATTAATCACTTGCTTTCTGTAGCACGATGGCGTCATATTATTAGAACCTCAATCATTAGATAGAGTCCGCTAGCCTTCACTCGAACCCGTCATGGCCTAGCCCAAAGCAAAAGTTGTCTTAAAACTGCACGTAGGTATGGAAAAGTAGGTCACTCTAGTAGGATATATGACGATTGGTTAGTTTACTTTGTGTTTCGACCAATGGTAACATTGCCTTGCCTGTTGACTTGCTCAATTACAATTAACTTTATACTATTAATGTTACGAGGTTTATTATACATGTAATGAAATATTTATTTCAATATTTTTTATGATTTGTGAAGTGTTAATATACACTAAGAATGGGAAAAGTATTTAAAGAAAACATATAAACGTCTGACCGCTGCGGGGTTGGAACCCGCGCCTCATGGAAACCGCCTAAGCGCTCTAACCACTAAACCATGCGTTCTTCATCAAAGCTGCATCGAAATTCTTATATGCTTTAAACAACTTATTACGTTGTTAGCATCTCTGTAGGGAGATTTTTACAAATATCCGTAACCCAAATATTACTATAAAGAATAATCATTTGGCAAGAGAGAATGCTATTTTTTTAAATAATAAATATATTAAGTAGCTATCATTAAATATATTAGTATATTCTTTTTAAATAAACAAGTTTTTAAAGTAAATACTTAAAGAAAATATAATAAATTGAACACAGCGGGATCTGTATATAGCAGTGGAAACAGACAGATCTTAGTGCGCTGCTTCCCGCCCAAATTCCAATTCCAATCCTCCCTTAAGCTTTACTTTTAATTTCCAGTGTGCTTGGGTCTGTTTTTTTTCTATACACGCGCCTTCTGTACTGTTAGTATACGTATAGTATAATATTTATAAATTATAACCGGATAAAACTATTAATTTATAGCGAGTTACTTTCCATCATATCCTACACGTATGTATGTAAGCACCCACACCAATTCTGTAGTGAGACATTCGTATAGACTTCATTTTTATCAATAAAAGTAGTTTCCATACCTGGTTAAAATAAGAATAAGAAAAAAATGACCCTAAATGAGCTAATTACGAGTACAGGTGAATATAAAAAAATTATGTAAAATTTTACAAGCCTATATGAAAGCCCCACTGTATCTGTTCTCGGCCCCAATTACCTTGGACACTTAAAATGAATCAGGAGCAATCGCCATAGCCATAGCCATAGCTATATCATAGGCGAAGTAGGTAAAAGCTACTAAGCTGGCTGCCAAAAAAGAACAGCCAATTTCACCAGTAGTAACGACATATTTCATATGTTTCGCATCACACAATCGAAATTCGCTATGAAGGTGATCCAGTGTGCAATTAATTATAACTAATCTAATCGCCAGCTCGAATGCGTTTACGTAACGGCTATTACCAGTTTTGAAAACATTTCGATATCAATAACTATAAAATATATAGCTACAATTATATGTTATAAATAGCTAGTTATTATTATAGATTAAAAATAATTATTCGTACTTTAAGAAAACACATAAAATTTTTATCGCAGCGGGATTTGACCTCTGACAACTAAGCCATGCATTCCTCCTCACGCCGCGTTGAAATTCTTATACCGGGTTCAAAACCCGCTGCGTTCAAATTTTTATTATTTTTTATATGTCTTCTGTAAGTATTTTTTCTATCCTTAGTGTGAATTAACACTTTAACAATTATCAAAATATTTAATAATTATTCATCCTATCAGTGTCAAAACTCTCCAAGTATATTGAGTCTATGCTCCTGCCTGATGTCTATTTCACTATTTATATGCTGTCTGTACTTTTTACTAAGTTTATCTTTTTTCATGAAGAAACATATCTTTTTATTTTATTTTGTTACTTTAAGCTTAGTAAAAAGACAATTATCTATAATAATGTTAATAGAATTAAAAATATTTTAATTGCGTTTTTTATATGTATTTAAATTGATATTATTTTTGTAGTACAAGGGTATTCCCCGTTTAAATTACGTTCAGCAAACAGTATTCAATATTAAATCACTCCGTAATAATTTCTCCATCTCTCTTATAGACAATACGGTTTGTTAATTTAAATTGAATATAATTCGCGAGTTACAAATATTTCTCAAGTTAAAATCGAACCCATAACCTTCTCGTTTTGTATTAAACTCTCCGTAATACCGAGATGTCTTTACAAAGACTAGAAAATATTTAAAACTAAATTACAGAATGACATATATCAATTACTAACAGTTAATTAATTATTAAGAGAAACGATCGTGAGAAAAGATTATAAATAATCGACCGGCTTGATTAAGAATTCCGGTTTTAGTGTGTACCTTTTTATTTTCATTTTGTAATAGATATCTACTTTAATCGATTCAATTACCTATATGTTTCATTTACTTTGACATCTTAGTTGCCCAGTACTGCAATACAAGTGGGCTATAATCCTAAACCTATACCTATTATCCTAAGCCTATAATCCTATACCTATAATCCTATACCTATAATCCTATACCTATAATCCTATACCTATAATCCTATACCTATAATCCTATACCTATAATCCTATACCTATAATCCTATACCTATAATCCTATACCTATAATCCTATACCTATAATCCTATACCTATAATCCTATACCTATAATCCTATACCTATAATCCTATACCTATAATCCTATACCTATAATCCTATACCTATAATCCTATACCTATGATCCTATACTACATCTTGTACTTATTTATGAAATTATTTAATAAGAACGAAAGCTATTATTTTCTATGTAAATTTCTATAAAATTCTCTTTTCAAATATATTTTGTCTTGACATTCCTAAGCTGGTAATTCTCTCCGAGCGTCAATCGACCGTTAAAGCATCACAACCGCCAAAAGTAAAAGCCGCCAAAATTAATATAATAAAAGCAAGAGGACTTTTATGTACTTAAATATACCTCCTCCGTACCTTAAATATTATAATTTAATTATTAAACTTCATAACCAACAAGCCCGATAGGAGCTGGGTGTAGATCCTGGTACTTGCGACTGTACAGATATTACTATAGGTAAATATGACAAGTTAATTGTATAGAGATGTGTTATTTTTCTAATAAAATGTATAAAAATTTAAACGTAGCGGTATTTGAACCCGCACCTCTCGGGAACTGACCAGAGTTACGCAACGCTAAGCTTGAATTCTACGATAGCACTAAAATAATATATATGATTAACATGATTTTTAATAAAATTTCTTGTGATTTGTGTAGTCTTAATTAGAGTGTAGCTAGAGTGTAGCTACCACTTAGTTTACCTTGTTGTCTTATTTATCTACGCATATTTCTGCCTTCACTCTATTTTGAAGGGTAGCCAAAGAAAAACTAATAATAAGTTCTTTATAATATCACTCACACACTACACAAAGAAAAATTGTTTAAAGTATTAGCACGAAGCGGGACTCGAACCCGCACCTTGCTTGAAGACAAAAGAGTTAAAAACGTAAGCTCTGTAATAGTTTCCGAGAGGCGATAATTTTTTTAAAAAATTGCCACAAATAAAAGCTCAGCAAAGATAAAGTTTTGAATGGAGCTTTTTTTTTAATAACATGAAATGCAAATGCATTCGGATACCATTTAAAGATCTTAATCTTCGAGATGTCACTTTAATCTCAGCATCTTTGGTTTCCGTTTTGGTATGGAGGTGTTGCATCTTGTAATTTGATTAGCTTGACAGATACACATCTATATAAATTAGCCTACTGCCTGTGACTTTGCTTATATTTAATTTAAAACTATGACAAATGCTAAACTGTCAAAAAATCTGAAAAAAAAGACAAAAATTAAACTCTTTATATAATATTGCAACAGAGGTCAACATTTTTACCTTTATAATTGCTAATAAATAATAATACATTATAGTGAGTGTGTGATTTGTGACTTGGCAGGAGATGATTGTGAGTTCGATACCCGGTCGAGGGAATTATTGCTTTCATTTCCCCGCCCTGATAGACGAGGTGCACCGTTGCGTTTAGCTGTGTCACTCAACATGCAAATTGAAATATGGACGTAAAGCGGAGAAAAATCCCTCTTAATATCCAACTCCGGGATACAGAGTTGAGACTGTACCTATAAGTTTTTAATAGATTGAAAGTTTGTTTTATTTGAGTTTTTGATTTCCATATATACAAATAATTGTAAGAATTTCTACTTAATCAGATTTAAATTTTAACTAGTAATAAAAAGACTGACATTCATAATATATACATATTATATATTAATCGAAAAAGTTCTTGAAAGAATATATTTATTTTCAGCTTCACGCTGTATCCCGCATAGCAGGATAGGTAGAACATAGTGTTAGCACACTCCGTTCCCCACAATTTTCTAGACAGCGCATGTTGAAAAGCGGAGAAGTAGAGAAAAAAATTGATGAATATATTTAAAACAAAAAACAAAACATTAAGACCAAATAACATATCACTCCAATAAGATTTACTAAGACATATCGATTACAAATGTGCTTATAAAAAAGTAGAAAGTCCAAGCGGATTTAAATCAATATTACATACAAAGATTATGTTAATTCGGCGGCGGGCACTTTGAACGCTAATTAATACTCTAGAGCGGCTCAAAGCATTGAGCTCTAACAATCAACGGCAGATACGTATCGGGTATACTCGTATTACATATCGGGATATATGTTGGAGCGAATTAAGTTCTTGTTACACAGTAGCTTCATATATATGTTATAGGCTGTTTTTTTTATATGTTTGTTTTAGATTTGCATTTGTTTAAAAATATGTATAGACAAAATTCTCCGCCAATCAACACGCAATGTCGTGAAATCGGGTGGAATGCAAGAAGCAGAGTGTCTAGACACCAGGTCCTTTCTGCCACCGTATGTTAAGTGGAAGTCAGGGTAAAACTGACTGAGAAAGTCAATATAGGGAATGGTGCTGGAATAGCTCTTACAGCTATATATCTAGCTATATATATACATAGCAGCTATATATATAGCTCTTACAGCTATACAGCTTATAGCTAAGCTACATGTAATACAGA
Organism: Dione juno; assembly: GCA_037127375.1. Taxonomy (NCBI): domain Eukaryota; kingdom Metazoa; phylum Arthropoda; class Insecta; order Lepidoptera; family Nymphalidae; genus Dione; species Dione juno. The sequence goes on along the minus strand of JAXRJS010000080.1, from coordinate 1,220,923 downwards.
ATGAATTTATAGCAAAAGTTTTCAACATAACGATCATATACTGATGACATAGAAATTAAAGGAAGCCACGTTCAAATTATTATAATATTTTGTTTAGGTTCACGCTGAATTAGGACAGTGTTAAGACACTCTGTTCTCCGCTTTCCGCCTTTCCAGACATTAGATGTTAAGTGACGGGAGTCGGGAGTCAACTTTGCGCTTTATCTTGTTACTAGAGAGAAAAAATTAAAAGAAATCACTCACCCCGAGTGAGACCCGAACCCACAACTGTCGCACTTATATATAGCCGCTGTACCACTGCGACCCGCCTGTAAGTCATCATAAAAATATTATGAAATATTATTTTAAAAGTAATTACGTATTTAATTAAGTAAAAGCTCTTTAAAGCTATATTATCAGCAACTCGCTGACAGAGTTCAAGCCATCAATCATATCGGAGTTAATGACGATCACGACGCGGCGGTTGATTCTACAAAATATTTGTACAGTGAGTGACTTCTTTGGTTAAAATAATATTTTAGAAATATATATAAAAAAAGTGTATTAAATTGAAAATAATTCAAAAATAAAATATTACGACCCTGCCAGGATTCGAACCTGGAATCTTCTGATCCGTAGTCAGACGCGTTATCCGTTGCGCCACAGGGCCGTGAGATGTTGGTACGAAATTCATTTCCAGATCTCACGGTCCCGCGGCGGTTAATTATTATTGAACTTACGATATCTATATGAGGTATGGTTCAATAACATTCACAACAAAATTAAGTTATTTGTATAGTATTCTTTACTTGTTTGACATAATTTCTATTTATTATTAATATAATATCTCATCACACTAAAACGAAGAATTGGAGAATGGAGAGCAGAATGTCTTATATCTAGACTTATTCCGTTTATAAAGTACTAGTTACCGCCCGGCGACTTCGTCCGCGTGGAGTAGTTACTTTGGGCTAATGCTAACTTTAACCCGCGATGTCGTTTATATACTTAGGTGTTACGATGAACATACGCTGTCGTTGATTATTTTTTAAAACTTTTCAAGGGAAATATTTCTGTCACACATTATACTATTTTCACGAAACTTTGACCGTTTACGCAGCGCACGCAGTGGAAGCTCTCAATAGGAAAAATGTCCCCCAAATTTTGAAACATTCTTCATTGGTGCTCCACTTCTTATTGGTCTTCACATGATGATGTATAGCCGACAATGAGAAAGAGTAAAATAGAAAATGAAACGAATTAGAACGTGCAATTTATTAATTTATCATTTGATTGAATTACTATTCTAGAACAATTAATTAACATTATTACTATTTTATATACTAGGTATTGAATGATTTGAGTTCTTGTAACATTGTATGTAAATATCTGATCCTAGGCTAATAAATAAAAAAATAAATCAAAATAATATAGCCTATAGCCTTTTTCGATAAATGGGCTATCTGATACTGGAAGATTTTTTCAAATCGGACTAGTAGTTCCTGAGATTTGCGCGTTCAAGCGAACAAACAAACTCTTGAGCTTTATAATATTAGTATAGATATTTAATTAAAAAAAATATTAAAAAAAAGAAGTGTACATCATGTATGTATGTTTAGCTTTGAAATATTGAAAGTAGACGTAATTTATGACACATGCCCATAGAAATCTAGACCCAGCGTGTAAGACCAGACCAGACCAGACCAGTGGTACACTTCCATTTATCACATTATTAGACCTTGTACGGAACATATACTCCCATATTAATATCGATACGGTATAGTTGTGAATGAAAAAGTTTGTTAGTTTGTCTGTTAATTAATGTTCCCTTATAAGTTTGGAGAATTTTTATTATTGTTTCATATCAAAAGCTTTCGTAGTCAAGGTACTAAATTGAATTAGTAATAGCATACATATGTTCAGATTTTAATGCTATTTAAGGATAATTTACATTTCTGAGTTCAGCTTTTAATATATGCGTAAAGTAAATAAATATTCCAGTTCATGATAAAAGAAATAACTACAATTATCAGAGAGTTACGCAAATATTTAAATGATTTTATATGGCATTGCTTTTGCATTTAACCATCGAGACAGAATAGGTCTTTAAAAAAAAACTTAAGTAGCCATAATGAGGTTGGTGTTGGATGATTAAAATAGCTAAGTTTCTATTCCATGGGATTAGAGATCCTTGAACATAGAAAAACCATAAAAAGACCTTTTTTGCTTATTACATTCTTAGTGTTCTGCGTAAACGTTTAAAATACCTTCCACTATCATATGCTAAGGCTCTTTTAATTTAGATGATTTAACCTAAGATGGATTAATGGAGGATATGAATCAGATTAACTATGTTTATTTTATATATGTTAATTAATATAAAGATAAACGAAATTATAAGTCATAGAACATCATAAGTCATTTATCATAAACATCTTTAAGAATAATGATAATATATTAAACTTAAAACTTTTGGACATTATGGATGAGATACTGAACTAAATTCTCGTGGCAAGAGCGAGAGGCCATAATTATTATAGAAAATCGGAATCAAAATCAAAATATTCTTTATTCAAATAGATTATTACAAGCACTTTTAACTAACATAAGTGTCAGTATTGTCAGTCCTGCTAGAAGCTACCACCAGCTCGGAGGGCAGTTCTGCTGAGAAGAGCTGGCGAGAAACTCAACAGTTGCTCTTTTTAATGTAAAATATAGATTTAAAATTACTTCTATATAAAGAACTTCGCCTCAAGCCTTCGCCTCGCCTCGCCTCAATATCGATGTAAAGAAACCCCAGCTCAGTAATTAAATAGAGTTATAAATTACAGCAATCATTACCATATTGGATGACGCTTGCATGCAAAAAGGGAACGTTTAACATTGCTTCTAATAGTCGCTTCTCTTCGGTATTTGTTCTCATACTAATGTGTCAAGTCGACTTTGTCTGTGTTTAATTTTTTTTTTTCATTTTATATTGAAAAATGTAATATGAAAATATATAACTTATTTATGTAAATGCATGTTTCGTTTTTATTGTAGTTATTATCGGCTAATAAATATTAGGTAGGCAGGTACTGGCTCTTAATATAAACTAGAGCTTGTGGGTTCGATCTAAACTTGCATAAAGCGGTATTGAGTTCCACCACTTAATACATAATGCCTATTCGAGGCATAGGAGAGTTAGTGGAAAGTGGAGAATAGAGTGTCTTGACAGTAGATTTTCTCTGCCTAAGTCCTGGTAAATAAAATGAGTTAGTTGTTTTTTCTATTCTAATTTAGATAAATACTAAAATCGATTTACATTCTACAAATAAATAATAGATTAATATGATAATACACAAAATATTCATATTTTGCTATATCGTTACGGCTTACGCAAAATATATCCGGCGTAGACGTAGATAAATATATAAAAACAGTGAATATTATTGCATCTACATATACATAAAGACAACATTTATATTTTATATATAAATAATAACCCGTTTAGTAATAATAATGATGACCTTGTGTACTATCTATGAAAGGGCGACACACTTTTTGTGCTGTCCATACATATGTCATATAATACGGCCATTTGTGAGGCATAGTGGCACCTCATTTTCTACAAGACTTTAATTTTAACAGATCTAGCTGTTTTTTATTACTACAGTTATTCTGATACAGGCTGTTCCAAAATAAGTTACAAAATCTTTAGTAACATAATATATTTATTTACTTTTTATAATGAAAGCAGTACCTATTACATTTCTGAGTGAGGCATACGAGTTTTAGTTTTAACGGTTCCGTAGCTTAAACCCAACTCTTAAGAAAAATGTGTGATACAAATTAATGATATGAAAAAGATCGTTAATCAGATTTAAATTTTTATTAAAAATAGACTTTAGAGTAAATTCAGACAATTATTTTAGAAATAAATCAAATATATCCAAAAATTGCAATGATATTTTTTTAGCTTTTTACTTTATAAGTTCTCCGCCTTCCACCAAAATTCGAAACCCGTTGTGCGTTGTGCGTTGTAATTAAAGCCACACTTGTCCCACCGCCACGGTGCACTGAATCGAACCTACGACCTATGTACGCTGTCCCTTTGGCCTCGTATTTAGTTTTGAAAAATATAAAAATAAATAAATAGCTTCGCAGGGTATACAGAAGGAACGTAGTGTAAAGACACTCCACGATTTGTCTTGTCACCAGAATATGAAAATAAAATAATTCATTCCCCTTGAGTGAAAATCGAACCCACACCCGTCGCTTACATTCAGACGTCGTTCCACTGCAACTGCGGCTTCAGAATTACCTTATTCCTAACATTTTTTGTATATTCTTTCTACCATTTACTTATTAATATTAGCTATACTGCATGATATATCTTGAAACTTGAAAGGCACTGCTGAATGATTGTTGCAAGTGTCGACATTATAACGTACGCCTCTATACAATCGTATTATGTTGAGTCTTTTCGATACTTTGTTACGAAGGAGTTGTTATTAATATCCTAACGAATTGCTTTATATGGATAAGTTAAATAATTTATATATATATATATATATATATATATATATATATATATATATATATATATATATATATATATATATATATATATATATAATATATATATATATATATATATATATATATATATATATATATATATATATATATATATATATATATATATTATTTCTTATTTGCCCGCCCTGGTAAGCTTTTAACTTTTGCTCACTTCCGTCAATCAACACGGAATGTCTTGTATTTGGACATAACGCGAAGACCCGGGTATGTTTTGACACTAGAACCTCTACTTACCCAGCTGAACGTCAAATTAAAAAAAAATCAAATTAGAAGTCAATTTCTCAACGACGCGCACTTTAAATACTTTACAGTCTTACAACGACAGTGCTTTTTCTAGTTATAGAAAATATCCCCTTGACTTATTTCAACGGAAATATAGTCGATAAAACAAATTGTTATAACTCCCGCTAATATGGCTTTAAGTTCAAATGAATTCCATATATATAGTTTCCTAACACTGTTTGTATAATTTTATGTGCCGTTTAGCATTTCTAGTACCCAGCCTCTTTTTCTAGATCCCGCTGTTTAGTAATAAACGTAAAGTAAAGTACAGTTGAAAGCAGCTTCGTTCTCAGAAGTTAAATATATATATATATATATATATATATATATATATATATATATATATATATATATATATATATATATATATATATATATATATATATAACAGGCAACTGGGCTTCGCTGGGTAGCAGCGGGAACCTAGTGTCAGAACACTCCGTTCCCCACTTTCTGACCAATTTTGAGATGAAATAAATAGAAGTGGAGATGTGGTCGGTCGGTTAGTCTTTTTAGTTTCAATATCATCATGCTCCTGGGTGTCATCGCGTTTCCACTGCACTGAACTATACGACATCTATATCTTACACATACATACACATACACAAACACATACACAAAAGACGGAGTGTTTCGACACTAGTTTCTCTCTGCGTAAATAAAATCCAGTAAAAAAACAACAGTACTGTGACAAAAACAAGTAAGAAACTTGTACTTCATATTACAGGTATACCGTATAAGTTATTTCTCTCACGTTGTTTAAACTTCAACAATCGCATAGTCCAATCAAGAAAAGCTATAACCAATAACGTCAGTTATTTTCTAATTAAGCTTTAAGTAGTTAACGAGGTCGGTGCGCCGTTTGAAAATATATAGCTACCAAAGTATTAGTATTTCAATATTTTGGCATGTGTATCTAAGGACTTACAAGACACTTGATTCATTTTATGAAATTATTCATTATATATATATATATATATATATAATATATATATATATATATATATATATATATATATATATATATATATATATATATATATATATATATATATATATATATATATATATATATATATATATTATTTCTTATTTTCCTGCCCTGGTCAGCTTTTAACTTTTGGCAACTTCCGTCAATCAACACGGAATGTCTTGTATTTGGACCTAATGCGAAGAACCGGATGTGTTTTGACACTAGAACCTCTACTTACCCAGCTGAACGTCAAATTAAAAAAAAAAAAAAACAAAATCGAATTTCTCAACGACGCGCACTTTAAATACTTTACAGTCTTACAACGACAGTGCTTTTTCTAGCTATAGAAAATATCCCCTTGACTTATTTCAACGGAAATATAGTCGATAAAACAAATTGTTATAACTCCCGCTAATATGGCTTTAAGTTCAAATGAATTCCATATATATAGTTTCCTAACACTGTTTGTATAATTTTATGTGCCGTTTAGCATTTCTAGTAGCCAGCCTCTTTTTCTAGATCCCGCTGTTTAGTAATAAACGTAAAGTAAAGTACAGTTGAAAGCAGCTTCGTTCTCAGAAGTTAATATATATATATATATATATAATATATATATATATATATATATATATATATATATATATATATTATATATATATATAATATATATATATATATATATATATATATATATCTATATATATATATATATATATATATATATATATATATAACAGGCAACTGGGCTTCGCTGGGTAGCAGCGGGAACCTAGTGTCAGAACACTCCGTTCCCCACTTTCTGACCAATTTTGAGATGAAATAAATAGAAGTGGAGATGTGGTCGGTCGGTTAGTCTTTTTAGTTTCAATATCATCATGCTCCTGGGTGTCATCGCGTTTCCACTGCACTGAACTATACGACATCTATATCTTACACATACATACACATACACAAACACATACACAAAGGACGGAGTGTTTCGGCACTAGTTTCTCTCTGCTTAAATAAAATCCAGTAAAAAAACAACAATACCCTGACAAAACCAGTAAGAAACTTGTACTTCATATTACAGGTATACCGTATAAGTTATTTCTCTCACGTTGTTTAAACTTCAACAATCGCATAGTCCAATCAAGAAAAGCTATAACCAATAACGTCAGTTATTTTCTAATTAAGCTTCAAGTAGTTAACGAGGTCGGTGCGCCGTTTGAAAATATATAGCTACCAAAGTATTAGTATTTCAATATTTTGGCATATGTGTCTAAGGACTTACTAGACACTTGATTCATTTTATGAAATTATTCATTCACATAATATTAGTTCATTTAAATATTATTTAAAAGTAAAAAAATTCTATAACTTTATAATTTGTAAGTGTTATTACTTACTAAGGAAAGAAATATATTTAGAAACATATATATGTTAATTCAATTAATAGCTCTTCGTTTGACATACTCGTAATTATTATTTTTAATGATGGCAACATAAAAAAAATTTAAACATGTCGGGGCCAATTAATAAATAACTATAATTCAAAAGATTATTCAAAAAATAGGATTGACATTAATATTGTCATAGAAAAGATTTAGAGAATAAATTCTAATTGTGATAAGTTTATATTGATTGAACTTTACGTGATATGATAGTGTAGTAATATATATATATATATATATATATATATATATATATATATATATATATATATATATATATATATATAATATATATATATATATATATATATATATATATATATATATATATATATATATATATATATATATATATATATATATATATATATATATATATATATATATATATATATATATATATATATATATATATATACATACATATATATATATATATATCTATATATATATATATATATATGTATATATATATATGTATATATATATATATATATATTTGAGTGACGTCAATAGCTTATGTTCTCGATATGCTGCCAGTATAGATCGAACAAAAGAAGAAAAGCTCATATTAGTTTACCTGTGACGCATTAAGTGAATAAATATATTGATAATAATCTAGAACGTGTATAGGACGGTGTGGTTACAAATATTTCTTAATTAGATCTAAAATAAGAAAAATATATAAAACTTGAACCTTAACGCGAACCTTACGCATGGAATGGAGTGTATTAACACTAGGTTCCTACGGTTCCTTCTGCCTACCCTGCCATGTGCGGGATACAGCGTGAAGCTAATTTTAATTTTTTTTTCTTATCTTGCAAAGCGCGGCGTTGAGTTTCGCCATACAACAATTGGGCGGAGAGTGAAGATCGGAGTGTCTTGACACTAGGCTCCCTCTACCCACCTACCTCTACCTACGATACACGGGATTATAATAACAAAAAAACATATGGAGAACACGTGATTTGAACCAACACTGATAGTAATCTAAAGAAGGCGACTTTTTGTGTATCACTTAACTTAGCAACTAGTCTCTCCATACACTCAAAGTGATTGATAGATTTAATTATATACTTTTTATGGAAAACCGGCCGCTTGTTAGCGAGATATTGATCGATGTTGCCAGCTCTGTGTATACTGTGTGGTATCTACTGTGGAAAAACATTGTACTTACATGATTACTGATATGATAAAGAAATTATTGTGAACGCGACGGTTCTGTGCTCGATTCCCATGCGGGGGATTGTAGACAAATGTACTCTATAGTAACAATCTCTCCATCAGCTATGGACTCCTGGTACCTGCCACTTGTCCCAAACAATTGTACTCTATAGTAACAATCTCTCCATCAGCTATGGACTCCTGGTACCTGCCACTTGTCCCAAACAATTGTACTCTATAGTAACAATCTCTCCATCAGCTATGAAGTCCTGGTACCTGCCACTTGTCCCAAACAATTGTACTCTATAGTAACAATCTCTTCATCAGCTATGAAGTCCTGGTACCTGCCACTTGTCCCAAACAATTGTACTCTATAGTAACAATCTCTCCATCAGCTATGGAGTCCTGGTACCTGCCACTTGTCCCAAACATTGGGGACGAGTTTAACTGTAAACGCGACGGTTCTGGGTTCAATTTCCACTCGCCGAAAATGAATTAGTTGTCTTTACACCATTCATCATTTGAACATGACAAAGCGCAGCGTAAAAAAACAATGTTTCCAAAAAAGGGTGGAAAATGGTGAACGCCTACTTACCCTGCCTACCCCGCCTACCCTGCCTACCCTGCCTACCCTGCCTACCCTGCCTACCCTATGCGGGATACAGCGGGATAATATCGATGAAAATTTTCTGACTTCATCTGATAATGACAGATAAAGTAAGCTAATAAATTACTCTATGATTTAAACTAAATGTTTTTTAGTATTATTGCTCGCTAAGTAGCACACCTCAATATCTCTTAGATGAATTTTTTTTTTAAATCTTCGTCGTAAGTTAAAGATGAACCTGCGCCTATCTACAACTTACATCGATATATCAAGTTGTTCTAGACTTCAACAGGCTAGGTCTTAAATCAGGTCTAGAACTAATAAGCGAGTAGACAGCTCGTTATTGAAATTTATAGAACACGCTCTATAGCCTCTATGTTGATTATTTGTTACTGTACTTACGCTAATGATACTGAATTAATTTAGCATTAATATATGTCAGTTGCCGCTGATATATATCATTTTGTACTTTGTATTATATATATATATATATATATATATATATATATATATATATATATATATATATATATATATATATATATATATATATCATTAATAAAAAAATACTACATGTACTAGCTGAAAAAAAACTTCTTTTTCAAGTATCTTAGAACCTATTGAACCTTATTTTATTATAGTAGACCTTTGGTGGTAGCGACATATTCATTCGACTATTTAAATGCACTTGTAAAAATCTATTTGAATTAAGAATATTTTGAATTAACTATCCATGGACACTTTTTCATATAAAGCGAGGTAGGGAATCTAGTGTAAAACACACAAAACCAAATACCATTTCTACCAAAGTGAGGAAATAAAAATTACTTAAATGTAATCATTCCACTGATTAGAAAATCGAACCTGCAACCATCGCTTCTGTCACCTCTATATATTAATACCAAAAGCAATCATATACAATAGCTAGAGTAAGCTAGAAAGGTACTACAGTGTCGGCATTAACATAACCTGTCTCGTACTAAATCACAATAGATGTAAAGGCGTTATAATTTAAATACACGTGTAGAGACGCTGGTAGAGCAAGTATATCTGTCAATTCATATTTAGCTTATGTTATTGTACATTTAAAAAAAAACATTTAAAATATATATATATATATATATATATATATATATATATATATATATATATATATATATATATATATATATATATATATATATATATATATATATATATATATATATATATATATATATATATATATATATATATATATATATATATATATATATATATATATATATATATATATATATATATATATATATATATATATATATATATATATATATACAGTGTCAATCAAACAATAACCTTACATTCACTGTATTTTTAACTTCATATTTCATTGGTCACTTGGTCTTTTACAGTGAAGTGAAGGTGACGTGCGACCAATAGAACATGTATAAATAAACATAATGCCCCGCCTTGGACTTCTAATGTAGGAGACTTTCATTATTATAGCAATACTAGCTATGTAATCACCCACCCGCAAAACATTTGCAAACGATTATTCAACAGATATCTGTTCCGACGTACATGGTTTTCATTTTTTTTACATCCGCTCTCTAACCGGCCAGCAACTCTTTTTCGCCTTTTAATATTATTTTTTTTGTTAAATAATAGCAATTTACTAAATTGCAATCAAGAATACACTTAATTTTTTTCATATCTACAGCTGGAGCTCTTCAAAAGAGACGATAATCGATTTCGATCGATTGTTTATGTGCAGCTATCGTCCCATAATCGATTGGACATAAATCGGCTTACACTATTAATATATAAGATGTGATACCGAATACAGCTTAATCGATTCTCGTTTAACTATTTTGTTGTCTTAATCTGTTTATTTGTTTAGTTAGAAATTACTGTTTTAATTTAGTGGCTAACTTTTTCAGTAGTTGTTAATTTCTATTAAGAATAAAATTTTAATAGTCTATTATATTCATTATATATACTAATCAAAATAAATATACTAGGCCAAAATAATTTATAAAAGTTTTTTAAATATAATGTATAAAAATTATGTATAAAAGTTTTTTAAATATATATTACCCATAGTCTCAGTTTAAGCTCTTGAGACTGAGGCTTGTCATAGTCGGTTTGCCCTGGAAAGTGAACCTATAACCTCCGCAGTACACTATCAATACATTTAGATAATCTAACAAAAATAATGAATCAATACATTCATTTAGTGGGTGGGTGGTACCATACAAGACAAGACATACTCGTATGCAACAGTGGAGCGGTTGCACAACACACACACACATCGGTACACATTGATCTTTACATGACAAATGATCCGGTTGGCCCCTGGACTATAATTAAAATCTTATCTGTGATTAATTTGTATACAGCCAAATATAATGACAGTCTAAATATATTCATATGTTTTGTTTTTTTATAGATGCAATTGTGGATTACTTTGGAAATTTTAATATATATATTACATACCTGTCTTATGTAATATATATATATATATATATATATATATATATATATATATATATATATATATATATATATATATATATATATATATATATATATATATATATATATATATATATATATATATATATATATATATATATATATATATATATATATATATATATATATTATATACATATATATATATTACATAACTGTCTCATGTAAAATTTGCAACAGGGGGAATCTAGTTTTACCCACCCAGTTTTTGAGATATTGCGTGTTGAGTGGTGTTACTCAATGCCGCGGTTTCTCGTTGTTAGAGCGAGAAAATGATAATAATTCAATTCTCCGAGTGGGAATCGAACCCGTAACAACATGCTTGTGATAGTCTTTTAAATAAAATGAAAGAAAATGTTTTTTTCTTTTTCGACAGCTTCAATATATATAATAGATTCACACTAAGAAAAAACGCAACCGACGTCCATCTTGGACAGTTTCCATGAGGTGCGGGTTCAAATCCGCTGCGTTCAAAATGCTTATATGATTTCTTTAAGTTAAATTAGATTCATTTAAACTTAGCCCGTCGCTAGGCTAGAAAAATTTAAAAGGCGTGCATAATAAAAATATATTAAATATAATATTTACCCTCAATCTTTAATAGTGGTTAAAAGTAAAGTAAAGTGTAAAGCTTAAAGAAGATCAGTCAACTAATTTATGAAGCATCCTGTCGCAGAACTAGGAATTAGGGATGACGATTATTTTTCAATACCTATACAATATTGCATTCTTGAATTCGAATATTTTCGATTAAAAATATTAATTTTACATATTTTGTAGGTATTAATTTTCGTAATAACAATTTATTTTGTTCATGTGGAAATTTTTGTTTTTTTGTTTTTTGGTTATTTTTAGGGTTCCGTACTTAGAAGGTAAGCCTCCACTGTCTGTCTGTCTGTCACCAGGCTGTATCTCCCAAACCGTGATAGATAGAAAACCGAAATTTTCGCAAATCATGTATAGCCGTTGCCGCTATAACAACATAATATACTAAAAATAAAATAATAAAAAGGTTTCGTCAGCGAAGTACTGCTCGCACTTGACCGATATTTTTCCATATGTGGAGAACACCTTCCACCATACCGTTACCGTTAGGTATGTAATATCTCTGTTAGAATATTCGTTTGCGTGTAATACATACCTACCTATTAACATCTAACTATAAATTAAAAATCAAAAATCGTGAAAGTATGACCACCCCTGCTATATATATAAGCTATAGAATATAAATAATGCGTTCTGCGCAACCTCTCATTAGTTCACCTAACAAGACGTCCTGTCGGCTAACTGGGTACTAAGAACACGGACCCAGAGAAATGGTATACTCGTATGTGTGTGTTCTATTTTAAACATTTTGCAGAGAGCCTTTCTTAAGTTACAAGTTAATTCACATAACCATCTAGCTAAGTTTGTTTGTTTCTATATTTAACTGACATAATCGAGTCAACAGCAAGCGATGCAGTATTCATTTTGTTTTATATGAAATATTCTGTATAAAGCCTAAGTATTTCTAAAATTAAAAAATATATATATTAATAATAATAAAAAAAATGCCATCTTCGTGCCTCTTCGGTTTTCCATGTGTTCCGAGGGTAATACTATTTAGGTGTCACCATAAATAGCTACGTCCAACTGGACCTATCCTACGTATGTTTACTGTCTACTGTCTACTGTCTACTGTCGACTGTCGACTGTCTATACGGGACGAGTACGACAGATGCTGGGCCGTAGATTTCATTTTAAACGAGCTTTTTTTGCTCTCTCCTTACAGCGAGGCCTTATTGAATGTGTTCATTAAAATTGTTTCTCCTCTAACATCATGAATTTACAGTCTTATCTATCGTAAATATTTATTTTATAGACTTTTCTTGCTCTTAATAGAAACTAAGATTGGAATTTGTTAATTTTATGAATATAATTCATTCCCTCAGACGGGAATCGAACTTGCAATGGTCTCGACACTTTACTTAAGTCTAACAAGGCTTTAGAAGATCTGTTACTATAGAGATAATCATCTAAAGCGTGTCAACTGTCAAAGTGGCGGCTCTACGAGCGAGATCTGATGACAATAGCGCACCGTACAATGTCGCTGTACTTTTAATCACAACACGGGGTACTGTAGACTTGCGTTAGCGATAGCGTCTTTAGTCTTTATCAATATTTGTTTCATTTTTTTAAATATATATATATATATATATATATATATATATATATATATATATAAGTAACGTCGTGGCGCAGAGACGGAACGTCTGACTTCACGTGTGTTCTACTCCCACTCGGGGACAATGACTAGTGTCAAAACAAATCGCGGCGTTGACTTCCGCCACTCAACAAAAGGCGGAAAGCGGGGAACGGAGTGTCTGAACACTAAGTTACCTCTACCTACCCAGCTATGCGCGGGATACAACGTGTAACTAAAAAAAAAACTTAAAATAGTAAAAAGTAGCCAGTCTGCACACTAACGGATTTAGGTTAATCATTGGGTCACGCACAATGTATTCATATGGGCAAAGGTACTTGTATTTTGTATTGCGTAATATGAAATTAATCATTGACAAGCACTTGCATTATTTTATATCTATATAAATGTAAGCGTTGTGGCATATTTCCAAAATACTAAACTGCAATTGCGTCGGTTGTGGGTTCGATTCCCGCTCGGAGTAATCAATTATTTATTTCCTTTTTCGCTCTTGCAAAGCGCAGCGTTTAGTTCCGCCACAACCAAAGTAGGGAATGGAATGTCTTATCCTGATCTGATTAAAATATATATTATATTACTATATATACTATATTGAAACATAAGCTACCAAATATATTATAATTAATTTTTATATTATATATACTCTATAATAATATATATTTTTTTATAAATTCACATAAGCTGTATTAATTAAAAAAAAGGTCAAAACAACACCTGTTCTAATATATAAGCACATTTATGTAAATGCGTTCATTCAACATCCGTCACTGACCGGATGCACATATCCGACAGTGTGAACCACATCCGGTTGTAAATTTCATCTTTGTAATAATCGTGTTATAGTCGACCTTACTATGAAATAATTGCTCTTTTACCAATTAAGTTTAAAATATCTATAATTGTTGTTACATAAGTTTTTTTATGGCCTAACTATATAGATTATTAAAACAAATTTCATTGCTCTAAAAAGGCATTAATATAATTTATATCAGAGTTAGGCTAAATTTGAATGAAGAAATATTTTTTTTTAGCTTCACGCTGTATCTCACACATTTTTTTTTGTATAGTAAAAGATGGCAAACCTGATTTTAAGTGGACACTCTCGCCCATAGACATTTACGACCTGGGAGGATGTAGATGTGTTGCCAACCTTAATTTTGGAGATGACAATTGTACACACGACGCTTGAAAACCCCTAAATTATATTGCTCATGGAAAACCTCAAGACGCACGCGCGTTGGATGCAAGTTGACGTTTTACAGTATCTACGAATAAAAATACAGAAGTTAAGAATTATTTGAATAACTTTTGTTTCAATAAATAAAATTATTTATTATTCTATGAATAACTATAAAAATATAATATGAGGACCGTCGTGGCGCAGCGGCACAGCGCCTGTATGGAAACGCGACGGTTTGTGGGTTCGACTCCTACTTGGGGAGAATGAAATAATTCATTTTCTTCGCTGTGTAGGCGTTGGGTTCCGTCACTTAAAACGCAATGCCTCGAATGGCGGAAAACCGAGAACGGAGTGTCTTGACCTACCATGCTATATGTGAGATACTATGTGAAGCTATTTAAATAAACTGCTTTAAAAAATATTATGTAAAATAACGAATAAAAATCATTGACGTTATATTATACATACCTACTATACGTATTCATGTTACAGATTAAAAATAAATCGAAAAATTATTCAGATGCCTCACGCCAAATTGTGCTTTATAGCATACTAGTATATACACGATTATTGTGCTTCACGATTATTGTACTTGACAAAAAAAACAGGGTTGTGTTCCACCTTACGTTACATCCTATATAAATAAAGCTTAAACTAAGCTTTCACTAGAATCGCAATTTTTTTTAACTATTCCGTGTGAATTTCGAACTAATGTAAAGTAATAACTTCGCCTTAAGTAATAACTAAACAGCTCTAATCACATACTCGTATATTAAACTGTCCGTGTATAGAATAGACAGGGCCCATTTCGCGCGCGTATACAGTTTTAGTTTATAGTGCTTTGGACAGCTATCTCGTCGGTTTGCGATTAATGCTGTACCGTTTTAAAAGGGCTATCATAGTCTGGTTGTTAAAATATTGCTTGGGGGTTGGGAGTTCGAATTTCATGACATAAATGCAACAATTCAAGATCATTCGAAGTCCAACGTTCAAATATTTAATGTTCAATGTTCTCAAACTGGGTAGAAAGTGAAAAACAGAGAGTGAGTGGGAGAGAGAGAGACATTGTGATCTTTCTGGCTACCCTGTTTTATACAAGATATCTATACACATAGATCGAGCATTTTTTGAATGGGATTTAAAGCGAAAATCATTAAACCCGCACTAATATTACAAAGCGTAAAAATTTGTTTGTTTGCGCTAATCTCAGGAACTATTGACTGGAAATGAAAAAAAATGTCCACAATCCATTTCTGGAAGAACACTATATAAATTATATAACGTATTACTAAAACATCACGTTAATCGTTCCGATAAAACCGTAACGCCTGACGGCAAAAGGCACTTCCATTTGACCACGAGCTGAGCTGGTGGTAGAAGTAAAAGCTGCTAGCATATAAGTGTTAACATATAATATATCGTAAATATATATATATATCAATAATTATGTTAATATATATATATATATATATATATATATATATATAGATATATATATATATCAATAATTATGTTAATAGCAGTCTCATACACGTTGCTATGTTGTAGTAAATAATTGATGTAGATTTTATGGGACACGTACAACATATACAACACTTCGCTTTCAATTCAAATTAACGTAACCGAAGGCTGTATAGACATATAATTACCGACGCGGCCGAGTTCTTATATTAGAATACGTATTCTAGATATAGCTTAACCGTTTTGCGGATTATATAGCATATTGTAGTGATAAGACACTCTGTTTTCATATTAAAGAATATTTTGTTAAGAAAGTTTTTAGAATCTAGAACTACGGTTAGGATTTAATTACATGAAATTAATTTAAATATATAAATAAGTAGCTTATAGCTGCGACATCACCCCAGTAATTAAACAAAACAGATCAGGAATTAAGAGGTGTGGATCATCATAATAATCACAGCCGTTGTTCCACCCATAACTGGACATATACCTCCTCCAAGGAGGTATATGAAACATATAACATTTAATAGTCTAACCATATATCTTCGCTAAATGAACTGCTCAATACAAAATTTTTTTCAAATTGTTCAAAGTCAAAAATATCCCAAAAAAAAATCACTTCAGTCAGTGGTGACATTGATTATACATACATACTTAATATAATGTCCTTCTTGCAGCTATGAGCTTTTTCTTTTGCCAACTACAAGATAAACAGAAACTAAGAGAAGAATAATAAGACACGCGGCGTTTTCTCAAAAATAAGTTAAAACTTGGCAAACGGAGTGTCTTAACACTAGGTCCTTTCCACCCGGAAACATAATCTCCGATGTTAGCAAATTACCCAGGCATCGAATTCACCTACGTCGCGGTTATGGTCTGATACTGTTCCACTTCACCGTGGGGTTATAGCCTTAGGGTATATGGACAAACTTTTAATCTTATGATCAAGTTAACTCCGTAAGCACGACTAGGGTTAGTAAGGTGATGATCATATCACGTGTGACGCGACACTTAAACGAGTCACGACGCTCTCGCGCTGTCGTGTTGCAACATGTCCACATTGTGTTTGTATTTATATTAGTTATTATAATTAATTTATATTTTATAAATCATTAAGTTGATAAATTAATTATTTCTCAGGAAACTCCATGAATAAATTATATGCCTAAAGAAAACATAAAAATTTTAACGCATTTGAACCCGTCTCATGGAAACCGTCCAAGCGCTCTGACCACTAAGCCATGCGTTCTTCCTCACGCTGCGTCGAAATCCTTATATGCTTTATACAACTTATTAAGTTGTTAGCATCTCTGAAAGGGTTCAAATCACGCTGCGTTAAAATCTTTATATGTTAACTTTAAGTAATTGTTATATCCTTAGTGTGCACGTTAAACCATTCCATCCACTTTAAAAATAATTAAAATAAAAAAAAATGTATATGCTATTATAATTTAAATAAATAGTTTTAATCCTACTACGCTTCTTGTACATATATATATATATATATATATATATATATATATATATATATATATATATATATATATATATATATATATATATATATATATATTATATATATATATATATATATATATATATAAACAAAACAATATAACAAAATAGAAAAACTTAATTTTCAACATGTAAATTCAATGGACATGTGAATATAGAGGCGCGGAATGAATATCGAATAAGATATAACAAAACCACATCGAATAAACAAAGTATCGACGGTCGACACTAATTAGACGCGACCTGTCAATCCACTTGTCAATATCACGTGACATTTTAATAATTTGACAGTTGGCAGATGACATATGAGCGATGACGGATGACAGCCGCCCACGCAGGTACACGTTCCTGTGAGCGTGTTAACAGACGGTCGTTATGTTTTGTTTTGTGATGGATGGGGCTTTAAACTGATATACATTTTTTTATTCATTCGCCAGTAATATTTTGTTAGTATTAGAGAGAGAGAGAGAGTGAGCTTTGATGAACCTATCACTCTCCACTACATACAATATCTTATACCTGCTTACTGAACTTTTTTACTATCCTGTTTTGTTTTTTTTTTATATTTTTATTTTATACTTTATGAAAATATTTATAAAACTCTTTGCTCGAGTTTTTAAGAAAAAACAAATATAGTATGGATAATATGATACTGCACTATTTTACAATACGAACATTATTATTAGCATATAAAAAAATTAAATAAAGTTAAAAAAAATTAAGTATTATCTGTTCTGTTCTGTACTGCAGTAATGGAAAATTAAGTATTAAATGACAGCCTAAAAAAAAGTAGCCTTTTCAATTTTGTTCTCAACGAGGGTATATGGAAATAAAATAAGACAGTTTTAAAAAGTAAAAAATTCATAGCAAGTATATAATAAACCACTTAGTAAAGTAAAAATGAAAATTGATTTACAACATTTATTATAGTATGCAAATAGTGATGTGCTAACAACAAATATTTTTATTATTGTGAATATTTTATAATTTTCTTAATATATATTACATGTAAGTATAGTTTATGGGAAAACATATTTCTTTTTTATATTGTATAATTTTCTTTAGTAATATCGACTAATTTTTAACATATCATATTATACATGATTGACTTTTTTAATTTTTTTTTAATTTTAGCACGTATGAGTATGTTTAAGCTTAGTTTATTAAATGAAATTATAAGATGACAGAGATAAATGCACATCACAAGCCTGACCTAGAATTTGCAGATAAAATATGCTTATAATTTATTTTTATTTTAGAAGAACACCGCTTAAGCGACTTAAATAGCACCCCTATTTATATACGTTATAAATATAATGAAAATTAGTGACGTAAACTTTGAAATTGTAATTATTAATGAAAAAAAAAAAATTTTATATTATAGATAACCGATAAGTAAAGTTTATTTGTTGTCACTAACAATGAGAAGAGAATCCACAATCGCGGTACGAGAAAAGCGAGAGTGCCAATTTAGATATTCTTAGGTATATCTGTACCGTGCTGTGTTTCACGGAAGATTTTGGTTCCCGTGTCTCACGGCCGAAGGCGGTCGAGGAGGAGCACCGTGAGGTTTTAGTGGGTATGTGGACTGGCCTATATCTGCCGGTTCGCGAGTCCCACATAACCCGTTCGAGTCCCCACTCGTTCCGGTATCCGTAACAGGATTTCCTCACGCAAAAAAAAAAAGAAAAAAATGTATATCTGTACCGTATATGTTTTATCATAATTTTGACGCCACATTTTACCTTCGAAAACGAAGTGATTTATATAGAGATGTATAAAATTTTAAGCTCATTAGAATAAATAATATGAATAAAAATTATAAATGTTATATTCTTTCTGCTTCAGGATCTACTGGAGAGGATATTCCGTTTGTTCGACGTGGAGCGGAAAGACCATCTTGTACAAGAAGACTGGTTTGAGTTTTTGAAGGAAAGATTAAGGTATGAATAAAATTTCTTGGTAGCAAAAATACCTATACGAATTATTATTTATTCACTTAGCATATAGCTAAATTAAATTAACCGTTAGGACATGGGTTCAAATCCTATTCCATACAAAATAAATGAAAATTTCATGACAAAAAAATCATGTGAATATTATGATGTCTTTTGTATACGTATACAACTACAGTGTCGCTACTACAGTGTATGAATAAGCGGAGAGTGGAGAACGAAGTGTCTTAACTCTCTGGTGGCGCTGTAGTATCTGCCATAGGTATGGTAAGCATTAACTGATATAAGGAGAAGAAAAAGAGTAATTTATCGCTTTAACAACAAACCTTTTTCGTATGTTTTCCATATAAAGTGTTATTGACAGTGTGGTATGTGCTCTGACACGCTTGAAATGCCGTTATTCATTTAATCTGTTACTTATGCCACAGTTAAAGAACTTAACTGGTGTGGCCACGTGCCGTACCTAAATATACAGATAATTAATAATAAAACGTAATATAGATATAAAAAAAATTGTCTAAAATTATAATAAATGTATTATTTTTGTTGGTTATGGTATTTATATATTAAATAAAAGTATATTTGAGACGTAAATCTGTACAATTGACAAACAACATGTACATTGATAACGTCGCCTCAGAGAGAAGATAAAAGATCACAGCCAAAAATCACAGACTATATACAGATAATATATTATATATAGATCACAGACTATATACAGATAATATATTATATATAGATAATATATAAATTATATTTTGAATACTTTTTTCCTTTTTCCAGAGAAGAAAAAGAGTTGGACTTCGTAGAGCAAGTGGAGATCGTCGCGTACGTGCTGTGCGGTGACGCCGTCATCACGCTAGATACGTTTCAATTGATATTGAAAAATAAAATTGTAAGTTTGTAATTAAATAAGTGATAAAACAAAAATTAAATTATATTTAAATAATAAAAAAAAACATATAAGGTACATTTATTTTTAAATATTTAATAAAAAGTACATTCTGTATTATGAAGTTACTAATTATTTAGATTTTATTTACTCGTTTTCCTTTAGAAAAGAAATTATATTTTGAACTTGGACGTATCGGGATTCGAACCCCAACTCTATGTTCTTATCAACCTACAATAAGAGTATGGTTGAACGGTAAGAGGCTTAGACGATTTTCAAATACCACCTTCAAATCTTTATACATTTCCTAAAAATATGAATTATATAGTGTTTCATATTTCAAAAACAGTAAGTACGTTTGGGTACTTTTCCAATCTGATAAATAACTATCTTGAAAAATCAAATAATGAAATTCAACGTCTCAAAAAAGACCGGTGTCTTACACCTCATACGAATATTATTTTTTTAATTATTACATACTTATCAGCTGGGAGAAGTCCATTGCTGGACAAAGACCTCCCCCATTGAGCACCATAAAGACCGGTTCTGGACCAACCTCATCCATCGATTTCCAACGATCTTCACCAGGTCCACCTTGGGAGGGGCCTGTCTATGCTACGTCCCCGGATTATTATTATTATTGTTATATTTAATTTAATTCAACATTCCAGGTAACAAACAAACTACTAAAGCTGGTGGACACAGACGGCGACGGCTATGTGACGGCTGACGAAGTCATGGAGTTCATAACGGCTGTGTCGAGTTGCAGGTATTTTTTTTTTATAATAAACTATATAACTATTTACTATGTTACTGAGAGTACAATAACATATATTTTTTTATGTGGAAACTTCTTTAGCCGCGTTGAGCACTTTTAGGTAGGGAAAAATTATAAAAAAAATGACATACTTTAGGAACATATATAATTCCCGCAACCAGATTCGAACCCACGCTTACTAACCACTATTAAATGTGACTAATCTCCTATTTCGCACATAACCAGGCCCCATGTGGGCTTCGACAAGTGCAGTATCGACCGCCTCGAGCAGCTGTTCCGTCAGACGGCGGGAGACCAGAAGGAGATCACTAGAGAACAGTTTCAAAAAATTGTCGTTTCTAAAAATGTGAGTATTCCTTGTTATTTTAACGTATTTAATACTTGTAAGAGAGAATAGTGATGTTATCTCCTTTTCAACGTGCTATTGGCAATATGAATTGTGCTCAATTGGCACGCTCGGAACTCCATATATAAAGAGAAGAAAAAGAGAATAGTGATATTTCTGATCATCAAGTGATGTGAATCATATTTCCGGATTATGTTTTAATCATACTGTCTATGGCCGTCGTGGCACTACGTCTGAATGTGAACACGACGGTTGCGGGTTCGATCCTACTCAAGGAGGATGAATTATTTTCAAATCCACGCTCTCGTAAGAACAGAAACGCGACGTTAATACAATACATGGGTAATGCTAACATATATATATATATATATATATATATATATATATATATATATATATATATATATATATATATATATATATATATATATATATATATATATATATATTTGAATATATTTTAAATGAATTGCTCTTATTTGTTCTATTTTAGCCATTTTTCACGGAGCGTGTGTTCCAAATCTTCGACGGCGACAACTCTGGTACGATTTCCCACCAAGAGTTCATAGAGGCGGTGCACAAGTTCGGGAGTCAGTCGCCGGAAGATAAGATACGGTTTTTGTTCAAAGTTTACGATTTGGATGGTAAGTTTAGCTCTTAATAAGTCTCTACTTCTAATTTTCCCTCCATAAATGATAATTCATAAACATATTGATTTCACGTTCTTCATTAAACTTAAAGGATGCAAGAACTCACAATGCAAGAATAAATTATAAAAATACAATTAATTCAACACAACACAAAAAGCGCAGAAAGCTCGACGTACCCTTCAGCGCCAAACTAGTAGCTTTATCGATCGATCCCATTACACTGGAATCCTGAAACGCGCTATCAAAGTTTTCCTAGCTTTTAGTATAAAACGAATTTGTCAAATCATCTATACAGGGAGTCCGTTTCCACGAGGTAAGGTGGTGTTCGCACCCACCACGCCAAGTGCGGGGCACACATACGAAATTACAAAGACAATCACCCACAAGACTAAAAATTTCAACATTTGCCATTCGGTCTCTAGATTAAATCGCTAGAAGTACTGTGTACAGATGTCGGTGAATGACAAATGATTGGACTCAGACTGAATTACAGACCCGACGTGGTACATTTGACTCCTCTTTTGCTTCATTTTTATTAAAGAAAAAAAATTTTATATCTACATTACCGTTTTATATTATTTATTCAATAAGCATTCCGAAATTATTATGTTTTGCAAATATCTAAAAAACATATATTAATTTATTATTTTAAAAAAGCTTTGTGTATTTTTTTTTTATTTTTAATCTTTTTTCTTATATATCCTTAAATTTGAACCAGTTTTTTTCATTTCATTTCATTTTGTTAGGTATACGACAGTTTCAGTTCAGAATGCACCTGAATTTTTCAGTACTTATAATCTGATCTTTTTAAAAAAAAAATACTGTTTTAACGCATTGCTTGACATGTTAGTTAGAACTTAACGTCATGCCTTGTGTTATTAAAGTGAAAAATGAAAATAATTTCTTTGTGTAAGGTAAGGTCCTAACCCACAAGAGTAAGTCATTCATCCCCTCGCTTCGACACGATGATCTTTGTAATTACTCTATATAATAAAATAACATGTTATATATATCTTGATTATTTTATATCGAATGTAACCACTTAAGAAAAACCTATAAGTTACAAATCGTTATTCTTTTAGAAAAAAAATAATGCTATCTACGGTGTTTTTCAGGGTTTCATACCTCAAAAAAAAAAACGAAAACCTTATCGGTGCACTTTGTTGTCCGTCTGTCAAGACCCTTTATTCAAATCACATTAAAGAATCAAGCTGAAATTAATATCAAATATAACCACAGCTTATAGTACAACCAAAGAGAAAAATGCCAAAATTTAAAATTATAGATATATTCCATAATAAAACCTTTCCAATACATTTCATACACAAATTTATATCTAAGAGCAAGAGTCTATGCAATTAGTCGATGCAAATACTTAATGACAACTTAGTCAAATTCAACATAATAATTGGATATAGTATAGTATAGTACTCGTATATACTAAGAAGGCCTCGAAACGTAATATAATAAATTAATTCGAATATGAATTTCTGAGATTTTCACATTCACGAAACAAATTCCCACTTTTTTAAATTGAATCAATTAACCAAAGTTATAATTTATAATATAGATATACATATTTAGACACTTGTGGGTTCGATCCCCACTCGGGGACTAATATCGAGCCTAATGTCGAGCACTTCCCCAAGGCGACGGCCTGATCCAGCCCCGCGAGCTGCAGCACGTGCTGCGCGCCTGCATGGTCGAGAACGGCATGCAGTTCTCGTCGCAGCAGCTGCTGGAGCTGTCGGCCGCCATGTTCGAGGACGCGGGGGCCGGCGCCAGCGCCGCCATCACCTACGAGGCGCTGCGCGACCAGCTCGCCAAGCACGGCGGGCTGCTGGAGAACCTGTCCATCAGGTTGGTGGGCTTACACAATTATTATTTAAGATGACACTTATACTTCTATATTGAATAAACTCCTCTAAGTAAATCCACAATCATACAACATTCAAGCTATAATCATACACATATATTTAGGCTTTACGCCTAGCGGGATAGCCAGAGAGACCTACATACCTCTTCGGCCTCATCTACTGTCATTGACCGCTTCATACATGCCCTCCGGGAGGTCCTTATGCTTTTTACGTGGCTATCTTCGACACTGTGTTCTCGAAGGTCAATCGAGGGCTACTCTTACCTCTCCCACCACTGACTCTTGCTTCATATACCTTTTTTGTCATTCTTTCATCGCTCATTTTCTCTATGTGCTCAGATCAACAGAGCACGTTCTTCTTCATTCTGACTGTGACATCCTCGCTAGTAGCTGTTCTTTAATTTTTTCTTCATTGCAGACTCAGTCTGTTAAACTGACTCCACATATATTCTGAAAGGATCGCATCTCCACAGGATTCATCTATAATCAATATGTTCAAATTTATTCGTTTGTGAAATAAATCAAGGTTTCTTTTAATGTTAATTTCGATTTGAAAATTGAATTATAAAAAAAAAATCTCTTCCAGCATAGACAGGTGGCTGGTACCACCAAACCCAAAACCGCAACCCAAATCCCTCTACCAGCGTCTCGCCAAGTTGAAGCCTTACCAACTGTCGTTACCGTACTTCCGTAACAATTACGTTTACGTCACGTATTTATTTATTTACTTCGCCATCAACCTGGGCTTGTTCGCGGCGCGGATTGTGGAGTACTGGCACTACAATGTGTTTGTTATATTCGCCAGGGCTTGTGGTGAGTATTGATACCATATGATAATCTTATTTTATTTTATATGTTATATTTTTATATAAGTTTGTTCGTCACCTCTTAAGCTAAATTTAATAGATAAAATTTCGTGTCTGTGTATTTGACTGATCGTTGCGAGTTAATTTGTAAGATGGGAAAATAATCATTTTCACGTGTATCGTGTATTAGTGGAGAATGGTGTGTTTAAACACATGGGTTCCTTCGTCTTCCCTCCTAAATGCGGGATATAGGTGAAGTTTATATTATGTTTTTGACATCTTGTAGGACTGACAATACTGACACTTATGTTAATTGACGATTCGAAAGTGTTTACAATAGCCTATTTGAATAAATAATATTTTTATTATGATCTTGATTACTTAAACTTACACGAATGTACGCACATAATTTGCCTTGACTATACTACTCGTACTCGTATAGTATGTTGTTTGTAAGTTCAAGCTGTATCCCGCATACAGCGTGGTAGACATTGCCAGTGCCATTATCCGCCAGGCCAGTGCCTCAACTTCAACTGCACCTGGATCCTGGTGCTGATGCTGCGCCGCACGCTGACACAGCTGCGCGCTCTGCGGCTGGGCGCGGCGCTGCCGCTCGACCACCACGTGTACCTGCACAAGCTGACCGGCGTGGTGGTGGTGGTGCTCAGTGCCGCGCACACTGCCATGCACTTGTGCAACTTTAGTAAGTGTTATGTTAATACGGTCGTATTTACTTGTAACGTTGTTTCGTTATTCTGGGTCAGCGGAAATTTTCAATTATAAAAATTGACAAATCTAAATTTACTGGCGATGTATAAAATGTACTACGGCTATAATTGATATTTATTTATTTATCTGTACTTTATTGCACACACACAAAAAAGATAAATAAAGAAACAAAAAGAAAAAAATATAAATACTATGCATATTATTGTTTCAAGCAATCTCTAACAAATTTGGCAAATGTTGGACTTGTTGTACACAACTCGGCACTTACACACGATCTCGAGTATAATAGCGTGGAATTTAATAGTATTGAATGATATTTTTAGGTAAATGTATAGAAAATGGGACGTAATGGGACTAGAACTCACGCCTCTTGCAAACCAAAGTTTGTAAATCTTGGATAGTTACCAAGAGGCACAGGTTCGAGTCCTGCGACGTTTAAATTTCTACAATTTCTCTAAAAATACGTATAAAAATCCCCACACTAGCTCTCATAGTGGTGAACGACCCCATCCAGAACCCCAACAACTTGACCTCCCTGGAGTGGTTGTGCACCACGCGCCCCGCCGTGCTCGGCCTCTGCGCCGGCTGTGCCAATCCCACAGGCCTCGTACTCTGTGTGGTGCTGCTGGGGCTGGCGGCGTCCTCGAGGCCTGCCATCAGGAAAGGAGGATGTTTTGAGGTGAGGGAGAAGGAGTTATGTGCTACTCCAAATAAGAAGTAAAAAAGGGCAGGGTGCTGACACGAGAGTGGCTCTCTCGGGGTTGCGAAACTATACTCTGTTATATAAATTATATTTAGCACGAAACAATAAAATAAGTACAAGATACCTAAAACAAAACATTGTAATTTGAAGCTATAAAAAGAATAACGAATGCTGACAAAAGTTAATAGCATTTATTTATATAATATATACAATATTATTTATTATTAATTGATATTTTTCAATTTTATATGAGCTAAAAAAAAGTATGCCTAAGATGCCTATATGTATAATATATATATGTAAATTTTCCAGGTGTTCTACTTCGCACATCTGCTGTACATTCCATTTTGGATATTACTTATCTTTCACGCACCAAATTTCTGGAAATGGTTCCTGGTGCCAGGAGTCATTTATCTCATTGAAAGGATCATGAGATTGGCTTGGACGAGGTAAGAATTACACATATTTTTCTCTTATGGAAACTATTACGAGGACTTCCTATAGCCCACATTTCTATGTTGTCATCGTTAACAGTTACTTAGTTCCTGCTAAGGTCCAATGAATCAATAAGACATTCTAGCTTATAATGTTTAAGTTATTTAGTTTATCTGTTGTCTATCTATTTTAGTGCCCTATATGATGTGGTAAGCATACTAGAGATAATGTTATCATCGTTTTTCTTTATAAATTACATAAATAAAAATGAAGTGTCCGTTCGTCATTTAAAAATAAGTACATTTTTACAAGTGCATAAAGTTATTTACACATTACTGAAACATAAATTATATTTTTTTAAATATTTGTATGTGTGTGTTTCCGTTTGTCCGGGCTAATTTCCTGAATGAATCGACCGACCGGCTGAATTGATTTTGTGGAACTCTGTTACTCGATGATAGGGAAAGTTGTGAAGCAGTATATAGGCGAATTTTAATCCAAGAATTCCCACAGGACCGAGATCTACGCAGAAAATACCACATTTACCGCGCGCGATCTTCATCCCAGATAAAATGTTGCATATAAAGTAAAAAAAATAAATTATTTACATGCATGTTTCATTATTTTCAAAGACAAAGTGAATCAAAGATATGATATGAGTAAGATCTCGTCACGAAAAAGCTGGCATCTAAAACTTGAGCTACTGAAGATCATAATGGCCAGATAATCACAGAACTGGACTAAATTTCGAAACTATGGAGGAATTATTGTGAGTAGAGATGAAACGGATAGTGGTTCGGCGGATAACGGATACCGTATATCCGGCTAGCTACGGAGCCATAGCGCCGAATATCCGGCTGCCGGATATTATAAAAAAACTCTTACGTGCAATCTTCTTCTGACAGTAATGTAACATAACATAGCACTTTTATCCAACTTCACACGTGAAGCTCATGACACTTTTTGGTACTGTTTCAATGAAGTGGTAAAGGATAATAATAGTAGTGTCGCGATCAAGAAAAACAAAATCCAAATGCGAACGAGATTGTTTTTTTTTAAAGACATTTCGAATAGGTCGCAAAAACGACATAGACTTGGTGGTCAGTTAATTCCATTCAGTATTTGCAGTTGTGTCAGTTCGCCAGAATTTATCTTTCAGCACCTGGCGTTTACTGTCAAAAGGCTATTTTCAGAAGCTGGTCTGGTATAACAAGCCAAGCTGAGTCGCCTCTTAGCGTCAAATAGCTGAAAATTTGGTTTTGATTCACTACAATTTGCCACTTGTTAATTATGAGTTCTAAATTAATGAATGAAACAAACATTTACCTACTGTGACTATTGTAATAAACGGTATCCATGACCAATTGCAATATGATTTTCTTTGTGTAAAATAATTATAGTGTTTTAAATTGTACTATCTGGTATCCGGCCAGACAGTGATCTACTATCCGGTATCCGACCGGATAGTAACAACAGGCCGGATACTGGCTGGCTCTAATTGTCAGTTTTTGTGTGAAGATCCGCAGCTGAAAAATTTTACGTCCACGGATCCTGCAGGTGGCATGCTGGAACCAAATAAAACCTTATACTCCGGTTGCAACAAGATTTGACTGACGGAAAATAGCCCTCGGAATGGGCTCATACAGTCATTCCTATTCATAAAAAAAGGTCTAAGAAATATGGCAAATATCGACTTTATAGCACGGGCGAGTTTTAGTAATGCTGCGCTATTATAAGCGAGAGTGAAGGTATATCTGTCCAGAGAAATCATGCCATAACAATACTGATTTTGTTAAGAGCAATCGTCAAATTATCGAAAAAGCCCGAGAATTCAAGAAGTCAACATATATATATATATATATATATATATATATATATATATATATATATATATATATATATATATATATATATATATATATATATATATATATATATATATATATATATATATATATATATATATATATATATATATATATATATATATATATATATATATATATATATATATATATATATATATATATATATATATATATGCTTTATAGTTTTCTCCAAGGCGTTCGATTCAGTAAAACGGCCAACGCTGATGAACAGGAAAACAACCATAAATGGGCACTGTTCAACACCTTATCCACCTACGTGCGGGTGTGCGACACAGCATTATATAGCATCTATACCGAGCTCACGATACGAATTGCTCTCTAAGACTGGGCTGATGGTATTGTCATCGGTGGATACAAGATTTCAAACTTACTATACGCCGTTTACATCACCCTGAGTGCGAGTACGCGAGCACAAGATGGAACGTGTAAGTCTAACGTTTGGGTCGAAGATTTACCGATCTAATAACAAGTACATGATCGTGGACTGCACTTATTAGGCACTCACCAGAAGTCATACAGATTGCGAACTGTGATGTGGCTTAGGCGTACGTATATCTTGGGACCTTAACCTCAAGTAATGGTGGCTGAACGACATAAAGTGTCGAATGGCCAAAATCGGAAATACAGTGGAGAAATTAAAGAAAATATTGAAGAATCGCAGCATCAACAATTGTGTTTTTAATTGAATGAGTGGTATAAATCTTACCATTCCATTTACCATATGGGAGTACTAAATTCGATTTTGTAAAATATTTAACAGAATATATACATATATATATATATATATATATATATATATATATATATATATATATATATATATCTTTATATATATATATATATATATATATATATTATATATATATATATATATATATATATATATATATATATATATATATATATATATATATATATATATATATAATATATGTATATAAGAGCTCTCCCGGGCGCAGGTCGGAGGTGGGCAAGACGTACATCCTGTCGGGCGCGCTGCTGCCGTCGCGCGTGACGCACGTGGTGGCGCGCCGGCCGCCGCACTTCGACTTCCACGCCGGCGACTACGTGTACGTCAACGTGCCCGCCGTCGCCGCGCACGAGTGGCACCCCTTCACCGTCAGCAGCGCGCCCGAGCTGCAGGGTGAGCGGGAACACATCGGCTCCATCTTTATACATTACCTATTTATATACTTGTGTCATTTGTCATGTCAGCCATACAGCCATAATATGAAAGCTGTCGCTACTAAGTTAGGCAAATACATGAACTGAAAAGTACTCAAATTAATTAACACTTAAAATGATAGTATAAGCTTCGATTAGAATCATATGACCAATTTTCTGAGTACTGGAACAGCCTCAAAAACAACTTCATATATTAAATATACCTCTAAAGGTTACTTTTAGCAAACGTTGAAATATCGTATGGAGAATCAGACACTTATTAAGATGAAGAAAGCTTCATTGTATCTAAAATATAATCTTTATACCAAATTAAGCAAAAGTTCCATATAAATAAACGCTACTGTTGTAGTTTCGATTTCCATGAAGCGACAATGAATTCGCGCTCTTGTACAGTGGTACCAACACGCAAGGTCTCAAAAATTGGGCGGAGATTGGGTAACGGAGTGTCTTAATACTACGTTCCCTCTGTCTATCCTGCTATGCTATGCTGTATATATATATATATATATATATATATATTATATATATATATATATATATATATATATATATATATATATATATATATATATATATATATATATATATATATATATATATATATATATATATATAATGTATTTGCTTGTCCTATGCAGATTACCTCTGGCTGCACATAAGAGGAGTGGGCGAGTGGACCAACCGACTTTATTCCTACTTTGAGGAAGAACAAAGAAAATCTCAAGCCAATGAGAAATCACATGAGTAATTGATTTTGTTAATATAAATATTCAAATTAACTTTTTATATTTGATAGACTAATATTATGCATCTCCAGCCCCGCCCGCCGCGCCTCCGCCCGCAGCGCCCGCAGCCGCCGCCGCAGCTCCGCCAACAAGCGCTCCGTGGAGTTCTCGCCCTTCGCGTTCTCCAACGACGCGTTCACTATCGAGGAGGAGACGCACGGCCCCAGTGGTGAATATTGTTCAAATGTTTATCTTTTATGTCAGTTTCCCGCATGCATTAGCCAGGTGGTGTGAAGACTCAGTTCGGCACATTGCGCGCGTATGTGTGTGTGTGTGTGTATGTGTGTGTGTGTAGTAGCGGAACTCCAAGGCGCGTTTTATCACAAAGAATAATGAAAATCTTTTCTCAGATGGCATAAAACCCACCACCGTCCCGTTTAGAGACTGCCGCGGTGACAGTCTCCAAACGGGTCACAACGTGCTATCTATACATCATGACATAAATACATAAGCCATTATAATTAATTTTTAAAAAAAAGGTTGCGATTCCAGTCGTTGTAGTGCAGTCTTCATACTTATTGTAATAAGAATCATCTACGAGCTATTCGAAGCAGTGAATAGCAAAATCATACAATCATACCTGCTGTGGATTTGTGGAACTATTGAATTTAGTATAATAAAACGTGAAAATAAAACGGATTACAACTAATAAAGAACCGGAAACTACCGGATTAGGGTTGGCCACAGACACTACCAAGTCAACTTGCCAGTACTTGACAGGAACATCTATAAATTGCTTCGGTGTTACCAACACGAGAATTACTATCGTGTATTCTCCATACAACGTGACATTGGCGAAGTGAATTGTGCTCAACTGGCACGCAGAACAGAACAGAACAGAATTACTATTCCATCGCTGCGATCCATTTTACGGTAATAAATTAAGATTAAATAATGGAAGATCTGTTTGAAAAAATGAAAATCGAAATGCTATAACAGACGATTGAACTGAAAAGCTCTATAAATAATGTCCTGTTCTGAAGAAAATTTATGAATAAATAAGGGCTATTATAGTAGAAAACAAAGTTTTAAAGGGAAAAGTAAAAAGCCTCGAGGAACAGATAGAATATTTGAAAAGAGATAAATACAAAACATTATTATTTTTGGATTAAGCGCAGAAGATATTTTACAAAGAACTAAATATAAGCATTGGGAATTCTGCAATAAACCAAATTATTTTCAAAAATAATTGTAAAGAGAATTTTTAATAAACTAGATGATAAACAGCCCAATGAACAAGCTGGGTTCCGGCGGAAATTTTCAACTGTAGATCACATTCACACTTAAAGACAAACACTACGGAAATTCGTTCGTACAGAAGTTCGATGACTTTAATAAAGCGTTTCATACATTGAAACATGAGTACAAATGGCCATGGGACGCTCTAAAAGGACAATCTTGCTTGTACCCCAGCATAATACCACCCCAAAATACATAGGAACACCGCACAAGTTAAACTTGAATCTACGGGCAACAAATTTCCTATTAGGAGACGTGTACACCAAGGCATATACATATATCGCATTAGTCACTTTTAACCGACTTCCAAAAGGAACAGGTTTTCAATTCGGTTTATTAGTATTCGAAATCGGATACTTGTACTTGTCCCGAAGAAATTTAATTTTGTTCAATCCAGTAATTTTCATTTGACTACTTCAAAAATGGAGAGGAGAAATGGGTTCTCAATTCGGTTGGAATATTTTGTATAAACTGTGTATTTAATGAATGACGATCTACCGATTATAACGCAATCTACCTGATCGAATCTAGAAAAATTGTATAGCAGCTTAAAAAACAATCTATTACAGATACTTAACAGTAAAAACCCGAGGACCGTCTACTTGTTTAGAGATGGTTTTGTGGGTTCGATTCCCACTCGCGGTGAATAAATTACTTTCATTTTCTTCGCTTTAATAACAAGGTAAAGCGCGGCATTGAGTTCCGCCACTCAACACGCAATGCTTCGAAAGGCTCTACCTACGGTCCCTCTTATTCTGCTTACCTTGCTTAAGCAGAGGGAACTCTTACCAAAAAAGTTTAAGCCTTAAACAAGATAAAGCTTAGTATTAGAAGCGGATTAAATTAAAACTGTTTATTGTTTAAATTTTCATCTGTATTACATTAATTCACAATGTTATTTAGTTAACATATTAAGGAACTAAAGGACGTGTTCTGAATAAAATCTTTAAGTTATTTTCTTTTTTAGCTGTAGATGTCCGTGTTTACTAACATATATAACATATAACGAATATCTGACGAATATCCCTCAGTTCCCCTGTCAGTGCCAGCGTCAGTGTCTCCGGTAGTGACGCGGCCCTCCTTCCTCACTCCGCTGAAGCTCTTAGAGAAGTCCCGCTCGATGCCCGACGTGAGGAACGCGAACAAACAAAACGCAAACAAGTTAGTAAATAACTATATACGTTTATTTTATTATAGATACATTAGATTTGGACGATTTCCATTAGACGCGGGTTCAAATCCCGCTGCGTTCAATTTACATATTTTTTCTTTAAGGATTGATATCAATAGTAATTTATATTTATAAGGTAAGGAATCATGAGTAGAAAGTCAGCATATTAGTCATTTTTAAAAAATATGACAAGATATAACCAAATAAAAAATAAATAATATAGACGTTGAGTTTCTTATATATTCTACTCAATTTGTTCCTATTAATAAACAACACAAAAAAACTTAAGCAAAAAACTAAGAAAAAGAAAATATCCACTCGATCGCGATTTAAATAATTAATTAAACTTAATATCGCGTTATTTTCCAAAAAGTGATTTAACATTCAAGATACACAGTTTGAATAGAAAATTCGAAAATTATCGCAAAGTAACGGCTATGTGATAACAAAAGTTGCGACTACAATACAAAACAACCTTAATGTGAACAAACAATTTGGAGATTATTATAAAAAATATTATATA
Organism: Dione juno; assembly: GCA_037127375.1. NCBI lineage: Eukaryota > Metazoa > Arthropoda > Insecta > Lepidoptera > Nymphalidae > Dione > Dione juno. Next base: position 1,187,063 of record JAXRJS010000080.1, on the reverse strand, counting down.
GCATCAATATTTCATCTCCCTTGTTTGGAAATATTATATCATTACTTGTTGTTAATACTTTCTAATTTCGCGCCTGATCAATAATTATAGCAATGTCACTATTTTAATTTACTGCTTTTAAATAACCTCGCCTTTCATTACAAACTGTACCTGATTTCGAGGACAGCTCTTGTACACACTCTGATGGAGACTGACCTATCCCTCAAAGATGTATACCAACATTATAATTACAATATATCAGAGTTTCCCAAACTGTGCCTGACGTGGACAACGGGCCGGTGTTCCCGTGTGTATATACAGTGCAGTCAGAGTGTACTCGAGTTGGTCGTGGGTTAGATCCCTATTTGGGGGTATTCCAACATCTATAATTTAATTATTTCCATTTCTGTATATTATCTCTTCATGGTATAGCACTGTATTAGATTCTGTTACTGAACGCGCAATGTATATAAATTAAGCAGAAAGTGTAGAGCGGAGAGTCTAACACTCGATAGTCTCCGTCCACCCTGCTAAAAACAAAACATTTAAACAAAAGGAATATTGACTCCGTTAAAACCATCTCTTCATTGTAAGCAACAAGCAGGAATATCTCAATAAGACTGGTAACAAAAGGTTAAGTGTGATAACTCGAGTGTCGCGATAACGTTTACTGTAAGTACTATTCTTAATAAATATTAAATATTATTTAGCCATATGTAGTCAGTTTTGCATTCAGTACCTACATTACATACGCTGCGAGCTGTCGGTGAGATATCCACATTATTACAACACTAAAATACAGGACAGAGCCAACGAGACGCTCCTTTATTTGTTACATAAAGCTAAGAGACTTTGAGGGTTTAGTGGCGGAACTTAACGCTGCGCCTTGTCTCGCAATAGCGGGCAAAAGAAAATTAAATTTTTGCTTATAAAAAATCGCAGTCGATTTCAGTCACTCAACACGCAATGTGTCTAAAAGTAATCGGTAAGTAGAGTGCTAAGTGTTTGGAAGTGTTTGGAAGTTTCCCGTTGTCTATCCCGCTATATGCGGGAAAACGCGTGAATTACTAAACAAAGCGAGGTCGAACTGACGACTGTTTCCTTGTCGGCACCAGTCACCATCATATTGATGTATAATATATATATATATATATATATATATATATATATATATATATATATATATATATATATATATATATATATATATATATATATATATATATATATATATATTAATTAATATTTACTTCTGCTTTGAGTTGTAGCTGATAGAACTTTTATATTATGTTCATTTACGTTTACAGGAAACATGGAAAAAATAATATTATCATTATTTCTACTGTCAAGTGTAGTGTCCGCTGAAGAAACTATATACATGAAAGGAAATGTAAGTGACATATTCCTAGAAGGAGGTGGTTGCTACTTCAAAGTAAATTACCGCAGCAGTCCATCTATAGTAAAAAATTTGAGATTCTGCCATCTTCTAATCCAAGCTAATCAATTAAATCAATCAGTAAGCATAGATGTTCAAGTGTCAACTGTTAGCAATGAAAATAATAGCTTTCAATACACCATGAGTTTCCTCAACAATCCAGCAACTTGGCCGAGCACAGCAAGGAAATTAGAGTTACATTCATTTAAATATCAATTAGTGGGTAAAGTTTCTGATGTAAGATATTACACAATGAGTGATAAATGTTATATTGCAATAGACACAGGATTGCCGGTGAGGAATAATAATGAGTATCATTTCACCGATGATTATGATTTATGTGACATAGCTGTCAGTGCTTTCTATACTAAATCTATAGTCAGTATGATGGCCAGTGTGGACTTGACTGCAGCATATGCCAATGATGTGGTCGATATAAAATTAACTAAATATTGTGAATAACTTAAGTGTATGTAGTAACTAATGAGTAAAATTGTGTATTTATTTAAACCCTATTATATTAATATTGAACTAAAAACTCTTTTAAGTAAAGTGTTTTTGTTCTTCATGTAAGTCATATATATTAGTATGAAATAAGTTTAAATAGGATTCTTGTACCAACCAGCTCAGTATTTAAAAATTAAATATTTTTATTGATTAAAAAAAAACTTACTTTGTAACTTATAATATATATTTTTTTTCATTAAATTATACACAATATAAAGAAAAATACCAGATACCTGCTGTTATCGAAAAGAAATATTAGAACTGATGATTCATTTATTCAATATTATTGTTATAATTGTATACTAATATGAAAATTTTAAAATTGTTTAATTTAGACATTTGACATCTTCATGTTCGATTTTGAAATGAAACAGACAGAAGTTGTAGACGTGAGCGTTATTTAACGTAATCGATTTCAGAAACTGCTTGCGAGTAAAATAATCGCATAAATAAAATATATTTCACAATTCCCATTTATAACTGTAACAATTTTTAAATGTGTGTAACTGATTGTAACAGATTATAATATAAAATATTAATGTATATAGAAGGTATTGTGACGGTTGCGGTATAATTTGTGTGTATTTGAATCGAACATTATTTTCATATGGATTCTGATCATGAAATTATTTAAAAAATAATTTTAATTATACACCATGAAAGGAAAAGGCTATGCTAAAATACATTATTTAAATCAAGTAAAAAAGTGTTTATATACACTGTACACAAAACTGTATATAAAAACAAATCAAATTTTAAAACGACAAAAATGTTAAAGTTTATATAAAAAGTGTATGTAAAAGTGTTTATAAGAATGTAAATATTAAACTTAAAAATGCTAATGCAAAAATAACTTGGTACAAAAATAAGCAGTTTTGGACCTAGTTACTTGTGTACCCAAAACTAGTATCAACTGGTTAAATGCGAAAAATACGTCACGACTCACGTCTACATCGCTGTATTTATTGACATTACCATTAGTTTGTATACAGATTACAGAGTAACAGTAGTCAGTAGTCAGTAGTCAGTAGTAACAGTAAACAGTGAGTTAAATTCATTGATAAACTTGCAAACTTGCAAATTAGTAAAACGTCCTGCAGTCGCTCAGATGTAATATATTTATTATTTATTGTATTTGCAAATTTTTTATATTAATTAATTTTTCTTGATATTTTAATTATTTAAATTACAACTAAGTTCATTAAATTCCTAACATATCCTTTTTTTTTTAATTGTTAGCCATGAAGTTTCACTTCTGACCTGTGTACTTTGTACACACGTAATGCAATCAACGTATCATTTTATTAAATTATTTTGCGAAAATAAATAGTTTAGTAGTAGAAAATAATAGTTAATTTAAGAATATTTTTTTAAATACATTACTTGTTATCTATAATTGTTTTAGGATTGTGATCTGCGGATAGACGGCGCTATTATATATATTTAATTTCTACTGTTTGCGTTACATATTACATTAGTAGTAGTAGTACTAGTCTGTTCCCTCTGCGGTCTGCCTGACTTTGTGCTTTCAATTGCCATTAATATACTAAGCGTTTAAATATTTAGATTACTTGCTTATATGCGGGATACAATGTGAAGCTAAAATAATCCTAACCAATATCCGGACTAATCCGACTGACGCTGCAGCATAAAGTGAACATCTGGAAGGAACGCTTGAGAGTGTTGGTCTTAAACTAAACGTGTTGAAGGCCGAGTACATGACTTGCGGGAGCCCGGATTCGTCCAGTCGTTAAATCGGAAATGTTCAGCTACCTTTGATACATTATGGACGAGTCCGGAGGAATTGACCCACGCCCGGAATAGTGCTGTCGGGAGATCACTGGTATGGTCTGCGATCACAGAATACCGCCCAAGCTCAAGGGGCTGGCATACAAGAGCATGATGCGGCCGGTTCCTTTATACAGCAGCGAATGTTGGCCAGCACTATATCGGTACACTCGGGAGCTTCACGTCACGGAAATGAAGACGCTGAGGTAGATATGTGGCGTAACACAGTCTGACTATATACGCAACACATTCATTTGAGGTAGCTAACCCAATCAAGAGGGTCGCCTGAGGTGGTATGGTTATGTTATGCAACGTCCTGAGGAACTATGTCGGAAAAAAGTGTCTTGATATATCTGTCCCTGGAATTAGATCTCCTGGACACCCAAGGAAGTGATGGTTGGATGTCGTGAGGTAGGATATAAGAGCCAATGGACTAACCACTGAGGTTGCTCAAGACAATGCAATGCAAAGTAGAGTATGATAAGTCGGAAAGTGGACCCTGTCAAGCAAGCCAGGATAATGCTAGGGAGAAGAAGAAGAAGATTAATGCTTGAATATAGAAAAAGTTAAAAGTAAACTTTAAACATTAACTTTATAGGGCTTAAATAAATACACAAATATAAAGAAGATAACAATTTTACTTACTACTTATTACATACATGTAAATTATTCACAATATTTTATTAATTTTAATTCAACCACATCATTAGCAGATCCTGAACTTAAGTCCACGTTGGCCATCATACTTACTATGGATTTAGAATAAAAGGCACTGACAGCTATGTCACATATCTCGTAATCAGCGGTCAAATGATACACATTATTATTCCTCACTGGCAATCCTGTGTCTATTGCAATATAACATTTATTATTCACTGTATAATATCTTACATCAGAAACTTTACCCACTAATTGATATTTAAATGAGCGTAACTCTAATTTCACGCCTTTTTTCGGCCAAGTTGCTGGATTGTTAAGAAAACTGATGGTATAATGAAAACTATTCATTTCGTTGCTATCAGTTGACACTTTAACATCTATGCTTACTGATTGATTTGATTGATCAGCTTGGATTAGAAGATGGCAGAATCTCAAATCTTTTACTATAGATGGACTGCTGCGGTCGCTTACTTTGAAATTGCAACCACTTCCTTCTAGTAATATATCACTTAGATTTCCTTTCATGTATATAATTTCTTCAGTGGACACTACACTTGACAGTAGAAATAATGATAATATTATTTTTTCCATGTTTCCTGTAAAAATAAATGAACATGTTATATAAGTTCTATAAGATATAGGGCAAAGCGGAAATTTATGGTAAAAATTGGTTCTATATAAATATATCATGGTGACTGGTGTAGTGGTATAATGAATGCCTGTGAAGGAAACGGTAGTGGGTTCCATCTTGCTTTGTGCAGTAATTCACGCTTTTTCCGGCATATAGCGGAATAGACAAAGGGATTTTTTTTTGAGTGACGGAAATCGACTGCGTTTTTTTATTAAGAAAAAGTTGAGTGTTAAGTTAATACCAATTTACTTCACTATCTTCATGGATTGATAATTTTGTTTTGTTTACAAAATATTTCAAACTTGGACTTACCAGCTGCTGTCATTCCAAATTGCACCAAAGTTCAATATTTCAATATAGTTTTACTATATTGAACTATTAAATTACACTAACTATTGAATTATAATACATACCGCTTGGATTCACTCAGAATGTAATAGTTGGATAATGAAAACAACTTATTAAATCTAACTAAGTTTACTCTCATATGATAAGAATATTGTCAGAAGTATACACAGCACTCGGCTGACGCCTGACAACAAACAAGTTTAGAATTTCATCATAAATACGATACATGATGGAATCGGCTAAAACCTGAATGTGGCATTATCTAACACTACATTTATGTTACTAGAATGTCAACTTGCTTCATTTAAATATTCTGTGTAATCAAGTCGCTTGCTTGGTTCTTGTTTATTTATATGTGAATAGTAAATTCCACATATTATTTTATTACTGGTTTTTTAAATCAAATGTCATCCTTGCCAACTTTATCATTTAATGACCAATTTAATATGTTTACCAACAAAACGTAAATGAAGAAAGTATAAGTATAAAATTAAGAAAATTCAATTTTGTGAGAAAAGCAATCAAATATGCAAATACAATAACAATACAACTCTATAAAATGTAAATTTCAATCAGCTATTAGAATGCTCTGGAAAATATCTCTGCATCTATAATATTAGACCAGTATTTATATTTACAAAGTAAGGAATCATGAGAGAGAAGAGGACGACGAGTGCAAGGAGGCCATTATTGGCATACCCAAACCTAATAAGCCGCGGAATCTCGCATCTAGCTATAGGCCTATTAGTTTACTCAGCTGTCTGGGAAAAAAATACGAGAGAATAGTCTTGGTTAAACTCTCTGAAGTGGTAGAGGCCAAATCCCCGCTCATAAATGAGCAATTCGGTCTTACGAAAAAGCACTCTGCTTTCCACCAAGTTCACCGCCTCGTAGAGCATATAGCTCGTTATAACATCAGAACGACGACAAACAGTAGCACTGCATCACTGCGTCATTCTTCTCGATATCGCAAAAGCCTTTGACGGCTTGATTTTCAAGCTGCTCTCCGCCGGTGTACCACACTGTCTAGTGTACACCCTACGAGACTTCTTGTCAAGTAGGTATTTTCGATACAAAGTAAAGGACACTCTATTCTCTCCCCGCCTCGTCCGCGCAAGTGTTCCCCAGGGTTCTACCCTTTCTCCGATTTTGTACGCACTGACGCCGACGACACCGCCCTATACACTACTTCTAGCTATTCTGGTCTGTTGACTGAAAGACACCAGACTGTGGCCGACGCCCTCGGCGATTGGTACCGTTTATGGAAGATCGAAGTTTATCCGGATAAGAGTAAGGCGATCCTGTTTCCTCGTGTCAAACAGGAAACGGCCTCTACTGTGTATATGTTAAGCCGACCTCTTCCCTGGAAACCACAGGCAAAATATCTCGGAGAAACCTAGATTCCAGAGTTTCTTTTAGTTCACACGTCAAAAGAGCCAGAAACAAAGCTCTCTTTATTCGCAGAAGGCTTTATCCTCTTATTTGCAAGCAGAGTAAATTATTAGACACTATACAAAACTTGTGTAAGACCTGTCCTCACTTATGCTAGTATCGTGTTCGCACACACTAAGCTGAATGGCCTTCGAATAGTTCAGAATAAATTCTTGCAAATCGCGTCAGGTTGCCCCTGGTTCGTCCGCAATGTCAACCTACATAGAGACTTCGAACTGGAATCGATTCAAGAGTACTGCAAAAGCCTATCCAGGCGCTACATGGAGCGTGCAGCTACTCACGCGAACCCCCTTATCGTAGACGTGTGACTACACCCCGTACGCTAAAACTAAGCTCAGATGCCCGCGCAGCGTTCTATTAGACCCAGATGAGGCCATTACAGTTGCTAATGCCCCATGCGGAGATAGGAAGCACAAATCACATACACGAGACTCACGCCGCCGTCGACGGAAACGATGACAAAGTCCAGCATATTTGACTGTCCGACCGCGCGTTGTCTTGGCCGGGCCCAGCGATTAAGGAATTGCTTACAGGAACCTCCTGTAGATTAGTCTAAGTTTCCCCAGTCGCGTTTCTTCAGGTCGCGGCTGGTTTGTTAATAATAGGGAACATTCCCCAGCCTGCTCGTCGGCCGCAAGCCGAGGCTCGAGTCCCGCAGGAGACGCCCTTGCCGCCGACGTTTCCTCTCAAGCAGACACGATAGTGCTTGCTACTTCTCAGGGACAGAGTACCGTATTCCCTCCCCAACCGGTGTCAATGTCAAGGCCAATAGGGCTAACAGCATTAAACCTACAAACAAAAAATAAAATAAGAGAGAGTAATCACTTAAGTCACTTTAAATAATATAATAATATTCTTTATTGTACTAAAAAAAAACATAAGCGTAACAACATAAAAAAAGAAAAAGTAGTACATAAAGGTGGACTTATCCCTATAAGAGATCTCTTCCAGCCAACCTATGGTAGTGGATGAGTTTTTAAGCAGCGGGTAAGAATATAGTACAAACAACATGACAAGATAAATAGAAATAATATAGACGTTTCCTAAATATTCTACTCTGTTTGCTCCTATTGATGAATGGAACAAAAATCCGTTAAAAAGAAGAAAAATGATATATTCAATCGATATAGCAATGTCACTATTGATTTTTGATATATCGCTACTTAACTTGCCTCTCACCTTCATATAGTTGTCAGAGAATACGTGGAGCTTGAGGTAGGGGCAGTATACGCGGTGTGGAGGGGTATTGTGACTATGATGATGCAACGGAACTGTCTGAGTTTACTCGAGATCGTCGTGGGTTCAATCTCTACTATTATATTCCCCATATGGATATTCCCCATACCAACATCTATAATAATTTGAAATTACGAGCATACAAAGTACACATGTCAGAAGTGAAACTTCATGGCAAACTAATTTTTAAATAATGTATAAATTAAAAATAAAAAGGATATGTTAGGAATTTAATGAATTTAGTTGTAATTAAAATAATTACAATATCGAAAATAAATATAAATTATAATAATTTATTTAGTTAATATAAAAAATTTGCAAATGAACAAATAAATAATAAATATATTACATCTGAGCGACTGCAGGACGTTTTACTAATTGCAAGTTTATCAATGAATTTAACTCACTGTTTACTGTTACTACTGACTACTGACTACTGTTACTCTGTAATCTGTATACAAGCTAATGGTAATGTCAATAAATACAGCGATGTAGACGTGAGTCGTGACGTATTTTTCGCATTGAACCAGTTGATACTAGTTTTGGGTACACAAGTAACTAGGTCCAAAACTGCTTATTTTTGTACCTTGTATACACTTTTTTACATAATTTTTTGACATAAACATTTTGTATAAATTTTTATATAAACTTTTTATGTACACTTTTTATATGCAGTATATATACATTTTTTTTTATATCCACCTTTATTTCCTTCATACCTTTTCTAGGCTTAGGTCTGGTTATTTTTGTAGTTTTGATGCATATAGAATGTAGGCGTATGTAAAAGTTCACTTGCTTTTATATACACTTCTTATACACACTTTTTATTTAAACCTTGTTTATATAAACTTTTAGAATAGACTTTTTAACATATTTTTTTTTGTATACATTATGTTATGCACACTTTATATATACACCTTTTTTTTCCAGGATGCTTTTAGAGATTTTATGTATATAGAATGCAGTCGTATTCAAAATTTCACTTGTTTTTATATACAGATGTTCAGAGTTTTTTACATACAGTTTTATATACACTTTTTGTGTACACTTTTTTATGAACAATTTTTAATATATACTATTTATATAAGCTTTTAGAACACACTTTTTATGTACACTTTTTATATAATCTCTTTTATCTAAACTTTTAATGTACACTTATCATAAACACTTTGTATATAATCTTTTAATATTAATTTTAAATTTTTATACACTTTTTTGTTTACATATTTTATATGCAACTTTTTTATATAAATTTTCTATGTACACCTTTTTTATATATACTTTAATATACACATTTAATATACTTTTTTATATATTCTTTTTGTATACACTTTTTATATATACTTTTTAGATACAGTTTTTAATATTTATTAAGGATTTATTTGTTACAATATTGTGTGTTGATTTTTTATTATTATACTAACATGTTAAGTTACTCTGTAAACATAAAAACTCAGTTAAAATTATTAATTCGGCTTCAGTAAATTTAAATTCAAATAATTTCAAATTTTTTAAATAGTGTCGACAATGGTACGCTTGAAATAGATTAGAGCGGGTATTTAATTCCTAAGGTGTATTATCATTTACAAAATCATTAATTAGGTAATAACCTTTAACACACAAACGTCATTTCACAAGTTTTTTTAAATTGTGATGCAGAACATTCTCGGACGTTTTCTGGGATCCTATTTCAAATCCTATTTTTTTCATGCTACGTAATTACCATTTAATTTTTAAATAATTTCATGATCAGAATCGATATGAAATTCATATTCGATACAAATACATACAATTTGACTGTACCGCGACCGTCACAATACCGTCTATTATTCATTACTATTTTTTTTATTATAATCTGTTAAAATCGGTTACAATGGACAATGTTGGTGCATTTGACACTTAAAAAAGGTGTTACTGTCATAAAACTACGAATATGAAAAAATAAGTTTGGGCTTGTCCCCGAAACTAGTTACACGATTATTGGACTAGTAAGCAGTATTTGAAATCGATTACGTTAAATACCGCTTACGTCTGTACGCTTATTCTCTGGGGACACACTCGTCCCTCCCGCTGGTTTCGCTGTCAAACAGTAATAAGTCCTTCAGAAAAAAGTCAAGCCTGTCAAAGTCAAGACCATTTGCGGGAAACAGTACATAGGTCCTTCAGACAAAAAAAATGTCTAGCATAAATGACGGCCCGATCGCGCGTTGTCGTGGCCGGGCCCAGCGGTTAGGGACTGCTAGGTCCCTGCTGATTAGTCTAAAGCTCGAGTCCCGCAGGGGACGCCCTTGCCACTTCTTGCTTGCTACTTCTCAGGGACAGAGTACCCTCTTCCGTCCCCAACTGGTATCGCTGTCAAGGCCAATAGGGCTAACAGCATTAAACTCACAACAAAAAAAAAAGATAAAAAAAATAACGATGGTTCACTTCAAAATTGAACATGAAGGTGTCAAATGTCGAAGTTAAAGAAATTTAAAATGTGCCTATGTATACAATTATAACAATAAATTATTCTCCAGTTTTAATATTTCTTTTGGATAACAGCAGGTATCTATTATTTTTCTTTATGTGTATTATATCATTTAAAAAAATATATATTTATACTCCAGAGGCATACTTAAGTTACAAATTACAATATTAAAGATAAGTTAATAAAAAGTTATTTTTTATTAATCAGTAAAAATATTTAATTTTTAAATACTAAGTATGATATGTCAAGAATCCTATTCAAGCTTATTTATTTACTATATCTGACTAATATGAAGAACCAAAACACTTTACTTGAAATAGTTTTTAGTTCATATTAATTAGGGTTTAAATAAATACACAATTTTACTCATTAGTTATTACATACATTAAAATTATTCACAATATTTAGTTAATTTTATATCAACCACATCATTGGCATATCCTGCAGTCAAGTCCACACTGGCCATCATACTGACTATAGATTTAGTATAGAAAGCACTGACAGCTATGTCACATAAATCATAATCATCGGTGAAATGATACTCATTATTATTCCTCACCGGCAATCCTGTGTCTATTGCAATATAACATTTATTACTTACTGTGTAATATCTTACATCAGAAACTTTACCCACTAATTGATATTTAAATGAATGTAACTCTAATTTCCTTGCTGTGCTCGGCCAAGTTGCTGGATTGTTGAGGAAACTCATGGTGTATTGAAAGCTATTATTTTCATTGCTAACAGTTGACACTTGAACATCTATGCTTACTGATTGATTTAATTGATTAGCTTGGATTAGAAGATGGCAGAATCTCAAATTTTTTACTATAGATGGACTGCTGCGGTAATTTACTTTGAAGTAGCAACCACCTCCTTCTAGGAATATGTCACTTACATTTCCTTTCATGTATATAGTTTCTTCAGCGGACACTACACTTGACAGTAGAAATAATGATAATATTATTTTTTCCATGTTTCCTGTAAACGTAAATGAACATAATATAAAAGTTCTATCAGCTACAAGTCAAAGCATAAGTAAATATTAATTAATTATATATATATATATATATATATATATATATATATATATATATATATATATATATATATATATATATATATATATATATATATATATATATATATATATATATATATTCTTTATTGTACTAAAAAAAAAAACATAAGCGTAACAACATAAAAAAAAGAAAAAGTAGTACATAAAGGTGGACTTATCCCTATAAGAGATCTCTTCCAGCCAACCTATGGTAGTGGATGAGTTTTTAAGCAGCGGGTAAGAATATAGTACAATTAATTCTATATTAAATTAGAATACATATATAATTAATTATATGTCACACATTAATAAAACTTGATATATACAAATATGGAACTTTAATATATACTAAATACTTACTTATTACAAATACATAAATATTCGCAAACATATAAATACACCATACAAACATACATACATATACATATATACATATATACATATGTATATATATATATATATATATATATATATATATATATATATATATATATATATATATATATATATATATATATATATAAAATAAAAAAAAACAATACATACATACATAAGTGAGCTGAAAATAAGGTTATCACATTGATGACTGTCTGAAAATCAATTTACTCGTTTAAACTTGCGAGTAAGTGCTTTTTTAATTGACATTTGAAGGAAATGATGGTTGGACTATTTTGGATGGATTTAGGAAGTTGGTTCCACAGGGTTGCTGCATACACTGAGAAGGATTTCTGGAGGTATTTAGTATTACTCTTAGGTATGTCTAGTGTCGGTATGACACACGACCGCCTAGAGCGTGTGGGAGTGGGAAGTATGTTAAAACGAGAGCGGAGATAAAGAGGGAAATTTTCATAATTAAGAATTTTAAAAAGGAGTGTAAGTATGTGCATATCTCGGCGAAGGCGGATAGGAAGCCAATTAAGCTGAGCGCGAAATTGAGAAACGTGGTCAAAACTTACGCAAACCAAAGATAAATCGTATGGCGAGATTTTGAAGACGCTCTAGCTTGTTTAATAGCTCCTCGGTCACATCCAAATAGCAAACGTCGGCGTAGTCAAGAATTGGCAGGAGAAGAGATTGCGCAAGCATAATTTTGGTTTTGTGAGGGAGGAAATATTGGAGACGCTTGAGAGAATGGAAAGAGAAATGCATGCGTTTGCTAATATCATTAATGTGTGAAGTCCAAGACATATTACTGTCAAAAATAAGGCCTAAATTTTTTATGTTTTTACAGTATTTAATTTCAACATCCCGAATACAAAATTTTCGGCGTTGAGTTCCAACTGATTCTACCTCTAATCTTCTTACTACCAATAATAAGAGTTTGCAATTTTTTAGGGTTAACTAGTAAGCCAAATGATGCAGCCCAAAACTAAATAGCAATAAGATCCTTGTTTAGAGTTTCGATAGCCTTAGGTAATTCAGTTCAAATTACAATGTTTATATATATATATATATATATATATATATATATATATATATATATATATATATATATATATATATATATATATATATATATATATATATATATATATATATTATACATCAATATGATGGCGACTGGTGCAGTAGTATAGCGTTTGTCTGTGAAGGAAACAGTCGTCAGTTCGACCTCGCTTTGTTTAGTAATTCACGCGTTTTCCCGCATATAGCGGGATAGACAACGGGAAACTTCCAAACAGTCCAACAGTAAGTTAGTTAAGTTCCGCCACTAAACCCTCAAAGTCTCTTAGCTTTATATAACAAATAAAGGAGCGTCTACTTGGCTCCGTCCTGTATTTTAGTGTTGTAATAATGTGGATATCTCACCGACAGCTCGCAGCGTATGTAATGTAGGTACTGAATGCAAAACTGACTACATATGGCTAAATAATATTTAATATATATTAAGAATAGTACTTACAATAAACGTTATCGCGACACTCGAGTTATCACACTTAACCTTTTGTTACCAGTCTTATTAAGATATTCCTGCTTGTTGCTTACAATGAAGAGATGGTTTTAACGGAGTCAATATTCCTTTTGTTTAAATGTTTTGTTTTTAGCAGGGTGGACGGAGAGTATCGAGTGTTAGACTCTCCGCTCTACTTAATTATATACTGCTTAATTTATATACATTGCGCGTTCAGTAACAGAATCGAATACAGTGCTATACCATGAAGAGATAATATACAGAAATGGAAATAATTAAATTGTAGATGTTGGAATGCCCCCGAGTAGGGATCGAACCCACAACCAACTCGAGTACACTCTGACTGCACTGTATATACACACGGGAACACCGGCCCGTTGTCCACGTCAGGCACAGTTTGGGAAACTCTGATATATTGTAATTATAATGTTGGTATACATCTTTGAGGGATAGGTCAGTCTCCATCAGAGTGTGTACAAGAGCTGTCCTCGAAATCAGGTACAGTTTGTAATGAAAGGCGAGGTTATTTAAAAGCAGTAAATTAAAATAGTGACATTGCTATAATTATTAATCAGGCGCAAAATTAGAAAGTATTAACAATAAGTAATAATGTAATATTTCTATTCAAGGGCAAGGAGATGTTGATGATATATAATACTTTTTATAATAATCTACAAATAGTTTGTGTATATCAATTTTTTTTAATCCAAATATCTTGAATATTGAATGTCCAATATTATAGATATACACAATTTAACCGGATTAATTGCGTATATTGACATTATTTAGCATTTATTTAGCACTTAACAATAGTCCGTGGTCTATCCGTGATCCGGTTTAATTATTTTATTTAAAATGTGTTAAAATCACGAATATCAAAGATCTTATTATTTAGAGTATTTCAATTCGATTGAATTTATTATCTACATATAAATTAGGAAAAACCAAACAACCAACTTGATTACACAGAATATTTAATTGAAATATCTGCCATCTATATATTTTTTACGAAAACTGACGTTCTAGTACCGTTAATGTAGTGCTAGATGGCGCCACATATACGTTCATAGTGATTGCATCATTTATGCGAATTATGACGAAATTCCAAACTTGTTTTTTGCCAGGCGTCTGCCGAGCGCGGTATACACTTGTGACAATATCCTTAAAATAACTTTGAATTATTATAATCAGTTCTATTAGAGTAAACTATTTAGATTGACTTAGTTGTTCTATATTGAACTTTTACATTTTAAGTGAATCGAAGTGGTATGTAACTACTTAGCGTACTTGTGCTGCTGAATGTCGGTGTGATTTGGAGTTACAGCAGCCGGCTTTTCCAAGTTTTGCAATATTTTGTAAACAAAACAATATTATCAATCCGTGAGGATAGTGAGTCAAATTGATATTTTTACCAGGTACTTACGTCACCATAACTTTATATCCACTAAGTGCATATAAAGGAGGATTCGTGCAAGTTTTTTTCAGTAGTGTCCGCCGATCGGTGGCGATGGCTACCACCACTTATTGCATTTACGCCGCTGATTACTCAGCTTCGACATACAATGACGAATATTATAATACAAATGCACTGAAAACAGTTAATTATTTCAAGAATGATGTGAAGGAAATTATGGAAAATGAAAAAACAAACGATGTGAAGGTTGTATACTTACAATGGGGATACGATTGCATACATGTGGATGAAAAAACTATAGTAGACACGTACACTAGGAGAAGTGGAGGAAGTCAAGATACATGTCCCCAAGAAATAATCGAATGGATTAAAAGCAATGTGAACTTGAAGACATCTAAAATACAACTACTGTATATAGTAACAGATGGACATATAAATACGGGAAAGCTGTCCATATGCTTGAAAGGGAATGAGGACATGGATTACGAGAATGTCATATTTCACGCATACAACAGACACGAGCGCTCAATAGACTTATCGGTAGCAGCATCCTTTTTCAAAAAGCAGTGTACTGTCATCCGCAATGGAGAAGTTCTGAATCAAGTGAATATTAGTGAAAGTTACGACTACGATTCTGTTAACATAAACAATTTCGATACAGAAAAAGATTCTCTACGTGAATATATAAAACTAAAATTCATTGCAGTTGCCAAAACGCACGCTCACAGTCTGCAGGAAATTGAAAAATTAAAAAAGTTACGCAACCGCCTGTTTAGAGAAATGGACGCAAAGAATGCGAATCTTGAAGTAAGATCTTTCGAAAATGTCCTGGACAGAGAGAAATTTATCGAATATTTTAAAGACACCGATTATTACAAAACTTTAAAACAATCTGCCTACAATGACAAAGTAGCCATAGAAAAATGTATTTCAACATTAATCAATTATATAAATACTGATACAAAATCCTATGAATTCGACGCCTTGAAATACGACACCAAGTACGTTGAAGTTTCTGAAGAAGTTACAGAAGATCTCGACAACATTAAATGGGCTGAGGAGGAGAAAGTTGAGTTCCCAGATATCATTTCTTTTGACGAGTCAAAAAATGTACCCGTTATATTACTGGCCACGTTTAACTTACCCCAGCAAATTATATTCCATTCGGGTAACAGTCAGTCCGCCAGTTTTTCAAAATTTAAGTCCATCACTGAATGTCCACTGTTTCTTATGAACGATAAAAAGTTCGTCGACGACTCCATTTGCTATTTCTACACAGTGGCCGTGTACCAGCAGTTGTTGGGCACAGAGTTTTCAAGAGATCCTTATAGCGGCAGAGACACTGCTGGTGGTATAATACTATCTCAAGAGTTTGACAGATACAATGATTATATTTTGGCCTTAAACTATTTCGATTCCAAGGCTATTAAATACAACAAAGGGTTATTCTATTATGTGCTGTGGAAGATATGTGATAGTAAAGAATGGATGGACCGAAACGTTGTGGATAAATTCAAACAATATATGCTAAGGCGTGTTGCCGAAACTAAATGCTTCATTGGTCTCGCCGCACTTCCATTGGACCCCTTGATACAGACATCGCTGCCTGCTGCGCTCTGGTATTGCTTGGAGATTTCATCATACATATTTAAAGACGAAAATCAACTCTTCTTCAAGGAACGTTTACAGAATTTTCATGGTATCGCTGTCTATATGATAGACATACTGACATGCTTGAATTATCCGTTGAATCTGGAATTTATAAAAAAAAGAATTGACATTCTGAAACACGTGACAATTCTGAAGAGATTGTCCAAACAAGAGAAATACTATTACATGGCGCGCAATATATTTAAAGAGATCGACGGCTTCCTGGTCAGTGAGATCGTCAATCAAGATAACATAAACAAACTTAATTACATCAAATTAAAACACAAAGAAAAAGTAAATGAAAATGTCATTAATGACAAGGTTGATTTAAATGAATACGTATACTTTTTGGACTGTGCCAGCTTTGGTAATACGCATGGTGTTTGTCCTGAGACGTTTCGACCTCATTTCGTTGTTACCGACGAAGAGAATAAGACGCCCAAGTCTTTCTACTCGTTACTATTGAAGAAAATTAAACGCGTTGTACTTGTTGAGCAGCCGGACAAAAAAATAGCCATCGAGCTTCAACCAGTAGACAAAATAGAGTTTCAAAGAATCGTATCATTGTTCAAGCTTTACGCAAATTTTGTAGAAATTATTGGCAACTATCCAACGCTAGATGAATTTCAGCAATATGTGCTGAAAAAAGAGAAATACGGTCCAAATGAGTTGCCTACAATTTTCCCCATGAATATATTGAAAGATATCCAGCAGGTACACCGTTTGTATCAAGATGTGCTAAAAGACGTACCTGTTACTGAGTTCATAAGTAAAACCCGACAGACCGTAAATCGTTTCCAAAGAATAAAGTCCGAGACCCAACATACTTTCAAGACTGATAAAGATATAAATGAATTTATTCGTCAAGAAGAAGTTTTCCTGAAAAAACCTTATCAATAACTCATACTCTCTCAGAACTCAATCATAAAAAAAATATTAAAATATTTTTGCTAACAAATACAATTTTATATACCATTTATTTTTTTATTCCTCTCTATTATTTTTAAATGATAAAAAAAAATTATGTTTAAATTGATTATTAATTTAAATGAGGTTATTATAGTTATATTAAGCTTACACTTAAAATTAAGTATAAACTTAAATAAGAAATAGAAATTATTTAAATAATAGTTTAAAATTATATTATTGAGCTGTCTTATTTGTACGAAATTTGGTAAAAAAAAAATCACCTATAATTCAAATTATGCTATCTGTTTAATATATTAAAATATTAAAGCCATGTGGAGAGTCTAGTGTGAATAGTGATGTACCTGCAATTTTTTTAACTCTCGTTATCGCTTTAAAAACTGAACTAAATTGAATTTAATTACATTTTTTTTAATTGAATTTATTGATTCACAATTTTGCAATTAATTCTGTTATGAAATAAACAAAAAAAAAAAAACAAAAAAGATAATTATATAATGTTTAAGATAAGGTGTAATAGCATCATCACAATGTGCGGTCATTCAATGTCATTTATCTTTATTTGTTTGTCCGTCCTTATCATAACCTAATAGCCGCTTTAATCTAAACGAAACCCGACACAAAACATGTTTCTGTTATATTACATTTTAATTTTTATTTTCCATATGTAATCTCTTGACAATTATCATCTTCCATATAATTGACACCCACACATGAATTATATATTTATTTAGTTCTTACATTTACAATTTGGTGTATTATGTTTACGACATAAGAATATAGGTAAGGCAGAATTGTAGGGAGTGTAGCTTCACGCTGTATCCCGCTCATAGCAGGGTAGACAGAGGAATCGTAGGCTCAAGGAGCCTAGTGTTAAGGATCGCCGTTCCACACTTTCCGCTTTTAGAGGCATTGCGCATTAAATAAAAAATAAAATGAAAATACTGTAAAACACCCAAGTGGGAATCGAACTCACAGACCTTTTTTTTATATAATAATATTATTTTACTGTGTTTAATATATAAATATATATATATATAATATATATATATATATATATATATATATATATATATATATATATATATATATATATATATATATATATATATATATATATATATATATATATATATATATAAACAAAAAATAATGAAATATGACGCTAAAGTAAAGAAGCACTTTCCCAAAATTAGAACACAATTCCATTTAATTAACTCTCGATTACCGCCGTACCCTCTTCCCTCCCCAACCGGCGTCGCTGTCGCTGTCAAGGCCAGTGGGGCTAAGAGCATTAACCTCGCAACCGAAACAAAAAACAAATTATACAATTCCTTACAAATTATAACTAACTATACTGTATAAAAATGTGAATGTATACAGGAGTCGAACCCGCACCTCCCGTTTACTGTTTAAGCCATACTATCTTATTAAGCTGTTTTGATCCGGATCCGGTCCTCATTTTCTACTTTGAGTATAAGGTCACGACATAACAACATAGGTTAAGCACAACTATGGGGAGATTTCAGTAAGTTTCGAGTCCTGGTAAGTATATATATATTCGGGCCCGAAGCTTACAGTAAGTCCGAAATTGGCCTAAAATGGCGAACATCCGTCTTATGTATCATAGATGAATAAGTTCAATACTATAGGTATAATCGTCACATGATCAATAATTCTTCTTCTAGCCCACACACGTATCACCGTTCAGAATCAACATACACGCTACCTGAAGGTAACAACCGTTCAGGATTTAGATGTTCAAAAGAAGACGATGTGACAACACCAGGGGCCGGAGGAGCCGCCTTGTCTCTGGCCCACAGCTTCCGTTACATGAGGACTAAGCCACCCATCATCGCGTGTAGGCCTCCGAGCGAGGAAAGACGGCGGTCTAATGAAAGTATTTTAAGTATTGGTACGTTGTACTTGGTCATATATTATACTAGCGACATATTGTTTCTATATGTTATGTGAAATCACATGTATTTGTATAAGTGTATGTTTATTTAACATTATTACTGGTATGTATATCTTAAGTTATTTTTATGTAATCATGTAAATTTTTATCTTTATATTGCATTTTATGCGTCATCTCGCTACTTACTGCTGTCACCACTTTCACAGGTTGGCTGGAAGAATCTCTTCTAGAGATAAGTCCACCGTTTGGAACTATATTTGTTATGTATATAGTTCAACATATTTTGATTGATATATATATATATATATATATAATATATATATATATATATATATATATATATATATATATATAAATGAGAGTTATAAAATTTTTGTCTGTCTGTTTGTGTATATAACAAACAGACAGACAAAATTTTATAAACTCTCATTTTGGTATATGTACCGTATTTTTCATTCATATATTTTTTATTATGTTATTTGGTTAGACAGAACTACAGCGTTTTATATATAATAAAGTCTAATTAGGTTTTAGTACAAGTGAATTATTATTTATATGAATTCTGACGTATTATAATATATGCATTACATGTTGTGAGCTTTCTGTTTTTTTTTATCAATGCTTATCGACTAAAAGAAAACACTGTCGGGCAAAGCTAAAGGTGACACTTGCAATCTACGTCATTGATATTATGTAAATATATGTTAGTATGTATATGTTAGTATGTATATGTATAGTATGTATATGTATAGTATGTATATGTACAATTTCTATTTTCTATACTTTTGATAAAAATTTTATAGCAAGACGTCGTCTCTCGAAGAGTATTTCACCAGACAAGGATATAGAAGTAAATGAGAAACCTGATACCAGCATAGAGACTGCATCTCACATCGCACCTGATGAAGATGATGATAACTATCACATCACAAAACCCCTTGAGGTAGGTCAATAAAAAATATTATAAATAATTAAATTTATTATTTATATAATTATTAAATAATATTTTTAACTATGCATATTTATTATTATAGTTAGCTATTATAGACATTAAGATATCGATTTATAACTTAACAGACAGATTAATAAATTGTTTCGGCCTGTTCATCAAATTGGCCAGAAACTGAAGAAACTCTACATCCTGTTCTAAGTTAAAAAAAGAAATCCAAAACGTTTCCGCCGACACAGATCTACCTGGACGGGCCGTACGGGGCGCCCTCGTCCCACATCTTCAGGGCGTCGCACGCGGCGCTCATCGCCGCGGGTATCGGCGTGACGCCCTTCGCGTCCATCTTGCAGGCCATCATGTACCGCCACCGCGCGGCGCGCGCCACCTGCCCGCGCTGCCGGCACGCCTTCGCCACGCAGCAGCTGCAGCCCAATATGAACTTGAAGAAGGTTAAATCCATATGGTTCTATATAATAGTACGCAAAACCAAAAAATTTGGACACCTATGCACTAATATTTGCCTTAGATTTACTTTAAATAAAAAAAAATTTAGACAATCCTGAATTTTAAGCAAAAAGTATTTTTTACATTGTGGCCGTCACGGCGTAATAGGTGTAGGTGTAGGTGTGACTGTGAATGAGACGATTGTGGGTTTGAATACCACTTAAATTTAAAAATATCGGTCAAGCGCGAGTAGTACTCTAGCACCGAGGGTCCTGTACTAATCTAATGAATATAGGTTCTACTGAGGAACAGACAGAAGGACAACAAACGTACCTCAAAAAACACGAAACCCTTGTAGGATCACTATATGGGCTCCGTTTTATTTGAAGTATGAAACCTTAAAATAACTAATATAAAATTACTTCCTCTTTCTGATAAGTAAAGTGGGGCATTAAGCCTGAATTCGGGTAGTAAGTGAATAAGTAATATGTAGTGTCTTGACACTAATTTATTTCTAACTTCTCTGCTAAATAGAGATAAAACATATTTATTTTCATTTCAAGGTGGATTTCTTCTGGATCAATCGTGAACAGCGTTCATTCGAATGGTTTGTATCATTACTGTCCCAATTAGAGATGGAACAAGCTGAGGCGGAGGCTCTAGGGGAAGAAAGAGAGAAGGAGAGATTAGCGAATGGCGGAGAACAGAGAGAAAAGAAAGAGAAGTGCCGCTTCCTGGAGATGCATATGTACATCACGAGTGCGCTACAACGCAGCGATATGAAGGCAGTGGGGTTGCAGCTCGCCTTAGATTTGTTACATGAGAAGGTATGCTTTTTAAGAAGTATGTAGTACTTAATAGAAGTGTATATTAATTGCGTGATTATTAAAAGAATATAATATGCGCGATATATCGAATCAATTGACGGAAAGTGGAGAGAAGAGTGTCTGGACACTAGGTTCACTCAACCTTCCCGGCTATGAGCGTGATACAGCGTGAAACGTGAAGCTAATAATTTAATAGAAATATTTTTAAAATTATCCATTATAAGAGAGTACGCGACGCAAAGTAATGTGTATAGGAGTCTATGTATGTATGTATGTATATATGTATGTTTGTATATTTGTTCCTATATGGCATTGTAGAGTCTAGAGGCTTGGCCAATTTGGATAATTCATACGTCAATCGATATTTTAACCTTGTCACATTCCGGTTTGACCAAACAAAGCAGCCCTGTATAATTAGAATGGGCCCCGACTGTTGATCCCTCTGTTCTGCTTTTGAATTTATGATTTGTTATACAATAGTATATAATAACATACAAACTACTAAGCTTGTTTTTTCTTCTGTCTATTAGTCTTTTTAAATTTTTTTTTGTTTTTACGTAGTCGGTTTTTTTTTAATCTTAAAATATTTTTTTCGTATTTAAAAAAAAAAGAGAGCAATCAATCAACATCAATCTGCCAATAAAGTACGATGACAGCTGACTATCCAAAAAATAAACAACATTAATTCTCAATTAACGCATAAAGTTAAAATATATTTCAACGCATCAAATAATGTAGTGTTCTTACATATTAGATCTGATACAATTATGGGATATATTGCGCAAAGCTTTCTATGGGAACAACTCTATGTTAATAAAAAAAAAACTAAACCTGCCATACATAAACCAAATGCTTTCACTATTCTCTCTCATAAGCAGACAAGTAGAGAGACCCAAGTGCTAATTAATCACAATATTACATCATTCTTCTTGCACAACAATTACGTTATTTCGTATTTGGGTCGGAACAGGAAATGTATCAATATATATATATATAATATATATATATATATATATATATATATATATATATATATATATATATATATATATATATATATATATATATATGTGTGCTGTCTGTAGTCTGGCTAAACATACCTATATATCTCTACATATCGCGTGTATTAGTCATTCCACGTGAACTGTGAAGTAACATGCATATATAATATTATGTATATATATGCAAGGAAATGAAGTCCATTGTGGCGCCGTCTCGTCGCGTCGCTTCACTATAATATGTACATATATATATGTATATATTTTTGGGGCATTCCACGCCGAACGGAGAGGTCAAAGAGGTCACAGTCTGCAATTTTAGATTTATTTCTATATGTTAGACATATATAGGTTCTCAACACAATCGCAAATTGTTTTCAATAGTATATATAACATTTAGTTTAGGTAGTGAGGGGCCGGCGGACGGGTATCAGGTTCTATTACACGGTACAGAGTGTTTGGACACTAGATTCATTCTACCTGTCCTATATATGGTAATCGACATAATATCAACTTATTAAAGCCTTTTCGCGTTAGCTAACGAATTCATAGATAAGACGATATTTGAACATCCAACCTTCTATATGCGGGATACATCGGTGTATACAGAAAGCATTCATAATATTATGCAACCAAGTCCAGTTTCACAATGTTACATATTAAATTTAATTATTCCAAATATGAATTTCCCAAGTTCTATTTATCATTGAGCTTTCATTATCGCTGTGTAATTTTGTTTTTATTACTTATATTATTTATATAACATATTAATACTTATGTAGTCGTGAATCATGATATATATATATATATATATATATATATATATATATATATATATATATATATATATATATATATATATATATATATATATATATATATAATATATATATAAAATGGACATTTAAACTATTGAAGCCGTCGTTGCGATTGTAGAATCGATTCCTATTCGGGGGAAGTTATTATTTGCATTACTTTGTCAAGGAGAAGCGTTGAGTTCAATCACTCCGAACGCAATAGCTCCAAAAATAAAGCGCTTCATTACACTATGTTCTTTCTGTAACATTTTCTATATGTTAATATTTAAGTACTGATATAGCTTTCTTAATTTATATATGTTTGTGAAATAATTATAAATATATAGTATGTACACACCACGGCCCTGTGGCGCAACGGATAACGCGTCTGACTACGGATCAGAAGATTCCAGGTTCGAATCCTGGCAGGGTCGGTGTGTATTTTTATTGTATTCCTGATTGTTTTTTCTTTTTTGGTATAGTCAAGTTTTAAAATTAAGAAAAAAACAACATTTTCATTAAAATTATCAAAACATGTGAAAAGGCCTTAATCTAGATTAGTTTTACGTATCTCTCAACGGCTGACTGTAAGAGTAACGGTTTAGGTTCGATTCCCACTGATATATTTTCGAGACAAAACGCGGCGTGGAGTTTCGCCATTCAACACGCGATATATCGAAAAGTGAGCAAAACCAGAGAACAGAGATTGTTAACACTAGATTCTCCGTCTATCCTACTATATACAACGTGCTGTATGATATTTCAGGGTAAACGTGATCTAATAACCGGTTTAAAGACTCGCACCAACGCCGGAAGACCCAACTGGGACAAAGTGTTCCAGCGCTTGCAGCAGCAGCGCAGGGGTCACGTGACGGTGTTCTACTGCGGCCCGCCGGCGCTGGCGCGGGCCCTGCGCGTCAAGTGCGACCAGTTCGGGTTCACTTTCAAGAAAGAAGTGTTTTAAGTATACATTTAGTGTCACATCACTCTGTTTTTGAGTGATTTGTCACTAATGGTATTATGTAAAGAGAGATGTAATAAATATACTTAAGGACCTTGTGTGAATTTTGTTGAGATTATTTTCTTTTTAATTTTGTTATTGTTTGATTATTTATATTATTTTACTGCCATTTATGTTTATTTATGGGATCAATTTAGTTTTAGGTTTGAATAATAATTTAGTTAGTTTTATTGTTATATATTATTTGTAACCTTCTTAGCTAATTACGTTTTTTGAAAAAAAAGCTTGCATAATAATATGAATCTACACTTTTCAAGGTATCAGTGTTCTCAATATATATATATATATATATATATATATATATATATATATATATATATATATATATATATATATATATATATATGAAGAAAGTATGGCTTAAACAGTTAACTGGAGGTGCGAGTTCGACCCTGATACGTTCACATTTTATACAATTTTTACTAACATACGCTTTTAAAAGCTAAAAACAAAATTGTGCTGTTCTTTAATTTTTTTTACATATAAAATTTTAATGTTTTGTACATATAAGGTATCTTAGGACGAATAGAAAAAGTAGTTAGACTTAGTCTTCTTAAGATTAAATTATATATATATATATATATATATATATATATATATATATATATATATATATATATATATATATATATATATATATATATATATATATATATATATATATATATATATATATATATATATATATATATATATATATATAGTGTGTGTGTTAATTAAATTAAATAGTCAAAGTGTCCGTCAAGTAGTAGTTATAATTTGTAAAGAATTGTATATATTGTTTGTAATCGAGAGTTTAATAAATGAAACTGCGATTGTTGATTACACTTTTTTATTGAAGCGCCTTCTGTTTTTGTGAAAATATTTGCTTAATTTTGCGTCATATTTCATCATATTTTGCTTTAGTAAAATAATATTATTCTATAAAAAAACTTAACATAAAATAAGGTAGGTCTCTTTTATATATATATATATATATATATATATATATATAATATATATATATATATATATATATATATATATACATATATGTATATGTATTACATACAAAGTTGCGTCCGTCGTGGCACAGACTCACAGCCTGCCCGTAAACACGACGGTTGTGGTTTCGATACCCATGAGCCTCCTCATGTGAATTATTTCATTAGCTCGCGTTGGCTAAAAAGCGACGTACATGTCTTTAAAGTTGGGCAGAGAGTGGAGAGAGGAGAGTCCTAACACTAGCGTCCCCCTGTCTACGCTCCTGTATACGGGCAGTATGCGCTAGAGATATTTATTAAAAAAATTATCTTCTTTTATTTATAACAATTTTTGTAATTGAAATCATTACGCAAGCAATGATTCATCTCGTCATGTAATTGATATAAAACAAATTCAGAAGTCTAATAATATATTTACGAGCAATTTCCAAGAAAGTGTATGTTCATACACTAAAAACCCACTAATAATAAATATGTATATAAATTAAAAATTAAATTATATTAGCTTCACGCTGTATCCCGCACGAGGCAGGGTAGGCAGAGGGAACCGCAGAAACCGTAGGAACCTAGTGTTAAGACACTCCGTTCCCCGCTCTCTGCCTTATGAGCCATTGCTTGTTGAGTGGTGGAACTCAACGCCGCACATTTTGCCTTGTTACCAGTGCGAAGAAAATGAAAATCATTGATTCTCCCCAAGTGGGGATTGAACCCATAAACCGTCGCGTCTACAGGCAGGCGCTGTGCCTCTGCGCCACCACGGTCCTTATATATGCTCATATATAAGAATATGAGCCTTATATATGCTCATATATAATAATAAGAATTTCTAAACATATATATTTTTAAACACTTAATATCAACTGTGAAAGAAGAAATGAGAGAATAAACAATAGAATATATATATATATATATATATATATATATATATATATATATATATATATATATATATATATATATATATATATATATATATATATATATATATATATATATATATATATATATATATATAAGACACTACGTATATTGTGACGCGTTGTGACGTCACTCGACACGTCCTCTACGTTGCGATAATTTCACTCGACCTTCAAACATGTTACTGTCATACAATGAAATATTCATTTATGTAAATAATATTGATGTAATTGAAGTAATATTAATATTTAATAATTAATATTTTCCATCGAAGCTCAGTGGGAATGCTCCTTGTACGAGGTAGTTGGCTGTTCGATTACCAATTGCGGGAATAAATTATTTTCTTTTGTTTGGTAAGACATTAGTCTTCTACGTTGAGTCCGCTCCTTAATAGTTAATATGTAATTAATAGTAAATATGTCTAATTTAGGCACAGTTATTTCAACTTAAATATTAAATACAGTGTGAAGCTGAAAATATATAATTACATAATATTTTATAATTTTGGAACCGTCGAGGTCGTCCTGGCTCAGCAGCACAGATTTGATTGAATTCTCACTTGGGGTATTCAATTAATTTAATTACCTCGCTCTGGTGACAAGAGAGAACCAGGCATTGAGTTCCACCATTCTCCACGGAATGTTTCGAACATTGGGCAGAAACTAAAGAACGGAGTGTCATATCACACACTCATTCCCTCTACCATACCAGTACGCACTGAGAATGGCAAGTTAAGTAAGTGACATTGAAATATATATATATATATATATATATATATATATATATATATATATATATATATATATATATATATATATATATATATATATATATATATATATATATAATATATATATATATATATATATATATATATTACAGCAAGTGTTGGGACCGGGCATTTTAAATGGCTTCCAGACACCAAAAATAAAACTAATAATAATTACGCATTTGTTGTGACAGTGGACGAGGCGAAAGAAGTAGAGGAGAGGCAAGGCGTTTTGCGTCCAGTTTTTCCCTTCTAGCCCGATAAGTATAAAGTTTAGATATCTATTGAGAACAAAAAAGAAACCGTAAACCTAAACAATGTTAATCACTTATATACCGAATAGAAAATCTAATCAATAAGAATCTTAGAAAATCTAACAATTTACTAATATTTAAATAAAATATACTGTAACTTCAGTGCCTTCAGCACGTTAAGCAATTACTTATATTAAAAAAAAAGTTAAATAAAAAACTGAAAGATATATAATAGCTTTTATCATTAATTTTATACACTTCGTACTACAACGTAACGTATTAGCTGACGTCACAGATATATGACGTATATTCATTTATATATATATATTTAATATGTAGCGATTTTGCACGACCTCGCTTCCAAGTTCTAACCTTCAATCAAGGTTGGTCCAAGGTTTATTTCAATGTCCTAGCTCTGGACCTTGAAGGGAGGACGCGACCTTCCTTTAGGAAAACCTTCATGGCCAAGGTTGGCTTTGCAAATTCATGACGTATAAAATTGTATGGCAATATTTTTATTAATATGATAAAAGTGTAATTTAAAGTCACTTTTAATAATTGAAATAATATGAAATAATCTTTTATATTTTCATGTATAGTTTTGATAAAGTATTGCAATTAAAATTTGCAGATTTGTTTTACTTAACACAGAGTATATAAGAATAAATATAGCGTATTAACAATCTGTGGAACTGTCAATCTTAAGCGAATGTTAGAAACGTCAGCTTTGTTTATTTAAATTATCTATACATTTCAAAGATTAAACAACTAAAAATATTATATATATTTAATTCTTTAACTTCAATATATATGAAGATAATCAAACAAATCACAATTATGACTCCTACCAGCGCCATCTGTCGTACTAATAAAAAAATGCGTAGATACTATAAACTGTTTGCAACAGCGCCATCTATGAATTGTATATTGAAGTATGGCACTTAGAAATAAATAGTAGTGGTACAGTGTCTGGCTCTCATGTCTCAACCCAATAGTAGCAGGTTCGATAGTATTGTATATTTAAATCTCTCCTTTGTATATAATAATTTCAACGATAAATAACAATTAAACTATAATAAAACGCATACATTTTTATATGTTTTCTAATTTATTATACTTTTTATCTACAAGGCAAAGATATTCTTAAGTTCCGTCCATTTCTATGGACGGAACTTAAACGTTTTGAAGGTTGGCAAAATTAAAGAACTGAGTGTGTTATCTGAGGTATTCTTTACATACAGAGAAACGAGTGAGATAAAAAATATATCTATATAAATCTAAATTTTGTGACAAGCCTTGCTTCAAAAATCGCAAATAAAGCCTTTTTAGTGACAAAAGTATTATAGCGCCACGCTACTTAGAACTTGCCAAATCGTTAAACAAATATCTATCAATTCAGCCACAATAAAGAAAAATTATATTACAATTTCTAGAAATAATTATGTAAAACCTCTTTATTTATATTAAATGTATTTTTATATATATATATATATATATATATATATATATATATATATATATATATATAATATATATATGTATATATATTTAAAATATCTAGATGCTTTAATGATTTTTAAAGTCAATGTTAATCCACTCTAAGGATAGAAAAAATACTTAAAGAAAAACGCAGCGACATTTGAACCCGCGCGTTACTTGTACTTGGACTGTTTCCATGAGGCGTGGGTTCAAATCCCGCTGAGTTCAAATTTTTAGGTATATGATTTCTTTATGTAGATCTAAATGTGAAATACCTTCTCCCCAGTGAGTCACAGTGTGGAGTACATTTTCTTATCAAGTTTGTAATGCCAATATTTTTGATAATTGACAGCGACTTGCTAAGTACAACTATATCACTTATCGAGCTATAGCGATTGCTTGGCAGATTAGTAAGCCGAGTACTTGGCGAGTTACTTTGTGAGTCAGCCGAATTATAATCGTCACATCTCTTGTAATTATGAAAAAATGTATTGTTAATTTAGTTTCATAAAGGTCTTGAAAATCTGTTTTTTTAGCTTCACCCTGTATCCCGCATATAGCAGGATAGGAGTAGGCTGAAGGAATCTAGTGTAAAGACACCCTGTTCTCCGTTTTCCGCCATTCGAGGCATTCCGTGTTGAGTGGCGGAACTCAACGCCGCGCTTTGCCTTGTTATGAATAAATACCGAGTACTTACTCTACGAGTGTAAAATCTTCGCGTCTACAGACAGACGCTGCACATCCGCGCCACGATGGTTCTATTACAAAAATAAAATATTAACTAAAAAAATATTTGTATCCATATTTAAAAAAAACTAGATCTTTGCCAATCAATATACAATATTTAAAAAAAAAAACATAATTCTATCTAACACCAGACTGATATAAACAACATTATTTAATTTCCGTCTTACTTTCTGGCTTACTGTTGTCAGTACGTGCTGACGTCATAAGCTTGTCTTACAGCGTACGCAACACCTAATTAGTAATTGCATCTTGGGGTTAGCTATAGCATAAGGTTTTCCCGTGAAATAACCCGAGATAATAAGAAATATTGCATGTACAGGAAGTATGTGGAAGGATAATGCCAACTCATTTACACTGTAGCGGTACAGTGGTAGATTCCGCTTGAGAATGTCGTGGGTTCGATATCTACACAGAGCTTTGAATATTATATGTTTACAAATTGTGTGTTTATATGTAAGATTAATTATTTTTGATATTTAAGATTGAATTTATTTAAAATTTGACGTCCTCGTGGCGCACAGTGGAACAGCGTTTCATTGTGAACGCGACTGTTATGGGTTCGATTCCCGCGCGAAGTAATTATTTTATTATCTTCGCTTTGGTGATATCACAAAGCGCGGCGATGAGTTCCAGCACTCAACACGCAATGTCTGAGAATTGAGCGGTATATAGGGAACGGCGTGCTCTCTATCTACAAGACTACGAGTATATGCGGGATACAGCGCGAAGCTATTTTTCTTCATCTTCTTGAGCTTTACGCTGTATCCCGCACGTAGCAGGGCAGGCAGAGGGAGCCGTAGGCAGAAGGAACCTAGTGTTGAGACACTCCGTTCAACAACAAAATTCAAACTATCTTGAACTTGAACTGATAATTATTGAGGTAAAGCATTTATAGAACTTTTTAGCTTCCACGTTTTTTTAGTAAACATTCTGGATGCTCCAGGTCATACTGGTCCATGGCTCACCCAGTCCCCCACATTCCTATACCCGTGATATAATGGCCAGGTTTTAACACAAAATCTCAACCATATGTAGGTATTTTATTATTATCAATATATTTTATAATTATCTGACTTTTATTTAAACCTTACTACTTTTAATAACTGCGACTATAGTATAGTATAGACTAGACTATAGTCATACACTATTGTAGCTATTATAATCGTAAGTTGTTTTTATTACATACTAAAATTAAAAATATATGTAAATATATGTATATATATATATATATATATATATATATATATATATATATATATATATATATATATATATATATATATATATATATATATATATATATATATATATATATGTATGTATATTGTTATTATTATGTGTATTAATGTAAGTAGCGGGATAGACAGACAGCAGATCCCATATTTCCAGACATTTCCAGACAGTATTGAACTCAACGCCGAGGTTTGTCCACTTACCAGGGCCAGGAAAAGAACCCACAATCGCCACGGTTACCGCCAGATCATATATGTATATCACATAGATATCTCCAACGGTCCCAGCATCCCAACCATGCCACGCGGCGTCGTCCACACATGTCTTGAACCAAAATAGATCGTATAAATGTTACGCGGAGCTTCCGTATCTGTTAGTCTACTTAAAATTAACTCATTACAAATCTAAACGGTCAATGTTTAGGTAAGTTATGACATTTTGTATAAATTTTTTCTTTATTTATGTCAGTGGTACTATATTGTTTTTTAAGAGCATTTTAACTTGAAAAGTAAAACAAAAGTTCTATTTATATGAAATTTTAGTGATTTAGATGATTTCAATGGAATCCACAATAGTAACGGATTCAATTCCCACGGGTTTACGGTTTACCCCACCACTCACAAAACATTTAAAAAAAAAAATTATTCACATATGTATATTATATATACACAGATAATTTATTCTATTATCCCTTCATTCATCGTGATCATCATATTAACTGGGACACGTCCACTGCTGGACAAAGGCCTCCCCTCATTGAGCGCCATAAAGACCGGTACTGGGCCTCCCTCATCCATCGGATTCCGGCGAACTTCACCAGGTCGTCGGTGCATCTCGTGGGAGGCTGCACCTATCTCTCCCGGATCCTGGTCGCCACTCCAGAACCTTTCTAATCTATTTTTAATATATATATATATATATATATATATATATATATATATATATATATATATATATATATATATATATATATATATATATATATATATATATATATATATATATATATATTGAAAAATGCATAAAGTATATCTGTAAGTACTTATATCTACTTAACATGTCATTCCTACAAAATATGTATAATTACTTAAAACAAATAGCATTTGTGTTATAATTGCTCGAATTCCTTTAAATACGGTCCCTTATCAGTTACACGGCGGTGTTATCACGTAGCGCGGTATCGTTCTCTTTATTGATATCTTAATATAAAATTACGTTATTTTATAATGTCCATCTGTTTGTTTAGAATTGAATAAAATTTTGTGCATATTTTAGTTTCATTTCACGGTTTTCTTCCGCAAATACTTCTATAATAAGATTCTCCACTTTTAGTAACATATACAACTCGTAAGTTTGTAAGCCCAACGATTGTCTTTGTACCAGAGCGAGGAAATGTAATAATTCCTTCACACCAAGTGGGAATCGAACCTACAACCGTCGCGTTAACAATTACATGCTGTGTGTGTGTCGTATTGTTACAAAACCTACACTTTGGTCAAGTCTGCTTCAAGCTCTTATCTCTACAGTGTGATGATTGGAATGTTAAGAAATATCTTCTCCGGTTAACAAAAGCAAATGGTCAAGTGCGAGTTGGAATCGCGAACCGAGGGTTACGTATCAATTTCGGTAGGTAAGTCAATGAGTAAGTTGTACACTTAAAAAAATTTACAGACTTTAATTTACAGGCGTATTTATTTATTTCGTGTGAAATGAACTACAAATATTAATTTGCAATGGTTTTATTTGCGATTTTACTATTATTTTTTATAGCTTTATCTCGCTGTATCCACCGCAAGAGCGAAGAATATTAAAATATTTCATTCTCCTTAAGTGGAAATCGAACCCACAAGCCGTCGCGCTTGGCGAAGCGAAGGCAGAAGCTGTACTTCTGCGCCACGATGGTCTCCAGTTTTACTATAAATTACCAATTTTTGGCTTCTTAAAATATTAAAGCTGTTTAAGTTAAAATTGTTTTAATATTTTGGTTTCAACCTCAATTATTAACCTTCAATTTAATTAGTGATTTATTTTATAGTGTACTATATTCTTTATACGAAACCTGTGACAGCTATTGATACTAATATTGAAGACATTTAAAATTATAATAATATAGTCCGACATTTTGTTGCAGCGGCCATCTTAAGATACTTTATAGTGTGTAATCTCCATCCAAAAAAATTTAAATCCATATTCACGGCATTAATTTAAACTTTAATTAATTAAAGTATATATAGTGTGCAATATATATATATATATATATATATATATATATATATATATATATATATATATATATATATATATATATATATATATATATATATATATATATTAAATCAAAAATATACACGCTTAGGTATAATATTAATTATCATTAATAAGTATATACCAACAACAATATAGACTAATAACCGAAATAGCTGTATAATTATTTAATATTTTTAACCTTTACGAATAGAGGATATTAACAAAAATATGACTCTCATGGCAATTTGAATTTTGCGGTGAATTTACTCGGTATTGAAAATTAGGTCTGAAGCTGTAAAACGATCACAGTTATTAAGAGGGAAAAACTTAGCTATATATTTTTGAAATTAATAAATTATAGAATTAAATTAAAGTATTTTAGTAACATATCGGAACTTTTATCTACTTAAAATAATTATATATTATATAATACAAGCTGGAAATTAACGTATATTTTTTGGCTTTCACGCTGTATCCCGCATATAGCAGGGTACGGAGAAGGAATATAGTGTTGAGACACTCCGTTCCCCACTCACATTTCAATATCTTTTTTATTATATAGATATTTAACCTGGAGAGATCCTGCACCGCGCGATAAGTACCTTCAATGTGGAACTATGAGATTCAATGCTAAATGTAAAGATGCAAATTCCACAGACGCCAAGCTGCAAGAACCAACTAATTTCAAATAAAATAAATATAAAAATAAGAATTTATAACCGTATTTTAAAGATTTTCTGTGAACCTATTCAGCGACAGCCAGCGGGTCACTCTCACTTGACACGTGCTTGGATGGACGTTTGATCTGATTGAACAGTGCGCGCGCCTACTTTAGTAAAAAGCTCTAAAAATAACCTTTCACCAGGTCCTCTGTCTACACAAACATGGCTAATGGCGAAAATGGATAATTTTAGCAGAATACTGTATCCGATTAGCTTGAAATTTGTGCCCATTCCTTTCTAATTGTTCTACAGCACTATCTAAACACACACGCATGTTGAATTCATGAAATGCTATGCTAAGCTATGCCCACCCCAACCCAGAATATATATCATACTCACTGGGGACCAGTGGATGCCCTTTTGAAAATCTTTCTAGATAAGTCAATGGCTAAGAAGTCGTCTATTATTTTTCTCATATAATTGCAAATCAATATGCCATAGAGTTCATTGAAGAACTTTTCTCACTCTACAATTCATCCATATTTAACTATTTCCGAACGTTTTTTCTTCATAAAATGTCTTTCTTGTAAATAATTTTGAATAATAATATGACAAAGTATATTATTATAACTACTTCTAGATTACAGATTCCTCGTATTCGTGACAGCCAGCTTATCTTAATGTCGAACTGCAAATGACCTGCAACACGATTACGTTTGTCCAAGCAAACATTTATAGCGAGCCTAAATTGAATTTGAGATATTTTGTAACGTTATTTTCATAGAAATATTAGTTATTCTCTGCTTATTCCTTCTACCAGAACGGAGAAATTGGGTATAATTTAATTTAAATAATTTAGAAGCTAGTGTTAAGACACTCCGTTCCCCAATTTCCGGTGAATTATCAAGACATTCAATTTTGACATTCGGAACTCGACGCTGTGCTTTATCTTGTTACCGGAACAAAAACCCACTACCATAGTATGTCCAGTCAGACGCCGAGCCACTGTGCCACTTTCGATAAATGGGCAAGACTGTGGAGAAAAAAAAACTGGTAGTCACTTACCAAATACCAAAAATTTTAAGTCCCGTACTTACTCCGCTTTTTTTAAAGCGTCAATCAATATTGAGTAGATTTGGATGTCAACAAATAATGTAAAAAGATGAACCCTATTGAAAGTAGATACACTTTTTTGTTTATCTTAGATTGCTAGCAAAAACTGAACTGTTGTTCTCAATAAAATATCTGAAATGACGATACCTTTTTAGCTATCAGCTTCACGTATACGGAGAGGATGTAGTGCTATGACACTATACTCTCCGCTTTCCACGTGACTTCAAGACATTGCCATTGCTTTAGGTGCCGTCACTTATATTCATTATGAAAATAAAACTTCACGCTTTTTAACTTCACGCTGTATCCCGCACATTGTAGGGTAGGCAGAGGGAACTTAGTGCTAAAACAGTGAGTTTCCCACTAACTGCCTTTCGAGAATTGCGTGTTGAGCTGCTGCACTTTGCCTTGAAACCAGAGCGAAAAAAATGAATTTAATTAATTCTCCCCTCACGGGAATCGAACCCACAATCTGTCGCGTACTTCTGCTCCACGACGGTTCTCTAGTCCCATTTACTTACATATAATTTATTTAAAGCCCATTCTTTTGTGATATTCCAAACGTATATATATATATATATATATATATATATATATATATATATATATATATATATATATATATATATATATATATATTATATATATATATATATTTATATTATATATATATATATATATATATATATATATATATATATATATATATATATTATATATATATTTATATTTATATATATATTTATATTATATATATATATATATATATATATATATATATATATATATATATATATATATATATATATATATATATATATATATATATATATATATATATATATATATATATATATATATATATATATATATATATATATATATATATATATATATATATATATATATATATATATATATATATATATATATATATATATATATATATATATATATATATATATCAAATTTAAACGATTGTAACTACTCGTATAATAACATATTTATAGGACAGTTAATTAATATATATCTTTCCTGTCCAGTTTGAATATTTTCATAATTATGTTTAAACTGAAAAACCACAGTCATATTAAATCAGCGTACATCACTCGTTACAGTCATTACCTGTTATATACGTTTTTCCTAAACGCCACTAATATTGAAATATGTCTTGTAGTAATAATTTAGTTTTTCCGTTCACCGTATTCCGCCTATTCCGAAATACAACACACAACAACTTGACGCAACATGTCATTATAGTACAGTGGCGAAGTGTCCGTGTAATATGATTTCCATCGGGTTAACTTCTGTAAATATTAATACATGATTTATTAAATATTAAGAAACAATTAATTATTAACTAACAAGAAGCTCACTATAAATCAATTTTATTCCTTCCTAAGCTTTATAAACTAAGCTTAATTTATGTTTTATCTTCATTAAATTAATTTTTCTAATGTTATTTTTTGACATCGGCTTACCTTCATAAAAATGAAAGTCTTCGCCACTGTTATACTATATATTACTTTACTACATTTATATTTATATTTATATATAAAGTAACTTGGGAACCAGTTATCTTAATTACATATATTAAATTTTTCTAAAACCCAGATTAAGAGCCTTGTCCTACGCAGATCAGGGTTCAGGATATATATATATATATATATATATATATATATATATATATATATATATATATATATATATATATATATATATATATATCATTATATTTAATAGTCATTGAAATTAGCTTCACGCCGAATACCGCACAAGACACTACGTTCCTCGTTTTCCGCCTTTCGAGGCATTGCGTGTTGAGTAGCGCAACTTAATGCGATGATTCCTCGAGCGATGAACATGAAAATCATTCATTCTCCCCGAGTGTGAAATGAACCCACAAGCCGTAGCGCTTACAGGCAGACGCTATGCCTCTGCGCCACGACGGTCCTCAGAAATTATTTTTACTACCATGTGTACCACATTTTATATATTTTAACAAGTATTAAAATATATACATACAGTTTTTTTAAATCAGTCCACCCGTTAAGAAGGAGAAGGGTGACAAAAAAATTATATTTGTAAGCTTCGCTCAACCAGATCAATATTTTTTAAATAAATAAAAAGTGTATAACAGAGCTTAAGTCGCGAAAAAAAGAATAGAAGCAGAAGATAATATAACACTAAAACGTAATTAAAACGTATTAACATTTATCTGTCCATAACTTATTAAATAACAGACAAAGCCACGTTAGAAGTATATATTTCATACAAATAATAAATAGATAATACATACTCTAAAGTCTGAAGCCAAACTTAGTCAGTACAGTGTTTTATATTGAGTGGCGTGGACGTGCGCACGCGCAGTGAAAATGAAACCTATATGGATTTGCCTTTTTTTTACACTTGCTGCTAGTGGTAAGGAGTTCAAATCTTTTTGTGCCAGTTTCTATACTAAAAATAGTACCCTATAAGCGTTTTTTAAGTATTTTAGTGCATTTAGTTATGTGTAATGATATTTATTTGTATTGATCGTATAATATATATAGTTGATTATATATATATATATATATATATATATATATATATATATATATATATATATATATATATATATATATATATATATATTATATATATATATATATATATATATATATATATATATATACATTAACTTAGAGTCATTTATATAGGAAAGCTTTAAATTTCGACGCCGCTATAAAATTGTCGCGGCCAATCTAACCTTGAAAAATTGCAAAAGTTTTTATTTATTTTTTCATAATATATATATGTATATAATATCTCTCTCTCTCTCTTTAATATATTATTTTTTGTTTACAGAAAGCCCTTATTTGTAATGCGTGATTTTGCGTCATGTTTTTGCATTTATTTGATTTCTATTTAGAATACTTTTAATACAACTTTAGCTTTACGCTTTATATCCTAGCAAAGTAGATAGTGAGAACTGAGTGCCAAGACTCTCCGTTATAATCCGCACAATTTGGGGAATTGAGACACACCTTGCACAATCAAAAAAAAAAATATTCTATCATAAAATATAACTTTATTTCATATGTTTGATCATTTTTATAACTATACATGCCCATACTAGTCTTTTATTTTCTATACAAATATTATAAAATTATAGTTTGTTTGTTTGAGCTCGCTAACCTCAGGACCCAATAGGTCCTTGTTTATATTGAAAATTAAATTTGTATATGAATGGTAGCCCATCAATGAATAAATGCTTGACCGATTATAGCCTATATAGGCTATCATTACTTAAGTTGATAGTTTCAATGAAATCCACTATATTTGTTGAACGTGTTACATAATACTAATTTATTTCTATTGAACCACGCTGAAGACGCAGGTAAAGATTTTTTTTAATCTAAACAATTTTACCTCCACTAGATTTGAATCCAAAACCATCGGGACGATAACAGCTCAGTTCGATTGCGTCACAATACCGTCAACACATAAACAGTACAATTACAAATTAGCTGTGACAAATACTTACTTGCATAATTACTTAAAAGTCATGTTTTACACATAATTACATACATAATGTTGTTTTTGTGTTTAACGTTTATATTCTTTTATTCTATGACTATAAAAGCTTAAATCCCGTTTTTTCCCGTTCCCGTTGAATTTTATGGAATGGATGGATTCTATATATATATATATATATATATATATATATATATATATAAAGTAAATTGTATTTGTAATATCATTTTGATAAGAATTGTAGTGGCGTGGGAACATTTTCACTTCTCGGGATAAAAAGTACATATATTCATTTTATATATGCCTTGTGGGACGGTGTTTAAATGTAAGCGGGATAGTGGGTTCTATCCCCATTGTGTGGTTTGGTGGAATTATTATGCTTAAGAATTAAATGAAAATTGGAAAATAGAGTGTGGCGACACTAAGTTCTCTCTCTCTCTCTCTGCCTACACTACTATATGAGCAATAAGCTTGATAAATATACATTTATATCTTTAATTAATTATATAATATATATAGGATAAACATATGTACGCATATATGTATGTATTTATTACAAATTACAATTCGTTCTAAGAAACAATATAAATATTACTTGAATTTATAGAGTCATAAATGAGTCATTCAACAAGAGTCATATTTATCAAAAGTCTAATATTGAAGCATTTTGTATACGTAATTCTATAGAGAGGCCGTCGTGGCGAAGAGGCACATACTCTGATTGTCAATGTGGCGTTGAGTTCTGTCACTTAGCACGTAAGTCTCGAAACGTGGAAAATGGGGAACGGAGTGTCTTAACACTAGGTTTCCACTAACCTGATATATGCGAGATTAACTAGACTATATAGTAAATAGACTTATGTAGTCTAGTTTAGAATAAATTTGAAAGTTTCCACCAATTTATAAAAAAAAATATTTCTAAAATAAAAGTTGCCAGAACAAACAAACAGATAGAAAAAAATAAAAAAATAAATGTTTTGCTATATGTACCGTATATATATTCATATGCATGTAGTAAAAAGCGGTTATTTTAAATTTCCAAACAGACACTCAAATTTTATTCATTAGTATAGATATTATAAAAATGGGGCAGTGGTGGCGAACTGTAGGCTCTATAGTCGTGGGATCGATCCCCACTGAATGGAGCATATTAAGCTCTCCTCGCTCTGGTACCAGCGTTGAGTTCCGCCGCCCAACACTCAATGGTTCCTTAGCGCCACGTTCACGTCTTATTTATTACTTAATAAATCGCCTTACATCATGATTATTTATAATCACAGTATAAAGTCCTGAAATATGCGCTATCAATATTGTTTTACGTCCCAGCTTACCTTGCTGTAGGTGTTCGTTAATAATATTACGTTCTCTATACTATTATTATAAGGAAGATGTATAAAAAACGTTTAAAATTTGTTCATATCGGGACTCGAACCCGCGCCTCTAGTCACTGTCACTGTCCAAGCCCATATATTTATAAACGTATTTAAGCTATACATTATTATCCAGTTACGAAGAAGCTCTTATTACTCTTTTGTTTATACGTTTATAAATATTTTTCGTTCCTTAGTAGGTAGGTAATTACTTTAGTTTTTGAATACAAATTTATATATGTTTTTTAAGAAATGAATTTGAATGTAAGCTCCTAAGGACAAACTTAAAAGCTACTTAATGTACTTTCATCACCTACATTACATTTTAAGGTAGTATATAAAAAGTTTTTATATAAAAAAAAAAAATAGAAATATATTTTTAAGCGCCAACAATATAACCTAAAGTAAATCTATTAAATAGGATTTGAACTCATGAATATGGCGTTCATTTAGACACAGCTTAATTGTACCTTGATAACTACAGAGAATTCCTCGAATTTTCTACGGAAACGGCAAGGAACGATCAATATTATGGAATGATATACAATTTATAAAGCAAATATAATCTAGTTTTCAGACACTCAGTTCTCCTCTTTCCTCCCGAATTTGATATATTACAGGTGGAACAATGCTGCAGCCCTAGGGCTCCAAGAGGATGAAAGTTATTCATACAGAATTATAACATATTTTTGTGTCTAATATACGAGAAGTTAAAGATACTGTATCAAGATAAGGATAATCTTTCTTTATAAAGAAACTCTAAGGAATCTAATTTTAGTTTAATGTCAATTTATAAAATAAATGATGCAAACAAAATCACTCTTAAAACATAACTGTTAAATGTCATATTGGCTTGACACTTCACATAAAGAGAAATTTTGCTAAAATATCTATAGTCCTTATTGCTATGAGCCATAAGAATCAAAATTGTACAAAGTATTTTTTTTCGTGTTGTCATTTTGTTGACCTTGACTTCGATGATTTGCTGAAGCTGTTTGAAATATAAAACAAAAACAAAACTCGAATCAAAATATTCTTTTGTTAGAATAGGCTTTCAAATGACTGACACCATTTATTATAAACATGTTGATGTTGTCACTTATTGTCAGTCATATTGGAAGCTTCCACCGGCTAGTATGTGGTGGGATGTGAACCCGCGCCTCTATTGGACTATTTTCGAAAGTCACGAGGTTAAATTCCCGTTACGTTAAAAACATTTTCCAATACTATAGTCTAAGTACAATATTAAGATCTTATTTCTCTTCTCTCTCTTTATGGGCTTGAGCCCTAGTTGGACAGTAAATTACTTAATCTTCTCCTTCTCTCAACACTAGGTAACTCATATCTCTCCGCCTACTCTACTAAGCGGAATAAAGCGAACGAAACGAAGTTATTTAGTTTTTTAAACCTATGTTATATCTATTTTTAATGAACGGAACATGCGCGTGCGACAGTTTCAGTATCATAATTGACCTTGCTTTTAAAATGTAAACATTATCGCTGTAAACTCCTATTTTTAATACAAAATGTAGTTTAAAATATACTATATGTTTGAATTTACTTCTCTTTTGATTAAATATGTTTTTTTTATTTTTATACATATCCATGAAGAATAACAACAATGAAGAAGAATAACCCTTGTGTTCAGACACTGTAAGTCTCTCTATTTTTCTCTCTCGCTTTTTGAAGTGACAGAACTCTATGCCGATTTTTTACTAGAACCAAATGATGAAGTTTTCAAGTATAATTATGACCTGAAACGGGAATCGAAGTTGTCACTATCTCGTGTACACCCAGACACTGTACCACAGCGCCTTGATTAGAATTGTCTAGAATTTATACGATGTTATATTAAATAAACCGTAAACCGAGTACTACTACTTACATTGTGGGACAAACCCAAATTATTGTAATAGAGATAACAAAAAGTCAGTGACTTAATTCCAAGTACCAATTTTTTCTTATTGTTTGTGTTAGTGAAAAAAAAAACCGTACATTTAATGGACGGTTTTTTCTAGCGATAATGAACATATATTTTCATCATACGTTACCTACCTCTTCTCTCTCACAGCAGTACTGCCGACTGAACAAATTTGGTCTGTAGGCGGTATCGGTAGTCGAATTACTGTGAAGAACCTAGTGTCAAGGTATATCTTTCTCCACATTACGATCTAAATGACGTCGTTTAAAATAGTTAAACTGAACGCACTATCTTTAATAGATGTATATTATATACTATTTAATTTATAATTAAACAAATAATCATTAAAAAAGAGCAACTGTTGAGTTTCTCGCCAGCTCTTCTCAACAGAAATGCCCTACGAGCTGGTGGTAGCTTCTAGTAGGACTGACAATACTGACACTTATGTTAACTGACGATTCGAAAGTGCTTGTAATAGCCTATTTGAATAAACAATATTTTGATTTTGATTTTGAATAATCACAAAAGTGGGAATCGAATCTGCAATAATTGCGTTTACGAGAAGACACTGACTACCGCCACAATAGATTTCGGAATCAAAGATTATAGAGATATATCACTCTGGTGGTGGTGGTCTTCACACACTGCGTGGTGACAAAGTCTTAGCAAGCAAGGCAGCCTGACCTATATAATATCCTCCTCCTCTACAGTAGTCGTAGTCATGTCCCAAATATGACAAAACGTTATAAAAAACACATTATCTCTTAATTCAAGATTAGAAGATAATGAACTAGCTTGCTCGTTTATCTTTGAGTGACTTCCGTTTTAGGAGACTTTGGCAAAATTTATCATAGTTGATGGAGATTGGAGGCCGGAGTGTCTTAATACTAGCTGCCCTTGGCTTACCCTGGTGTATGGGATCCTGGGATCCCTGGGATATAGTGTGAAGTTAAAAAATAATCATATATATATTATATGTCATAGCAAGAATATATATAGTATTATATTCTTGCTATGACATATAATATATTATGAAGAAAATTTTCTATAATTATAATATTATTGTAAGCATACAGATCTTACGAGAACTAGAAATGGTACAAACCTAAGTACCTGAATGCTATTTTAAATACAAAATTCATTTTTCTTCGACTTTTTTATAGCTTCCCGCTATTTGTCGCATATGGTAGGCGTAGACAGAGGGAGACCCACTTCCCGCCTAATTCGGAGATATTGGGTGTTGGGTGACGGAACTCAACTCCGCGCTTTGTCTTGTTACCAGAGTGAGAAAAATGTAATAATTCATTACCTTCTTTGATTTGGCTGAGAGTAAATGCAGGCATTCCATACAATGTGTCACAATGTGTATGTAATATGTATGTATGTATGTATGTATGTATGTATGTATGTATGTATGTATGTATGTATGTATGTATGTATGTATGTATGTATGTATGTATGTATGTATGTATGTATGTATGTATGTATGTATGTTAATGTGACTCGTTAGTCGTGTAAATAAATATGACTTCTTTGCTAACATTATTGTATTGTTATCTATAAATAGTTTCTTTGTTATATTTTCCTTTAGCAAATATAATATCTAATATGTATGTAAATGAATTATAGCTCCATCCTGAATCCCGGATATAGTAGGCACAGTGAATTAATATATTTAAATTATATTAATTTCCTTGCTTTATCAGAATAAACCATGATGTCTTCGACCATCAACATCGTCTTTAATTCTAGCGGACAGTGACAGTGGAATGTCTAGAATCTAAATACTCTAGCTCTCTGTCTAGACAGCTTTAAAATGTATAATTTTTTAATTAAAAATGTTTTTTTTTGTAACTGAAACAATTTAAACGTATTAATGGCGTTGTCAATGTCAGAAACATTATTATTAAAAGCTCGACGTTGCGAACACTTTGTAGTAGTGCTTTTTCCTATCAGTAGAAGAGATTAATCTGCTTAAATTGTTTTATATACAAATATGTCAAATTCGTGAAAATCAAAGATCATATTAAATGAATTCATTAAAAGCTTCCTAATCCTAAGCACACGTTATATCTCTAAATGAATGAAAAATGAAGTAAAATGTGAATTTCCTTTATGCTTGCCACGAACGATACGAACGATGCGTGGAGATAAAACAAATACTAATAGATTAAATTCGGAGAAAGTATTGACGCAGTTGGCAAACAAAGAAGTGCTATTTAAATTTATCGCGACTCTATCAGATAAAAAGTTTATTTGTTATCATAAATATAATAAAATAATTTTAATATGTATCAAATTTTTATAAGAAATTGGGATGTATATACTTGTATGGAGGTGTTTCGGTCTAAATCCTGCCAAAGTATGGATTTTATATGTATTTTTTTCCTTGTCTCGACTCTCTCTCTCTAAAATTTATTTTAAATGAAAACAAAATAGAAATGTTTTTAGTTTTGTAATGATTTTCGTAAACATGTAATTGCTAGGTGCATGTGCATACCAAAATAATTTATCTCAAGCTCCTTTCTTTAAAGAGTTGTTCAAAATCATCCTAGAATACAAAATAAAACAAAAATCATTTCAAATGTAAATTGCTA
Organism: Dione juno; assembly: GCA_037127375.1. NCBI lineage: Eukaryota > Metazoa > Arthropoda > Insecta > Lepidoptera > Nymphalidae > Dione > Dione juno. The sequence goes on along the minus strand of JAXRJS010000080.1, from coordinate 1,142,831 downwards.
ACCGCCAAAACAAATTTTTACATTCATATTATATTGAGTTGAATATATTTGACTTTATATTCATGAAGTTGTTTTCTAATAAACAGGCAGTCTTCTAATGTTGGTTTCTTGTTTCAGCAACAAGTTTAAATCGTGACGAAGACGGTTGGTATGATGACTATTGGTATGATGATGACATAGAGAAAATTGTACCTGGAAATGACAAAGATGCGTCAACACCGACTGCGTCAGACGAAAGTGACCACGTTTCCCAAGAGCAATTATTAGATTGGTTGAATAAGCTGACCAGTGAAAGTGAAGCCGAGACAACCCAACGAAGTTTTGATGAATATCAATTTGAAGATAACAGATCCGAAGTAAATGGAGATAATTCCGAAAATATCAAAACTACGTCTTCAGATCACGCTGAATATGATGATATAACTAAAACAGATATTGATGACGATAATAAATCTCAAACAAGTGCAGTAAGTAATGCAAGTGATGCCGATATAAGCACAAGTTACTCTAAGGAACCCTTAAAACCATCTACAAAGGCTATATTTAGCGATGAAAATATATATGAAATGACAAAAGATATATTAAATGAGGAAACAGAAAATGATTTCGCTGATATAAAACCTACAGTTGAAAATGAGTCAACTGATGGTATCAGCAAAATAATTGAGGAAACTAATAAAATATTTAACAGCGATAAATCTGAATCTATTGATGATGAGCCCAGCACTGAGCTTAATAACGCTGAAGAAAAAGATGATGATGTACAATTTATAAAGTCAACAGACAGTGAAGAAGCACAGGACACGTCTGACGAAGACACAGTTAATAAAGCTTTTACTGATTTAATGTCTGATTTGGATAAATTACAAGAAACATGGGATAAATTGCAAGATTCTAAAGATGAAAGTGAAAATAATTTCAATATAGGTGAAGATGCAAAGAATGAAAAATTGTCATCTGTAGAAAACGACGAATATGAAGAAATAATTGACTCAAATCTTGACAAATTATTTGAATCTGACGAAAACTTTGATGAATCAGATGAAGATATTGAAGATGATATAAATGATGAGGAAGCAGATCAAACAACTGCCAAATCAAGTAAGCCCATTCAATATCTGAACGACGCATTAATAGCTAGTGAACCAGATAATAAAGGAAATTCAGTTGACGCGATGGTGACAAGTAGCAGCATGTCAAGTAGTGAGCCCGAAAATGAACCAGTCTCGAGTACTTCAACAAGTACATCTATTGATGATTTATCTAGCGCCGAGGTTGATAAATTAATGGACGACTTCACATTTCAAAATCAAAAACTTATGCAGATATCTGCAAATGATGTTAGAAATGCTGAGCAAATTAGACTTACTGTTGAAACTCCAGTTGAAATCACATCACCACTCTACCCTCGGCCGTATCCCACCAACCAGATCGTGGACTGGATGTTCACTGGCAATGGAATGGGCATTGAATTAAATATAACAGATTTTGCAATTAATAGTCACGTGGGTGATTACGTTCTCGTGAAACCAGGTAAGAATTTTTTTTTGCTAAAAATCTGCTCATAAATTAAGATTACAATTTATTATGAACATATACAGTCTTGGTTTTGCCAAGAATTTTTGTCACATTGTAATTTGACATTGTGTTGAATTGTTGTGACATGAATATAATACACTATAACAATTAGTAATAACCTATGAAAACAATAGCGAGCGGAGCTGAGACGAATGATAGATGTAATCCAAGACATAAATTAGGTCTCTAGACCTGAGAAAAGTCAAGAACAATTGTAAATCGATACAATAATTTATTATTTGTTGAAATAATAATATCATAAATTTGAATAGGAAAAGGCAACCAAAATATCTTACGAACTACTTACATACCTATAGATAATTGTCCTAGTGCTAAGCCATGTAAGTAGCCGTCTATCACTTATTACTTATAATTTTGTAGGTGGTGTAGATGAGACAGGATCCACTGGTCTTCTCTTCTCCTACAGGCTACAATCTCCGAGACGCTATCGTTTCCTCGACGTGGACCAAATGTTCATTCGTTTTGAAGCAAAAGTTGGAATGCAGTTCTTGACAGGGTTTAAAATGAGCGCTCGAATGATCAGTAAGTTGTAGTTAAGTTTGAGATTACAGGTTTAATTTAATAAGGACCGTCGTGACGCAGATGCACAGCATCTACCTGTAAACGCGACGGTGTGTCAGTTCGATTCCCACTCCAGGAGAATGAATAATTTTCGTTTTTTTCGCTCTGGTAACAAAGCAAAGTGCAGTATTGAGTTCCGCCACCCAACACGCAATTTGAATTTGGTAAGGTAAAGAGAGGAGCTCGGACACTGTTGGTAAGCGTTAATGAGCATTTCGAATTGGCCCCAAACTCAAACCGTCGCTTAAAACTCAACTCTTAAGCGCTGCTCTGAGCTCGTGTCCTTACAACGCGATGGGCACGGTGAAAAAATATACCAATATTATGTTTTGAATTTCTGACTTATTTTACAGTTCCAAGACCCGGAGCGCCAATGCCAGAACCGGAACCGGAAGCATTAATGCCAGAGCCCCCTTCGAACATAACTGTGAATCTTGGTGGTATTACTTTGGAAAATTTCATTCAAGTAGAAGAGCAGTTCCGTCAAGTTATTGCTGACATGGCCACTATGTATATCAACCGTAATAACATCGACCCTGGACATAACACTACGTAAGTTAAATTTATTTACAAATATATACTTACTGGTTTCACCCACTTTCACAGGTTGGCTGGAAGAAATCTCTTTCAGAGATAAGTCCACCTTTTGTAAGTATATTTTTTACGAGGTACAACTTTTTTTTGCGAGGTACATACATGAGATATTGTGTAGAGTAGCGGAACTCAACACCGCAAATGACTATCACTGCGTCATAATGTCTAGTATTACTTATTTAAGAAAGGACCTACGCTTATAATTTCATTACAATATAGGATGTATAATATCCCGCATCCTCTCCACATTCTTGTTTAGATCTACAATAAATGACAAATTATACAACAAACAAATTATATGCAAAAAGAAATTTACTAAATAAAAAATCTATATTTTTTTAAAAATAATATTTGTTAATGATATATCATATATTGAATCAATATTATGATTTGATAACATCAGAAAATGGGCAAAAGTAGAGTGACTTACATTTCTGCCTATCTATCTATATTAAGGAAATATGCTAAAATGTATAAAATTACAAAACTATAAATACTACAAAATATTCTAGTAGCATCTATACTGTTCTATACTATACTTATGTCTATATAAGGATAATAAGCACTTAATGTAACGAACAAGTATGCGTTAGTACGCTCATTTCATATCTGAGGTTATCAAAAGTGAACACCTATAAAGACTCTATATATTGATTTTGAATTAATTCAGTTGCTATAATGAAGTAGCTATACAATAATAACTTAAAAACCATATTGATTAAAATAGTCTGTATTGGACTTTTGTGATAGTGAAGTTAAAGTACAATTTTGCCTCAAGTTTAGTGACTAAATTGTAAACATATATATTTATATGTCTATATTAATATAATTCACAATAATCGCACTCCTTAACCGTAAAGATTGCTCTCGAAATGCTGAGCGCCATTACGTATTTACCCATTGCGTTTGAAGCAATGTGAGAATCATAAAAGCTATACATGTTACATCAGTGCGCCAAAACAACAACAGCATACAATGCCCCACTTTGACGTGTTTACGTCACTGTGACCTATTAAAAGTTATTTTAAAATCCACTATATATATATATATATCATAAGGCAGCTACATTTGTATGTTTTCAAGTAAAATATATTATTAAATTGGATTAAAGAGGAAATTTCTGAATTAAATTTGTTTAAAATAATCAAATTTAGTTTACAATATCCGACTCGTACTGTGGAGGTGTAACGCGCCTGCGCGTGTTGCGGACTTGCGCGTCTCAAACGTCATGTCTATTTTAGTAGCAAGCTTACGTGCGGGCCAAGCTTACAGTGCCACGCTTCTCAATTCATATACACGGTCGTAAAATATACAAGAAACCACAAAAATCACGCTAATATCAACCAAAACTTGGCTAAATTGAATAAAAAATGGCAAATTCACAAAAAAACCAATAATAGCACCTAAATGTGATAAGCATAAGTGTTAAAATGCAGCAATGCGCCAAAAGATCGATGTCAGTATTCCCTGATGCCAAAATTTACAAAATTTAGTGTCAAATATTTATCATGGAGCCCTTCATAGATAGGAACAACTTTGCCATAAGTGCCATGGTCACTGTGGCGATGCAAATATTGTTTTTTACGATCGCATCGCTGTCGCAGAGTGACAAAGTCACGGATTTTACAGGTGGTGCCAATTTTATCATTATAGCGTTATTAACATTCTTCCTCGGCCAAGGTGGTAGTACTTTGAAAAGCTATGACAGCAGACAACTGATGGTAACAGCATTTGTGTGCTTGTGGGGAGTGCGGCTCTCTGGGTATCTAATCTATAGGATCTATCATATCGGAAGAGATAAACAGTTTGAAGATCGTAAAAGCAACACGTTAAGGTTTGCTGTATTCTACACATTCCAAGCAGTTTGGGTGTATGTTGTCAGTTTACCAGTCATTATTATAAATTCACCTCATCATTCATATCCAAAAGCTCCAAAAACTATGACAACGTTGGACTCTGCTGGCGCTGGAGTTTTTGTGATAGGATTATTAATAGAAACTTATGCTGATCTACAGAAATTTGCGTTTCGTCAAGAGCCAGAAAACCAGGGCAGATGGTGTAATGACGGCCTGTGGGGCTTGTCCAGGCATCCCAATTATTTTGGCGAGGTCGTTCTTTGGTGGGGTATATTTATTATATCGTTAAATATAATCGAAGGTATCGAATTTATCGCCATACTATCGCCTTTATTCACGACCGCTATTATATTATTCTTATCTGGTATACCGCTGCTTGAGCGGTCGGCGGACGAAAAATATAGAGATAACCCAGATTATATATATTACAAGGCGTCCACGTCGCCTTTTATTCCAATACCGCCAGCTATTTACGTGGAAGTACCAAGATTTCTGAAATGTATGATGTGTTGTGAATTCCCTATTTATGATTCAACTGGAGACGATTTCCCCGCTCCCACCATCGTGACTGAGACCACTAGTATATCAATGGTACAGTCTCAAACATAGCTAACACACGCCGCGCGCGACTTCGCCGCGGCTAAAGAAGCAAACAACCCAAAGAGCCAAAATAACCAAAAATTGTGATACACGGCCGAGGAGAAGCCTCAAAAGATATTGCCAAATTCATTGCCACTAAAACAAAACAATACTTTAGATATGAATCGTTATAATATATATATGGAAAACTTGAAACGTAGTAAAAAAGTCGCATTAGGACTTATCGAAGAGACGAAAGATATTATACAAGGGGTCGAGAGTCCCGTTACAAATATTAGATTAAGATCACCGAATAATGTAGAATTAAGTGCACCTAGTACTAGTAAGCAAGAGAAAAGGCCGACAGAGTTTGTAAAGTACGGCAAAATAACGTTCAACACTACGGCAATATTACATCACTATCCGCAGATACAGAATAAAAATAGCACCGACAATTGTATCGAGCGGAACATCACTAAAATAGATTTAAACCTTCCAGTGAAGGAAAAAGATAATAATAACGACATAAAATCTGAAACTGAAACCAAACACAAAACAAAAACTAAACACAATGAGAACAATAATGAAAATGAAACAGTCAAGTCCAACTGCGTGAAGAGTTCCGAGGCTTTAAAGAAGCCGGTGAAATTTGCTGAAGAAAAGCTTGTATGAAATATAGCCTTATTTTCATTATTTATGAAGTACTGGCTAGGACCCGTTAGAGTGAAAACATACATATCGAAAAACAAACTGTTGTACATAATATATAAAAGACTGGTTAATCTGGAAACAAATTTTAATTGTTATTGGAAGCTAGAATAGATATTGGCGTATAATAATTGTTGTAGTGGAAGATCGATATACTCGTATAGTGAATATGATATAATATATTATAGATGAATAGCCGAATCCGTCTCAGATAGAATAATTATTCCTATTAAGATAAAATGTAAATACAATTGTAGGTTAAAGGACTTAAATGCTTTAGACACTGGTAAGTTGATTATTATTTTATATATTTCTTTTTATAAAGCGCAGCTTTAACTTCCACTCAACACGTATTGTCTCGAATTAAGCTGGAGAGCGGAAAACGGAGTGTTTTTACACTAGGTTCTCTCCGCCTACCTTGCATAGCAGGATAAAGCTAGAAGCTGGAAAAGAATAATTTTACAGCTTCTCCTATTCTACTGAAACAAATCTGAAATATACCGTTAATAGTTTAGATATAGTTTTTATATTTCACTACTGAAATTCGAACATATAAGCATCGCAGGTGACCCATGTCTCGATTGCGGCAAAGTGGCGACCGCTAAATGCTGTTATTATGTAACAAAACCACCCATATTACTGGTATATCGTAGAACAAAGTCGTTACTGTGGCAATAAATGATTTCTGTGTATATATGAACCAATTGAATTACTAAACCTTAACATTCAATCGCTTCTATTCATTTTTTTAAATATTTTTCATGAAATTTTTCATGAAACAATACTTACAAATTTTTTAAAAAATTTTAAAAAAATTTTTTTCTTTAAAATGTGGGAAAATAGCGAAAATGCTCTTGTTTTTATTCATTAAACAACTTAGGAGATGGTACTAAAACATCCATACATAACAGCTTCGTTTACCTGCAATGTCTACCGCCTACATAACTTAAACATGCTCTAGGAAGCTCTTAAATAAGCTCGTAAGCTGACATAATATATAAAATAAAACCTCCTCAATAAAGCTTACTCAGTCAATATATTATATAAAAAGCTTTGGCCTGTTTTGTCCTTGGAGAGTTTAGTTTAGTTCTAGGAAAAGATCCCCTGAAATTCCGATGGGAACGGAACATTTATCACACAAGAGAAATTGCAGCTACATCTCGTTTATCTATATATTCTGAGGAAAACATTTCTTTAATGTAATATAACTAAATTTCAACTAAAATAATATTATATATGAGTTTATATTACACATATTTACATATAAAAGCTCTACAGATCAATAGTACTCATGAGAACTTAAAAGCTAAATTGACGTTGGCATCTGCGTAATTGATCGAATGCGACTTCAATTACTGCTGTGTTCGCGTTCGTTTGAGCTTTCTTTTGATGTATATGGTTTGAAAAGCTTTACTCGAAGCTGTATTGTTTTGTAATATTGTATGAATGTTTCTTAAATGACATGAAAATTGTAAAACAAAATGACTTAAATAATATAAATAAATAGCTTCATACTATATCCTGGATATTTCCGGGTATAGGTATAGTGGGAACGTAGTGTTAAAACTCGCCGTTGTCCACTTTCCGTCAAAGTTTCGAGGCGTTGTATGTTTGGTACCTTTACAGAACTCAACGCCGCACTTATCATATAAATTTAGATTATCATAGCCAAATTTAAATTTGTCTTTTAATACAATAATCGCTGCTTTAACTGTACTTCTATAGTCTATATTAGTAAATACAGCTCTATATTGGTTTGTTTGGTTGAATGCTCTTATCTTAAGAACTATGGCTCGGATTTATGTATTTTGTATCGAATATCAAGAGAGGAGACAGTATATCTAAGTATACAGTACACTCTAATAGTTTCCATGTAACGCACTGTGGCTGCGGTCGTTGTAACTCGAGACCAGTTGTCATATGTCATGTGTCATGTGTCATATGTCATGTGTCCCAACTCTTGTTTTTTTAAATTTAACTGTGTTTAAAAATCCATATTCCTCGCTTGGACTATATTAGAGAGTGGGCCTCTCAATAAAGCTTTTTCATATCAGTTTTTCATATTTACAAATTATAATAATTTAAATTCAAAGGATATGAAAACCGTTTATTAAATATTTTCAAAAATCATTTTCTTTTTAATATTGTTGGCTTACGACGACTATTTTCGACATTACTCTAGCACGTAAGAGGCAGTGAATAGAAGTACAACTACTGGGTACCAATTGTCGGGCGTTTACCTCTTGTTAAATATAGCATTAATTGTTACATTGACGACTGTACTATAGATGTTAGTTAGATCTTGTAACTAGTCCTAGCAACAGAAATGTTTGTATAACACTTTACACCAGGTCGTGGGTTCGATTCCGGCTCGATGAAATTTAATATTTCACTTGGCTGGCTCTGGTAATAAAAGCAAACGCAGCAATGCTATGAAAATAGAGAATGGAGTGTCTTAAAGCTACTATTTATATATATATATATATATATATATATATATATATATATATATATATATATATATATATATATATATATATATATATATATATATATATATACACACCCTGTATCCCGTATATAGAAGGGTAGATATAAGATACCGAGAACCTTGTGTCAGGACACCTATATCATATACGCTCCCTTGAATAAATATCGAACCTGTAACTGTCGCGTTTCCAGCCAGACACTTGTTATTTGTGCCATATCGGCTTCAAAACACAAGCTGTATGATAAATACAAACAAATAAAACGCCTAGATTACAATCGGATGACACACATCCTCCAACCGGAAACCTGTGAATAGACTATTATACTGTTGTGCCTAATGCATGGCGGCAACAGTTTCTAATTGTACGAATATATAACTAGAAGAGATGTACCATTTCATATGAATGTATAGGAAAAAATAAATTAAATAAAATGAAATTAGTTTCACGCTGTATCCCGTATATGGCAGGGTAGGCAGAGGGAATCGTAGGAACCTAGTGTTAAGACACTCCGTTCCCCGCTTTCCGCCTTTTAAGGCATTGCGTGTTGAACGACGAAGCTCAACGCCGCGCTATGCCTTGTTACCAGAGTGAAGAAAATGAAAATGATTCATTCTCCCCGAGTGGGAATCGAACCCACAAACCGTCGCGCACCGACGGTCTACATGTATAGGAAAATTTGTTCTAAATTTAATTTAGTATACGAATTAACGTAACAAGACTCAAACACGCACCTATTGAATCCTGTTCTGTGGCTAAACAAGCTATACTTTCTTGTCGTCAAAGAAATTCTTTTGTCTAACTTGTTTTTGTTATAAGTCTCTCAGTGGGTAGATTTTTTACAAATTGCCGCTACACAAAGATTTTCCCTGTCAATTGGCAGGAGATAATGGTTTTTATATGTTTTCTAATATGTACATTAAAAGTTATTGAAATACTGAATATACAAAAAAAAACCTAAAATCGAAATAATTTGTATTAGACAGACATCATTTATCCATCAAAAAAACAAAAGCCTCACTTCTCTTTCGTTATACAAAATAAAGAATTATTGTGAAGAATCTTTGTTCTCCATTCTCTTTGCTTGAAATGGATCCAATAAAAAAGAAAAAAATAAGAATCAAGTGTACAGCCACTCGTACTTACATAAGTAGAGTTCTGACACTCAACACGCAGTGTCTCGTCCCTTTACTTGACACTGTATTCTCTTAACCTATAAAGTACAGCTACAACAAAAAGAAACTAAACTTGAACTAAAGCATTAGCAGTTTAAGACTCCTTAATTTAGCCTACCCTGCCTCGATCTTGGCTCTAATCCAATCTGCCAAGCTGTTATCTGTAGGAAATTGCAGTTAAAACTTAGTTACTGAAATTGGCGCAATATTTAACTTTAACAACTGTTCTCAGTTTTTTTTCCTTTGAAAAATATTTTTTTTTATTTCACTTTAAACCACAATAGTGTAACATTTGATAAAGTAAAATATACAATTGTATATATGCATATAGATATATGTCTTTATATTGTATGTATGTACATATATAGAGGCCGTCGGTTCCTAGCGGCAGATTCCCACTTGCAGTAATCAACTATTTCATTTTTCAATATTTCGCGCTAGTAAATTTTACAGCGAGGCGTTGAATTCCGCCACTTAGAGCGCAGTGGTGCAGAACATTAATGGAACGGAGTGTCTTAACACTGAGCTTATATATATATATATATATATTATATATATATATATATATATATATATATATATATATATATATATATATATATATATATATATATATATATATGTTATAAATTTTGGTCACGACATCATCATTGTAATAGTGACACATTGATGAAATATCTGACTCCAGTACTTACTTTGTGCTCTCATATAACGTAACTTTAAAGCGTGTTGCAATGAGTATAATACGGAGTTACCTTTAGATTCTTTCCACCTACTATTATACTACTACCACTATATAGTGCAAAGGACGTGTAAACATATGGAAAATATTGTAACGATATTATTCTACAATTTTATTTGTAGAGCATAATGTATTGATATAAATTATTTATTTATTATGTTAGGTTATATTATAGATAAGGTAAAGATAAGATACGGGTATCTACTATAATACCTTTATTATACGTATTTTTTCCTATGAGATAACTATTTCAATATATATATATATATATATATATATATATATATATATATATATATATAATATATATATATATATATATATATATATATATATATATATATATATATATATATATATATATATATATATATATATATATATATATATATATATGTATATTGAATGTATTTTGAATGATAAGGCTCAAAACTACAATGCTCTTTTCAATTTAAGCCTAAGATTAGTACATGTAACAGACATAATCTGCACACAAACAAAATTAGGTTATCAAAAGGCGCAGGTTCGATTTCAGCTACGTCAAAATTTGATAGCTTTTTACGATTACTAAAGTTTAGTATGTGAATAGATACAACACTATAAAGAAAATCGCTAATTCTATTTCAGGTTAGAAACAGCGCAAATCACGAGCCGATCCCTTTGCTTCCACAACTGGCCTAAATTCGAGCACTGTGCTGAAGTCAAGTTCGGAATTCCACTCGTCTATGACAATGTGACTGAGGAGAACGCGAGACTGAACGAGAAAGACTTGGTCGATATGTGGGAGACTTACTCTGTTCAAGACCCGTTCGCTTCCAGGCTCAGGATGCTGGGAATTTCGGTAAAGTGATACTACAAATGTATATATAAAATCTCTTTGTCTAGATGTATGAAATACTTATGTATATATATATATATATATATATATATATATATATATATATATATATATATATATATATATATATATATATATACGTACGTATATATATATATATATATATATATATATATATATATATATATATATATATATATATATTGTTAACATATAAAATACAATTTCAATTTATATATTTTTATAACATTTACTGTTAAAAATTTATTTGCTTAACACACCATTTCTTCTGGGGCCAATCGTGGCGATGTCGGATACCGTCTGATGATTGATAACAGATTATTTTTCCCTACCTTGCCTACCCTGCTACCTTATTCCTTAATGTTATATACAAGGTAGGTATATAATATACCTACCGTGTATATAACATTCAAGAACGTAAATCTAAAATACTTCCAAATAACTAATTTGCTTCAACATTTATTTAATAATGCTCGGAAATATATTAAAATAAAAAATGCCACATGCTTTTCTAAAAAATAAACAATGGTCGTAGCGTATAGAGCTCTACAAAGCGGCAACCATAGGTAGCCTTAAAGTTGGCTACGAACTCGGTGACGCCTCCAGCTTTTTTCACTTTTGATTTAGCCGCTTTTGTTCTTTCGTTTCTTTTAAGAATAGAGAGCTTTTTTTTGTAATTTATTGAAGTATTATTAATAATTTTAAGTAGTATTGAGATTTTCTTCTAAACAAGCGATTGACGTTTCAATTTTTTTATGGTTCTAAAATCGATATCACTTCTGGCTACGATCGAATATTAAATTATGATTATACTAAAGCGATTATTTCATTTTATTATACGATTTAAAATAATGCATATATATATAATATATATATATATATATATATATATATATATATATATATATATATATATATATATATATATATATATATATATATATATATATATATATATATATATATATATATATATAAGTTCGGATATTTTAAATCTTATAGTAATGATTTTTTATAAATAAATTAACGTTTAGTTTTTTTTTTATTAAAATTGTTTGTATAAATTTTCTTTTTTTTATCTGTCATTCCAAACAAATGAATGAATTTTATGTTGTTTTATTTTACGTTGCAATTAATTTACGCCATCATGTCGCATCGGCACAGCCTCACTGTAAACGTGACGATCGTGGGTTCGAATCCCAGGTGGAGGAATAAACTATTTTAATATCCTCGTTCTGTTAAGAAGACAAGACACGGCGTTTAGTTCCGCAGGGAAACAGGTGAAAGGGAGGAACGGGGTGGCGTAACACTAATCTTCATCTGCATACCTGCTATATAGGTAGAAAAAAGAATTTAAATTTTAAATTTTATGTAACGCTTACATTTAATTACAATTCCAGGAGTACCAAGTGCCCAATGACCGTGGTGTGCTGACAGTATGGCTGGTGATAGCTGGCGGAGTAGTTTTATCGATGGCCATGCTTGCCTTCGCCTTGTGGAGGTTCAACTGCTTTGCGGACTATACAAGGTAAAATCATTTTAGATTACCACTTCTAGAACATTTAAGTGTAGGTGATCAATGATTTCGGTATCGAAGAAAAAATATGTTAAGCATTTAAATATGAGGACCGTCGTGGCGCAGAGCCACAGCGTCTACCTGAAAACGCGACGGTTTGTGGGTTCGATTCCCGAAAGTGGGGAACGGAGTGTCTTAACACAACTATCATCAACCTACAGTTCCCTCTGCCTACCCGTATATGTGCATCTTCTTCTTCTTGGCATTAGTCCCGGCTTTTGCCAGGGTCTGCCTTCCGACTGAGCCTACTCCACTTTGCACGGTCTTTAACATCCTCAGTGTATATATATATATATATATATATATATATATATATATATATATATATATATATATATATATATATATATATATATATATATATATATATATATATATATATATATATATATACGTACATTCCCTATTGGGATATCCAGAGAGAACAAAACAAATGAACTAATTCGATTAAAGAAGAATAAATACGAAGTGATTCGTCACTAAATTATCTCCATTTACGATCCAAATGCATCAAGTTATTTTCGAGGACGTTAACCTTACGATAAGTAGCACGCCTATAATAAATGCAAATTACAGACTATTACGAAAATATAAATCGTAAGTCAAATAATAAGTAGTTAAAATGAAAACAAATATAGAGACGGCAAAAGAAATCCTTGGTATATTTTTTATGTAGAGTTTATCGTCTTATAGGTAAAATTCCACTTTATTCATATTAAACACAATAACGGTGGATATTTTTGCCATTTAAACGTAATAATAATTATTTTCTTTTTCTGATTGGAAACAATGATTCTGGGTTTGAGCACCAGTTTGATTGCGGGGGATGAATTGTTCTCATCTGTCGGCTCTAGTAATATAAAATACGATTATTGAGTTCTGCAGCTTAAAAATTCCGAATTCTGACGAATCGTGCTCTATGCCTACCCAGCTATATGCAGATCTTGACGACCAGCGTCAATTACGGAAGACTAAACCAAAGCCTTCCTACAATTATACTTAAAACCCAGCTTTTTTAGCAGAGTATACCCTTGATATGTTTGGAGTCGCCATCACCGGGTACGGTGTGGTCGATGATGATGACGATGATATGCAGGATATCTACTTAATTGAGATTTGAACTCACATTCATTATAAGTACACTTAATCTATAATAATATCTAATAATAATAATAATCTAACACTACGACACGAAGGCGTATTGCGAAGAGCATATCCACTTAATATTATAGTCGTGCCGTATAAAGTTATTTAATCGTAACCGTAGCACTATCGCGTGTTATCGCTCGCTGTTTACTTCATTTTATCTGTTTGGATCGTTTTCTTTATATCAATATACTTTTGCGTATTTAGCTACGTCTGTTTGTACAATGTTATTGAATTAATAATAATTTATATTGAATTCTTATGAAGTTTATCATACATTAGAATAGACATTTTATTTCATGGGCTTTAATATGAGTTTTAGTATTTATTTATATATTTGCTCCAAAAACAAGCTTCTCTGATAAAGGAAGGACTGAATTCTGACATGTCCAAAATTTTAACTTTGAAACAAGTATTCAAATTCATTACATATATATATATATATATATATATATATATATATATATATATATATATATATATATATATATATATATATATATATATATATATATATATATATATATATATATATATATATATATATATATATATATATATATATATATATATATATATATATATATATATATATATATATATATTAAAAACAATATTTTTAATGATAATTTTTAAGATAAATAAAAATAATAAGTCCAGGTGTTCTCTGGATTCGCATTCGTATGCACGAGTAAATTTATAAGTATTCTAATTAATAGGAGATTCTATTCTAGAGATAAGATTCTATATTTCTAAAGTAAAATGGAATTGTCAAATTAGATATTATGTATTAAAATACATTACATTAATATAAATATTAATTTACAAATTTCCAGAATGCCATCATTCAGCGACACGGACAGTGTGAACGAGAAGCGCAACTTAGATTTGTACCCAACACCGCACCAGACTCTACCGCCGCTCTACACTGAAACTGATTACAAGTGGGCCGATGCCAAATATGATGACTCTACCAAAGGTAAGCCTATTTTGTACAAAGAAAAACTAATTTTCAATTTCTTAAACTCAATTTGATTGTGACTTGGTGTTTGGACTCAATAATTTTGCTCGAATTGGGCTAATGTGAATTTGGTATAAGTTATAACTGTAGAACATATTGCCTTGGCACAACGTTTCCTTCTCTGCCAAAATGGGAGATGCCAAGCCAAGAGGTAAATTTTCTTCATTTTCGTATATAGATAACTTGATTATGACCACGTATTTTTGACCTAAAAATCAAACGATTCGTGAAGTCAAATTTCAAAGCAGTAGAATGGCAAACTGCCAATATACATATGATTACACACATAAATACTTTGAATAAAAAATAAAGTATAATACATACAAATAAAATATAAATATACATATATATTTTATTTGTATGTATTATACTTTATTTTTTATTCAAAGTAAAATTTCAGCAGTCAAGGAAATATATTTTATACAATATATCTGGCAGTGGTCCCATTTAGGCATTGTCTGAGTATTTACTATACTGCCAAATATTCAAGTTTTATTGGCAGCTCTGCTATGAATAAACAGCCTTGCGTTGCAGATTTACATTGCGCTAACTCTACTTCTAAAAATAAATATGATATTTCCTTACAGTGGATGTAGGTGGCTTCTCCAATAAAAGCTACATGCACACTGATTTCTATAATTTTGATTCGGATGAAGAAGTGTTGCCAGCTCGTGATAGGTAGGTACTTTTTACTGTAGCAACGAATTACTTTCTAACCTTTGCTCTATTTACTTAATACCTTTAACTTAATACTCAATCATTAACTAGGCACTCTATATTACGTAAGTAATCATTGTTTGATCTAACATCTCATAAATTACTTCTAATCATTATTATTATTGAAATAATTACTTATTTCAAATCACAACATTACTAAGGCTCTGCTAAAACTGATAATTTTATGACGACTACTCAGTTCTATTACATTGGCAAATTACCAATGCTCGATAATTGCTTATTACTGGGCATTACTTGTGCTGTGCTCGGTGCTTTAACTAATTCATCATTTCCAGGTACACAACTGACGTGTAGCCGAAATGTTTTCTTGTAAATAATTGGTATGCATTTCTAACTTTTACTTCTATTTATGTAACAATTCATACTAATTTTATTTATGTCATAATTCTAATAATTCTTATCTAACATTTATATGTAATAAATATACAAGCTTTTAATTTTAACTACTAAACATCAATCTTTGATTTACAATATTTCAATCTAGAAGGAGAATGAAGTCTTTTGTCTCTGAATCTACCTAAATCTAATCTAGTCTACCATTTAAAAAAAAAACTAAAGTTTGCAAATTTTAATATTGTTATAATAAAAAAACTTTAAATTTATTTTTATTACATAAAATAAAATGTAATTTTACATTATTTATTTTATATTATTAATATATATTTTTTATAATTTTACAGAAGTTCCGGTATAAGTCCTCGTGACATTTACAATGTCTAGACGCAAGACACAATGTGTAGAAATAAAATAGTTTGAGGCTTAATTAATAATAATATTATTGTGATTTTTAATCACTTGTTATGTTTTCTATTTGCTTTGTTATTTATTTCGTTCGTTTCGTTATATATATATATATATATATATATATATATATATATATATATATATATATATATATATATATATATATATATATATATATATATATATATATATATATATATATATATATATATATATATATAGATATATATATATATATATATATATATATATATATATATATATATATATTCAACAAATTTCAACTAAAAGTATATAACTTTTCAATTCTTCTTATACAATTTTAAAGTAAATAATAAAGCAAATGAAAATTAAAAAAATATATTACCATTTAGTTAAGAAATAGGCGTATATTTACTTATTTAATAATAACTAGACGGTATAACTAAAATACCCATTGTTGTGATTTTTAAAATAAATAAATTTTAATCTATGTTATACATAATTATAAAATATATTGAATTCATCGATAAATTATATTGTATTGGTAATAAATGGTCGTATTTTTATTTTTTTTAACAATTTATTTCATTTTTTTATCCTTGTTTTCTATATTTTTTTTAACTTTTAAACTCAACAAAACAATTTACTTTGAGAATTTACAAAAAGGTTGTGATTGCTTTTTGTTTTAATTAAATTGGAAATATAACTTAAGGCTTATGTCTTTTTAATATGACTATAATAAAAATTGGCATTAAATTAAAAAAAAATCTAGCATAACACGATTTGATCTTTTATTTAAAATATATCATTACTCACAACACATTTTCTTAAACTATTTTTTTTTAAGTTTATTTTTTATAATTTCTTTTTTTTACTACGATATCAACGTAAATAAAATTTCATATTCATATGATAAAAAGAGGATGTACCATTTAACTCAAAATGCCATTTATAAAATAAAAAATAAAAAATTCTTCGAAGCTAGTTATTTGTTATATTATAGCGCTTTGCCTTACAAGCTAATAATATTTTTAAAAAAAAAGCTATTTATTTCTTATAAATATTGATAAATGTAATATATCAAAATGAAAATATCTTTATCGCTTACATCGTATATTGTACGAAGGCGCAAAGCAAATACAATTTTAATTGTTTAAAATGAATTTCATAACACCAACCTACAAATTTTGGTATATAAAATATCATAAATATTTATAATATTTATATATATTTATATATTTATATATATTTATATATTATATAGGTTTATTTATTGTATTTAGAAATTAAATTAATATGTTCATGTGAAAAATATTTCGGCCACCTAAATTAAATAAGGAAGCTAATTTCTTTATGTTTTTTTTTTTCAAATATAAATTTGTATCTTTGATTTTACTAGTTTAATCAAGATCAAAGTGTTGGCAGTTAAGTTTTTTATATAAAACTAGAATATTTAATTATCTTTAATAAATATAAAATAAATATGCTTTAATATTTAAATTCAAATTGTTAATAATATATCCATAAGAATTAGTATAAAAGCTAGAAACGTACAAGTAACTATTATTAAAATTATTATAAAAATGGATAAAATTCTCAACAATATAATATAATAAACTTTTAAAAATATTTTATAATATTTCCTAAACTAATGATATATTGTAGATTTTGTTTACATTTGTTTTGAATTGTTATAGTACGAAGCGGATATATTTTAATATATTGCACTAAAAAGCATATTTATATAGAATAAATTACTTTGTATTTCCTTTATTGAAATTTATATGAAAAGTTCTAAGCCATACAAACAATGTAAATACAAATTATATTTCATTAAATTAAAGAATATTCCCAATGCTTACTTCTATATTTATACAGAACAATGGAAAATTCATTCATATAATTTTATTCATTTATGACATTTAAATAACACAAAGCAAAATAATATATGTAAATTACTTTTTTTTAGCGTAAAATCAGTTGTAAATGGTTTTAAATTTTACCATTCACAAAATTAATAAGTAAAAATCAGATATTTAAATAATTATTCTAAGTAAATGAAATCTGCAATATATCATAAACAATATGTGCAAATGCGAAAGGTATTATATAGTAAAATTTGCGTACAGCGCTTTAACTATAATAGACAATAGATAGGTATATTAGACTACGAATACACATACATAGACCTATTTACAATATTTAATATATAAACTGTACTATTTTACATCTGTGGATTACATACATACTTATTAAATTACTTTTATTACATGTACATTAAATAAATATAATAGCTGTTTAGTTTCACGCTGTAACCCGCTATATGCGGGAAGCTAAAAAAATATTCATTTCGGCATTTTCGGGAGAAAGCATAGAGAACCTAGAGTTAATACTCTCTGATCGAAATGTCAAAATATTACCTTTGTAAAAAATTATAGCAAAATTGTACAAGTGCACTTTAACTATTCTACTTATCTATTTTACTGTTGGATAAGAAAAAAACATATTAATACGCGGGAATGGGAGGAACAGAGCATCATAACACTGGGTTCCTTCTGCCTACCTTGCTATGCGGGATACAGCGGGATACAGCGTGAAAAATATATGTTAGTCTACGGAAATTCATTAGCTTAAGAAATATTCCAATCGTCTTTCTTTAAAGTTTGTTTATCGAATACAGTATAAGCCTCAATACAGATAAGAGCAACGCTGCTTGTGGGTTCAAATCCTAATGAGGGAACCCGTCCGCCGTTTCACTCGCTTGATCTATATTCTCGGATTTACTCTAATATAATATGCATGTATTATACATACATATGTTCTTTTACTCTTATCCTTTCGAATCAGTTCGTCTAAGATATTATATATATATATATATATATATATATATATATATATATATATATATATATATATATATATATATATATATATATATATATATATATATATATATATATATATATATATATATATATATGATTATTTTATATGCAATATTATATTTCCCGCAAAAATCCCCAACCTGCGGGAATTTCGAGATTTAAAAACCCGATTCTGGAGATTAGCTCGGGCAAGCAGAGAGGCAAACAAACAGATCAAAATAATAAAAGTAATTCTTGTTTTATTCATATGTTTATTTGAATTATTTCAAAACAGGCGTAGAGTGGAAAACGGAGTATTACAACACTAGGCTCTCTCTGCGTGTCTCGTGTATTACATTCATAGCTAATATTAATAGAAACTGCCAGTAATATAGTCTTTGATATATGTACATAGAGATGTATAATTAATATATACTTATAGTATATTATTTCAATATCGTATGTTTATTGTTAAATTAAACAATACCAACAAAATTCTTCTAAGTGTAAATTTTATATATTTTTAAATTTTATAATTTTTAACATTATTATATATTTTTAGAAATTAATTATGTTTTCTCTTTTATTATTTTTAATTTATTATTATTTTTATTAATAACAACTTTTTTCCAAAATTAAATTTAATTATACAAATTAAAGTTCAAAAAATTAAACACCTAGAAGGATTCTGTATAATATTATAATATCATTAATATTGTATACGGTTTTATTCGTACTTTATTTTGTGTGTGCGTAATAAACTATATATGTATGTCTAAAGTTTCAATTGTTTTATTTATACTGCTTACTGTCTAATTAAATTGATAAAATAAGTCATCAAATTATATATTAAATATTAAATTATACACAATGATGTACAGTTTGTGACTATTCCGTAATGAATTGCGTAACTAAACGCCGCATCTTTACTTGTTAGAGAGGATAAATGAAAATAATTAATACGACCAACTCGACAAAAATGCATATATTTTTACCTATTTAGTATATATGTGTGTATAATATTATATGTTTGTTTGTACAAATAACATTACATATTATGGCTTATAATTTTTATAATTTTACCATTAAACATAGCTTAAAAACGAATGTTTTTAACGAAACTAATTGGTATTTGGATAATTTTTAGAGTTATCTACTTTTAATTATAATAACTCTATATTGCACACCCAGAAAAATAAATAAAAATAAATATAAAAAAAAGTATATGTACAAAAGCCGGCCTTATTGCCAAAATATTGCGATTTCTATGTAGATATTTACCTAATAGCAAATTAAGATAGGGTTAGAGTGTAATATCTAATAAAAGATAAAATATTTAACATAATAAATAAATATACATACATACAACATACATACATACATACATACATACATGCATACATGCATACATACACACATACATACATGCATACATACATACATACATACATACATGCATACATGCATACATACATGCATACATACATGCATACATACAAATATGGATAAGTAAATAAAAACAATAAAATAAAACTTTTATATAAACAGTCTTGTTTAATAAATATGTAATTATTTTGGATTTATTATTCATGAAGAGGACAAAATAAGTAATAGTAAATATTTTGATGATTTTTAAAGTGTTAATTCACACTAAGGATAGAAAAAAATACTTCAAGAAATGAAGACAAGAAATAAAAGAAAATACTTGGACGGTTTCCATGAGGCGCGGGTTCGAATCCCGCTGCGTTCAAATTTTTATATGTTTTATTTAAGTATTTAACTAATAGATTTCATAGGCGTCCATGTAATAGATGACTGATGTCACCAAAGTAGCGTTCGCTTATTGAGGCCATCGTGTCACAGCGGCACGTCGTCTGACTGTTACGCGACGGTTGTGGGTTCGATTCCCATGAGGGGAGAATTAATTAATTCATATCTTAGCTCTGGTGAGAAGACAAAGCGCGGCGTTGAGTTCCGCCTCTCGACACGCAATGTCTGTACAGGTTACCTCTGCATTTGAGGTGAAAAACGTGAAGCTATAGTGACAGTCCATCTAGTGTACACACACATACACACATACACACATCGCATGGATAGTGTCGAATTCATAAACACATATTAAATAACAATATAGTATTTACTTTATACAAATAAAATAAAATAAGTTAAATGATATAATATTTCAAATAAAAACGTCTAAGTTATTTTATTTTCAACATAACCTCGCATGTATAACACCGATGCAATGACACTAGCTGGAACTGTTGACTAAAGGTATTCACACTAACCATATAAAATTGTCCACAATATTTATTTAGTATACTTTATCAATGTCACGGCTTCCTTTCACAAATCATATTATATTGATTATGTATTTTTGAATGTGGAGTGGCTTTAAGTGGAGATGGGCTGGGCACATGGCCACACTAGAGACAGATGGGCAAAACGCGTCACCAAATGGGTCCACGGTCCGGGTGGCAAAAGGCAACAAGGAACCAAGAGCTCGCTGGAACGAACGCATAGTTAAACTAGCAGGAAAGGACTGGATGGGAACCGCCAAGGACAAAATCAAATAGCGGCAGCTGGAGGAGGCCTATACTCGGAAGGGGCCATGACATAAGGTTAAGGCATTATAGTCAAATAATTAGTATAATTTATTACATATATATATATATATATATATATATATATATATATATATATATATATATATATATATATATATATATATATATATATATATATATATATATATATATATATATATATATATATTCTTTGTTTTATATAGACTTTTATAAGCACTTTAGTAGTGTCGAATGAACATGTCGCTACCACCGGTTCTGAAGGCAGTACTGCTGATAACAGCTGGCAAGAAACTCCGCATTTGCTCTTTTAAATATCAATATTACAACTATTATTAAATACAATGGTAGTAATATCCTGTATTATGCATAAAAATCAAATTAGATCAATTCCACACATTTTTATCATCTAAATATTCCTGAACAGAGTAATAGGCTTTACACACGAGCACTTTTACACTGTCTTTAAATTTCTATAGTGGCAAATTTAGACGGAACTTGTCTGTAAGCACGATAGTAATAGGTTCAATACGAATCCAGGAGATTTATAGATATAACTGTCGCTCCAATATGTCAAAACGCGGCGTTGAGTTCCGCCACTCAGAACAAATTTTGAACCGATAGGAAAGTGGAGAGCGGAGTGACTAGGTAGTCTTTACTTGCTATATATGGTATAAAGCTCAATGTTATAGCAATAAATAAAAACATATCTAAGTTAAATTTGAATCCATAACCAACTCAGTATATTAATTTTTCTACAATTACACTTGTTAAGATAAATATTAATAAGAAAATCTAATATATTAAGTGACCAAAAGGAGATATACAATCTTACTAACAACTGGGTTAAAGGAAAGGCCCATTAAATTTAATCGGGTTACCAGACGCTCTCTATTGTATAAACATGCCAACAGAATTGAGCACTTGGCGATTTTCATGTCATATTCCGTGTCATTCCGCAACTTTATTGAATACTTTTAAAATTTATTTGTTTATTTAGGTTTTTTTTTTTACTTTAACTTAAAATATATGTTAAATAGAAAATGTTGGTATTTATTTTACATATAGTAAGCTATATGTAAAATATATGAATAATGTATTTATACACATAACATGAATGTAAGTACGATGGTTTTGGGTTCGATTCCCACTTTGGTATGCTGTGACATCCCTGCTTTGGTATGACAAAGTGCAAATAAAGCAATAATTTATCAAAAATATTAACAAAAAGTTTTTTTTTTCCCATCCTATAGTGAGAACAGAAATTCAAATATTATTTCCAAAGATTTCGTCTCACAGAATATCCCACAGCATCCGTGCAAGGTTAGCTCGGTGCCAGCGTTTAGTAGTCGCTCTCCACTCGCGCAATTAGCACTGATAACAATCTGATAACGTTATCACACTTGTCACTTGGTTTCATTAGTGAAGTTCATATTGGTCAGACATCTATGTATGTTTAATAGTGAGTGATGATTTTAAAGGAAAGGTAAGTTAAAGATATATTGAAATTAGTTTTTTTTTTATATTTTATTTTATTTAAAAAAAAAAACAATATAATATAAATTGTAAAATGATTTAATTTAGCTTTAAATATTTTTAATGAAAATAAAGGAATTAAGATTTTTTCTAAAACTTATTTGAATTTAGTAACTGGTAATATATTATAATTTTTTAACAAACTGATATATAACTTAACATAGAGCATGTAGATATCAAAATGGTTTGTGTCAATTTTACAAATATATTCTTACGGCGCATAAGGAAAATTGTGATTTGGGAGTTAATTTGTAAATTAATATAAAAAATTAAAGTTAATTTGTAAATTAATATAAAAAATTAAAGTAATTTGTGAATTAATATAAAAAATTGATATAATATACTATTTTCAGATGTAATATGTACATATTTGTATGACAAGTTATAATATGTTTACGCTAGCACGTTAGATAGTAACTGTAGGAAGTTACGAAGAAAGTGACTCATTTTGCGCAATCATAAAAATGGATGTCGAAACCGACTCAGAGTTTGATCAAATAAACCAATTGTACGATGAGTGTTTAGATTACTTAAAGTCAGTTAAATTTGATGAATATGAAGAAAATTCTGATGCTAATGCTGATGCTAATGCTGATACTGGTGATTTACTAAACAATGGAGATACTGATCCTGGTTACGAAACTATTGAATATACTAAGAAAGATGTCGATGAAAACAAAGATAAAATAGATAAAACGCCAGTAGAAAAAGAAACTGATGTACCTGATATAGAATTTAAAGTTGAAAATGAATTGATTTCTAATGAAAGCCTAAATTCTATACCAAGTGTAAAATCACAGAGATTGCGCCGTCTCTCCCAACAGCTGCCAAAGATTGTGATAACACAAAGTAGTACAAGTCTTAGTTTGAAGAAAGATGTAAAAGAAAATATTGAAGAACTAAAAGAACAAGACAATATTGAGAATCACATAGTGGCAAGGAAAAACCCTGGAAGGAGATCTGAAGAAATTAAAAGGTATGCTATGCTAGAAAACAGTTTACATATATTTTTTAATATATTTTTGTTTAGTAATATGGTAATTGTGGTGCAGTGGAACAGCTGTGTTATCAGTACCCACTCAGCTGGAAGACTGGTTGTCATTTCCCCGGCAGCTTTCACTGGCAAAAAGAAGCGCGGTGTTATGTTCCGCTAGTTAACACACAACAGCAGAAACTGGCCAAGTATTGAGATTAAGGTCTCACGGCCTACATTGCTGAAAAACATACATGCTGAAAAACATACATGCTGAAAAACAAAAAAAATTACATTTGTTATATTTCTTTACTTTATGCATTTCTCGTATACAATAGAGTAGCAGTAGAGAACAGAGAGAATAAGAGTACAATTACTTCTAAGACACTCTGTTCTTCTTAAAATATCCGAATAAAATAGGAAATTCAGTGACACCTTTATAACGAACATACGTCTCTAATTTTGTTTAGCTGGATAATACTGGCCTATATTAAATATTTCACACGAGTTATATAAATATTACTAGTACGGATATGTTAATAATATTAATGTATAAATTCTATTATTTCTTATATTATGTTTATGGCATGTGGTTTTCAATTATGGCGATCGTGTGTTCGATTCCAATTAGGGGGACAAAGTGTAGCATTGAGTTCTGTCACTATGCCTAATATCTCAAAAATTGAGTGTAAAATAGAGAACGGAATGTTTTGACACTATGTTATACATTAATTGACACCATGTCAACGATTATTATGTAAGAGAACGTGGTATTTGACGTAAACAAACTTGCGTTTGCGATGGTTTTCATATAGAAACAAGTATTTAAACAAACATATTCTGATTTACATATTCTATTAAGTCAGTCATTTGAACTTTAGAGGCACAATGGACGTAGAGTAAACAAAAGGTGCTCTATATACAATAGTAATGGGTTTGTTCCTAAAGTTACATACTTTTTCCAGCATATAACAGGGCAGACAGAGGAAACCTAGTTATAAGACACTCTTCTTTCTCTCCTCTCATCTCCACTTTCTGTTTAATTTTCGAGACGTTACGTCTGAGCAGCGGAATTCAACGCCGCGTTTTCGAGAAACAAGAAAATTAAATAATACATTCCCCCAAATGGGAATCGAACCGATTACCTTCGCCTTTACTTTACACAACGATAGGCTCAATTTAAATGATGTATAGAAGTTATATTCAAGTTCAAGTAAAACCGGAACACAGTGTTAGTGTCAACCGCATTATCTTTGTTATTTTATCAAAGTAAATATTAAACACCGTAGCGTCGTAGCTACCGCGTTGACGTTCGCTTTATTAAATGAAATCTTTACTTTATATATATATATATATATATATATATATATATATATATATATATATATATATATATATATATTATATATATATATATATATATATATATATATATATATATATATATATATATATATATATATATATATATATATATATATATATATATATATATATATATATATAATATATATACATTAATTTTTTCAATAAAATGTAATTTACAATATCGAAAAATTATTTACTTTCGTGGTTTTGTTAGGTAGGCAACAGAATACTCTCATTTAAAACGGAACCGAAAATCAAATTTAATATTTTTTTATTACGCCTTAAAGGCGGATTTTTCAAAACTCCTTAGCCACTGTGGCGCAGGCCGCAATGGGAAAACGACTGTAAACTCCACGGTTGTGGTTTCAATTTTCAATGGTACAAAATTCATCGCTCTGGTAAGAGCTGGTTCTATATTGAGTTCCATCACTAGACACTCGATCTCTCTAAATCCAATGGAAAGCGAATATCGAATGGTCTTGATAAAATATTATCTGTAACTCATTTGTTACATTCCTCGTGTAATGAAAAAAAAAAGAAAAATCGTTATAAAATACTTACGGTTATATATATATTATATATATATATATATATATATATATATATATATATATATATATATATATATATATATATATATATATATATATATATATATATAAGATATTACAATTTCCTTTCAGGATAGAACCCCCACTCCGTTATAAGGCTTTCTCTGACTATCCCAAGCGTCTGGTGTCGAAAAACGGGGCGGAAAATATAGCACTCATATCCAACGTGCCTTTTGAGAAAATTCGCTTACTGAACGATACCTTCCATACTTTGGTACGTATGGATAGCTATAGCTATTGGATACTATGTAGATAAGAGATTGTTGATCTCTCTCTCTCTTCTCTATATGAGTTTTAATGTTAAATAAAAAAAATAAGCTGAATTTTCTATAGAGATTATCATTTTTGGATTATTCTAGTGAAAAAAATCAATAAATAATTTTGTTAAAAACAAAAAGCCATTAAATGATTGTTTAAGAAATATGAATTCTAATAGGAAAAATTATATAATGTTCAAAATGCAGAATTATGCATAAATCAGCTTATGTATGAGAAAATGTAGTGATTTATAAGTGACAAATCACTAATTTTCAAACTTACAAGAAAGTGAAGCAAATAAATTAAAAGAGTATATATTCCTTCCACTCACATCACACATCCACTGTTATCTAAAACTAGTAAAGCGTTTGAATTGGACAAGAAGTGATAGATCTTCTCTCCTCTTCTCTCCTCTCTTAGATCAATCTCCGCTGGCGTTGGATAGTCATCGGTACAGTGGTAGTTCACTTCACTATCTGGCTGGTGTTCGCCGTGTTCTGGTACATCACCGCTCTCGCCCACTACGACTTCGAGCCGGAGCCTCCTCAGCGCGCTTGTGTTACTGGCGGCAAGGATTTCGTGACTATATTCTTGGCTTCTGTTGAAGCACAGGTTTGTTTTGTTTTATTCTTGCTAATGCTTTTTAGCTTCACATTTTACATATATAGCGGTGTGGGTATAGAGAACTTCGTCTACTTGGTGTCTTAGTACGACACTCCGTTCTACGCATTTTAGTTTAAATTTGAAATTTGCGTGTTGAGTGGCGGTACGTTCCCTGATTTTACTGGGTTCCAATGAATGAGAAATTTTTAAAATGCTCTCAATCATTTGTTTTTAGCTTTTTTAGCTGTCAATAATTTTGCTTAGCTTCACGCTGTATCCTACATGAAGCAGGGCAGACAGAACTTAGTGTTAAGACACTACCAATTTTCGAAACTTTGCAGGCAGGGTCGAGGATTTCAATGCCAAGCATTGCCTTCTTAGTGCTAATGATTCTTCCTACTGGGAATCGAACCTACAACCGTCGCGTTGGTTATCAAACTCTGTCACACTGCGCCATGCCCTTATAAAACATATCTAATTCTTTAAAATGGTATCTAAAAAAACAGACAAAGGAATTTACTAACGTTATTAATTTTTTTTTCATTAGTGCCATATTTTACATGGAAAGAGCTTCTGAGGATTACACCGTTATTTAAAGTTAGATAATAATTTACGTCTTTGATGTAAAAATAGCCTAAGATAAGGCTATCTGTTGGTACGATTTTTGTCAACATCTGTAATGCACCAAATGTACCTATGTATGTAATGCCGGTACAAAGATCTGCAAATATTATATGTAAAATAAAAAATCTAAATACAGATATTATTAAAGTATCTTTAGTGACCTGTATGTGGTTTTGTTTAAGTTTTAATTTAATATTTGTAACGCCTATGTACTTGTTGGAAGGAAAATTATTAAGGGATTTTCGAAACTATGCTATGGTATGGTATGTTAAATTATTAAGAACTTGGTTACGTTAGTGGAGACGAGGGTGTATGTACATTTCAAACTATGGGACTAGCGACACTATGCAATGCTATGGGCACTCACACAGTAAATCCATGGGATGCGTGGAAGTTCAGCATTCCATTAATTACTAATAATTTTACCGCAAATAAAAACCTATGAGAAAATTACCGGTCATGGTCAATAGTTACTGAAACTTAGTGTTGAGACTCTCCGCTCTCCACTTCACACCCAAAAGCCTCTTTTGTCCACACGTGGCTAAGAAAATAACTTAATAGTAAACATTCCAATGTTTAAGAATCAAACCCATGATCGCTTTAACACTTAAATACATACCAACGTGTCATCTACACTATGGCGTCATCGTCTTCTTTCCTAAAGTGAAAAATGATCTCTTGTATAGTACCATATAAACAAGATGAAGGGCACGAGCGCGTGTTAACTTGAATGTAAACGAAGCAATCTATCTAATAGTGCAAAATCCTGTCTACGACTATATATAGAGAAGTGTGTTTGTGACGGACGATTGATAAAATGCTCCATGCTCCATGCTCCAAAATGCTATCCAAAGAGAACAAGTTAGAAGATGAAAGCGGGTACGTGTGCTAGCTGTGGTTGATAATTTTAGTATGGAATTTGGTATGTTGAGGTCGAGTAAAGAGAAGTGAAGAAAAGTAAAGTGGTAAACGGACAACAGAGTGTTTAGACACTATATATATATATATATATATATATATATATATATATATATATATATATATATATATATATATATATATATATATTTGCTCGAGTGACGTACATACTTACGCAGTGGTATAGTTTTCTTGAAAGTGATTTAGGCGTGGGCAGTGGTATATGGTGATTGCCAAACATTTTTAATCCGTCTAAATCATAGGACGCGTCTCATCCTTATTACGCTAAAGTTCCCGCTTAGTTGATCTATTGGACAGTTTATATAGGTATAGCACAATATGAGGTCTTAGGTTCGATTTTTATATAGTATTTATATATAGATATAATAAATTTATTTAATAATATTTCTGATAATGTCGGATATTATATTTATATTATTTATTTGGCTTCACGCTGTATCCCGCACATAGCAGGGTGGGCAGATGGAACCGAAGGTTGAAGGAACCTAGTGTTAAGACACTCCGTTCCCCACTTTCCGCCATTCGAGACATTGCGGGTTTAGTGGCGGAACTCAACGCCGCGCTTTCGATTATTGTGGATATAATTATTATTCCTCTTTGTCTTTAGCATAGAAAATATCAGTTTTCCATTATATCCTGCAGGTAACACAGGAGAGAGCGTAGTGTCATGACACTCCGTTTTCCGCCTATACTTGAGATATTGTGTACTGAATAGTGGAACTCAAGACCACACTTACTTTCCAGATTTCGGTTGAGTTACGATAGTAATATTAACAGAGATACTAACAGCGTTAACAAGTTGTAACAAGTGTATAAGAAATCCTATGCAACTAATTAATAATGTATGGTTTAAAATATTTAAAAAATATATTTTTCTTTTCTTAGTGTGGAATAACACTTTAAAATTAATAAAAATGGTAACAGCTCCACCACTCAACTCGGGAACGGAGTGTCTTAACACTAAGCTGCCACTGCCTATACCACTATCTGCGGGAAACGCTAAAAAAAAATCCCTTTAGTGATATATTAACAATGTTACTTCGTCCATATGACCGTCAGCGTATTACAAAATCAATATTGCAATCAACCGTTCAATTCTTCATAAATTAGCTAATTTAGAGATGAAAGAACCGCGGCCATTACCCAATGGTTCCAATTGATCATTTTTTTCCTTTATCTCTGAGACTCTTCCTCGTCATGCTAAGGTGGCACTAAGCTTGAGATACAGCATTTATGATGGTGGAAAGTATTAATTTATTTAGAATGAAGTATAAAATGTTATAAATTGTTTATTTATGCTCTACGTACTGGCAACAAAAGTAAAGCGTTGCGTAGAGTTACGCCACTTAACACGCTGGCACACAGAAGAAAAAAAAATATTATACTAGATTTCACCTGCTTATTTAATTTAAATTAAATAATACTATATATCCAGCAAGTACAGTGGGTTTCATATACGATTAACGTGATGTGAAATAGTCTATCGACTTTCTCGATAAATTTACGACCCAATACAAAAATATTTCCTTAATTGACACATTTCCATCTGAATTCAGGCTATAAACGGAGAATGAAGTGTTCGGACACTAGGCTCTCTCTTCCTATATTATTTTATAAATAAAAGTAAAAAGTATACAATATATTGAAATAATAAGTTAGTAAAGTATATTTACTCTAAATAATATGCTAAAGCACTAAGTTTGTCACTCCACGTAGTGATGCATCACTAACTTAGCAATTCACACACAGAATGATAAGCGTAAGAAGCTGTAAAGTCATCCATTGTATTGAGAAATTTAGTTCAATCTGCTTTTACGGTTTAAAGCACAAAGCCTAATCAAATTGCCTTTTAGATGGACACCTTTGTACTTTATCGTAGGTTCGATTCCCGCCAGAGTAATTATTATATTCAAGTAGATGAAGATGAAGTTGAGAGGATGTTTGTAAGGGCGCTGCCACACAACATGCTATGAGTCTGAAGTGTATGGAAATTGGAGAACTGTGTGTTTTAATATATATATTTTTTAATACATTCTGTTATTAACTATTTTCTTCGATTTAAATCATCTTTATTGTACGAAATCATAAATGATATAAATCGAAAGTCTTGTGGTGCCTTTATAGTTTTTGTTCAACTTTTCGCATAGTAGACTTCTAGTGTCAAAACACTCCGATTTCCAGTTTCCTCCTGAAATTCTAGATATTGCGCGTTGAATTAATTTAGTTTTGCAAAAATATACATCGTTTTTTCTTTTTTTTCAAACGTGTCCCTTTAGCGGTAAGAGAACGTATATGGTGCTACCATAGATAAGGTATAATCTATATAATATAAATAAATACATATGATTTCAGACAACTATTGGATTCGGAGACCGTGCAATAGACGAAGAGTGTCCAGAGTCAATATTTTTATTTTTAATGCAGGTAAGGTATTTTCGTAGCTACATGCATAGGTGGCAGGTGGTCGCAGTTTATATATTCGTAAAGGAAAATGTAATCAATTCATTCAAGATATTGAGTATCGAACCCACACTCATTGCCGTAGTATTTTTCGCGACACTAAAACGAGACGCTAAAACTACTCTCTTACTTGTACATCCATGTTTACTTCGTTATAGATAAGAGATAAGCCGTTGACGTTTGACACACGCGTTGCCATAGCAACGTGTACGTCACTTTATACAGAAGTGTTTATATTGTCAACCGTAGATTATGGTAGTGTGTGTTTTATTTAGTTAAAGTATTAATATAATGCAATATTTAAGAATATATTGATTTTCCAATTTTTTTACTCTATGATAAATTTCAAATATATGTTAAAATGTGTCCAAAGGTTTTCCTTCACATATACATATAAAGGAGTTTAAAATTGGTAGAGATTTGCCTAAATTTTAGTTTAATTACGTATATCATTGTGACATAATAATTGATTACGAGAGCTAAGTTTATTAAAATATTAATAATTTTAGTAAACTTAATAAGTTTTTAATAAGTTTAATCAATTAAAAATAAAATAACGTAGTTACTTGGAGTCCGGTTATTGTGAAGTTTTATACCATTTGAGGGGGATTTACAGTTTGGAGTGCTAGCCCGATATCATAGTAATAAAAACAAAAAAGGAATAATATATTTGTATTAGATAAATGAACATACTATGTCCCTTCAAAAATATATTAGCAATACACATATACATATATTTGCTTACAACATAGCTTATTTTTTATTCAATTGTATCAATGACATAAAAAAAAGTCAGTCATATAATTTTTTTTACAGTTAATTTTAGGCACAGGTCTGTCTGGAGTACTAACGTGTGTGGTGTACGCGAAGTTGACACGACCGGAGAAGTTATCAAGAGATGGGGTTGGATTTAGTAAGAAAGCTGTTGTAAGTAATAATATAGCTTCATACTATTTCCCGTATTCCGTAGCAGGGTACAGAGAGAGAACCTAGTGTTAAGACTCTCCGTTCTCCAATTCCTGCCCAATTTTGAGACATTGCGTGTTGAGTGACGGAACTCAACGCCACGTTTTGTCCTGTTTCCAGAGCGAGGGCATGAAATAATTATTTCTCACCAAGTGGGATTCGAACCCATAACCGTGCCGCTGATACAACAGAATGCTGTAATAAGTCTAATAAGCAGGAACTCCTTGGTTTTCCAAACATTCCAAACGTATTTGATCATGGATTTCGCTCGCAAGTTGAATTTACCTAACAATATACCTAACCAGCCCCCCGAACAGGCTTCGAATACAAAAATACAGTTCAGTCTAACAGTGACTAAATACCAGTTCACTAAAAACCAGTATAGTAAATATAAATAGAATATATTTAACATTTGTTCTTAGATTTGTATGAGAGATGGGAAGCTGTGTCTGATGATAAGGGCGTGGGACCTCAATTACGATCACATCATCAGCTCGGAGTTCACCGCACATTTTATTAATACTCACAGGTGAATTCGGTATAATATAAAAAAAAAATAATATATTATATATGGAAGAATGAATATAAATAATAATAATAAATTATGCCGTCGTGGCGCAGTGGCACAGCGTCTGACTGTACACACGACGGTAGTTGGTTCGATTCCAATGAGAGGGAATGTGTTATATTCATTTTTTTCGCTTTGCAATATGCAAAAAAGCATTTTTCAAGACAGAAAAGTGGGCGGAAAGTGAAGAGCGGTATGTCTCTACACAAGGTACTCTTTGCCTATATATATATATATATATATATATATATATATATATATATATAATATATATATATATATATATATATATATATATATATATATATATAATATATATATATATATATATATATAATATATATATATATATATATATATATAATGTTACAGTAGGATAGTGCTCGTAGTTATTTACATATACATTTCCGGATCACTTATATATGGTTATTGGTACAAAGAATTTCTGTAAATAAACAATATCTAAGTCTAAAAAGACTAAGAACTTGTTTTACTTATTTTTTAATGTAAGTTTGTAATTTTTTTATATTGCCATGCTTATTTGGTTACACCATTATATTTCACCACGATATTTTGAAAATTGGCCAAAAAAGAAGTGTCTTGTCACTAACTTTTCATTGTTTGCCCACTAAGTGAGGATATATAACTACATATATAAATATAAACGTTAACAGTACATCTACACCTCAAACAAATATCCAAGTAAACAAAAAAAAAATCTAAGCATTCCACCGAGTTGCTAGTAAAAACAAACATGTTACAAATCTGGCCACAAATTTCCTTAATATGCCATTGTTGCCAATACATGATTCGTCTCCTCTATGTAATTCCACATATTGGAGTAGCCTTGGCACTCAGAACTTTAATCAGCTTCATTCATCTGAGTGACGGACGCTACTGACCGCTGGGTAATTGTGGTGTCGATTGCTGACGTAATGTCAATTTGTGTTGTTACCGTACCGTGTGGTTTTACCAAGACTTAGAGAAATTATCATATAGCAACGTAGACAGATGGTACCTAGTGATAAAACACTCTGTTTCTCACTTTCCATTCTATTTTCGAGACACTGCGTATTTAGTAGCGGATGTCTACGCCGCGCTATATTCACATCTCTATCTCTCCTCTCATGGGGATCAAACCCACACGTCACGTTTACAGTCAGTCAGTCAGCCACTGCACCACGACCACTGACACGACAGTCTCATCTTCATGATTTATTATATATTTTGTAGGACAAAAGAAGGTGAAATAATACGTTACTACGCACAGACCCTGCCATTGCAGCAGCGACAGTTCTTGCTTTGGCCGGTCATATTAGTCCACGAAATAGATGAAGCTAGTCCGCTATATACATTAACATCGAAAAGTCTACGAGAATGTAGGTAGGAATATTTTCTTTCTTTGTTTATATTTTTTAAATTTACAGGGTATTTCCCTTTTTGCAGGGTATAGAGGGTTTTTTACAAAATGTATTTTTATTTGTATACCTAAGTATATATGTGTTTTTAGCTTTGAAATAACGATAAGCTTGAAGGGAGCGTCCGCATCGATGGGCACGTTTACTCAGAGCCAAACATCGTACTTGCCCAGAGAAGTAGTTTGGGGTTACAGGTTTCCTCCAGTGTCAAGTAAGGTAGATTATATATATATATATATATATATATATATATATATATATATATATATATATATATCTATATATATATAATAATATATATATATATATATATATATATATATATATATATATATATATATATTATATATATAGATATATAATATATATATATATATATATATATATATATATATCTATATATATATATATTATATATCATATATATATATATAAATACATTTTGTTATATTGTAAAACTATATAGTATGTATGATTTATTGCCTTTGTGTGTACAATTAGTATATTGGATCGTATTTGTATATATTTAATTAATACTTTTTTAAATTGCTTTTTAAATGTATAATATAAATTTTTAAAAGTTATTTCATGACTAGAATCATAAAAAAAAACCGCTACACATTTATTAATCTGTTATTAACTTCACCCAAAATGTCCTCACGTTGACTTTTAATCATATAATTGTTACGAAACATATATAATTCATATTTCAACTAAAACATTCATATCATTCAAAATAGGTCATATAATTGGTACGAAATTTTATAATTTAGCTTTAGTTTCGAAAATTATTTAGATATTTTTAATTAAAATTATTTAATTTCTAGATACGACACTCACAAACAGAAATATGTGATCGACCACTCGAAGTTAGATACAATTGAAGCTGTCCACACGCCCTCCATCAGCGCTTGCGAACTCTACAGGTATATTATATTTATTTGAAAAAAATTTAGCTTCACGCTGTATCCCGCACATGGCAGGGTAGGCAGAGGGAACCGTAGGAACCTAGTGTTAAGACACTCCGTTTCCCGCTATCCGCCTTTCGAGGCATTGCGTATTGAGTGGCGGAACTCAACGCCACTTTGTTTTGTAATGTTAATACTATGACACTATTTTACAATTATATTTTACATAAACAACTCTTGTAAATTTTTATTATTTTTATTATTCCTCTACCTATCCCGCTATATACGGGATAGAAAATATAGAAAATACTTGAAATGTGTATAGGTTTAGTTGATAATTTTGTGGAGATCGATCCCACACCACGTACACTCAGGCACTGTCCCATTGCGCAATTAATCCTAATTTATATATATATATATATTTTTTATTTTAGTAAATCCAGTACATTACAACATAATGTAGAGAATACGCCCGGAACACCCGGAAGCTTCAGTGATAAAGTGTCCAAATTTCAAATTGGCAGAACATCTTCATTCAGAAGGAGAGAGAAAAGGAATTGATTTGCAAAAAGCTTTCAATATGCTTAAAATACTGCTAGAAATACAAAAAGTCAATATTACGTATTAAAAAATATACTGGTACAAGTTATTTAAGCAAATGTATTTTTATTTTTACAATATATGTAATCCAACATTTAAAAAATGTAAAGTGAAATTACAATTACTTCTAATTTAATATTTGTAGCTTCCTGTCACTTTGGTTTGGTTGGCTGGGATACTTTAATATAATATATGTGTACAATAATATATATATATATATATATATATATATATATATATATATATATATATATATATATATATATATATAAACATAAGCAAACATCATGTAACGACATGTTTTAAACAAAACGAAGTCAACATGTGGATATTTATACAATACGTCTACGACTAGGCCATGGATAGTGATTGAACGGCATCTATCAACAAATGCTCTTATCTGTTAACGTAAAGCTGCTATCTTGACAATTGATAACGCGAGTTAGTTGAAGTTTAGCGTTTACAAAATATACATATAAAATTTGTGAATTTAGCTAACAAGTTTTAGCATATTTTGAATTTATATTAACTAAATTGTATTCAAAATGATTTGTGTGAAGAAGAAAATGAATTACATGGTTAAGTAATCTATGATAATAGTGTTGATAAAGCTCAAGTGCCGGTAAAGCTTTTATTCTGATATACATCTAATCCATATAAATACAGGTATTAGTTTATTAATTGTGTAGGTTAAGCAATAGGTTCTGAACGAGTATGAATTCGAACGTAAACATTGAAGGTGAAAGAAGAGGTAGTAGAAGTCGAGCTTTGGAGAGATCTTTAAGTTATTCCGAAGCAATCGGCAATGGTTCCGGTAGATCATCGATAGAAATACCAAGAATTGGTGATACCGAAGTGTATACAAATGAAGAAATCAAAAAACAATATAGAATTTCACAAACGTACGTCGAAGGTAGGGAAATTGCGTTCCCTTATACTGTTACAAATGAAGATTTGAAAAGTGCCCCGGATACTAAAATAGAAGCTGGCTACAGTCAATATTCAAGTGAAGACGAACACACAGATGGTGGTCTCGTCATGACCATAGATGTTGAGACTGAAAGTCCTAAGAGTTCTGATAAAAGGCACATTTCAGATGCATCCACTCAGCCTTTGGTAGGTTCTGTACTATCTTCAAACATATATGAAACTATACAGACAGATGAAAGTATTTATAACGAGATAGAGACAAGGGCACCATCAGCTCATGGGTTTTCTTCGTTCACCAGAAGAAGAAAAAATACGAAACGTTCAAGGTATGTAATATCATATGACAGATGACAGGGTGTTGGGTCACTCTGATGCTTAAGAACTTCACTTGACATAGATTTATACTAAAATACAATAGGTACATTTAAGCCATTATTTTTTCTGTATCGATAAAGTTAACGATTTTAGGAAATTTTTAATGCTTAGTTTCCTTTGGAAATTGGAAATAACGGAAGCGGATGTGTTATCACACTTCGATACATATATAATTGTTTCCAATAAAACCTACTTTTTTATTTAATGTTAATCTTAGCTTTATGTTTTATTTACGACTAGGGATTTCCATATCTAATTGTTAGTATATTTTGTCACAAAAAATAAAAACTGTACACTAGATGATTGGGGGTTCGAGTCCCATTTGTGGGATTAATATTTAAGGTTATTTTCATTAATACGATCGATTAAGTTGAATTACATGCTTTGAATTTAATACGCCATTTAAAAAGTAATGAGTGAAAAGTCGACAACAGTATCCTATATTACTCAAAGGAGAGAGTATCCTATATACTTTTTTAGAGGAGAACTAAAAAAAACAGTCACCTCAACAACGACAACCTCGTTGCACACAATTGCTTGTTAAATGAATACGCCTCTAAATGCGACCTTCAATGTCCAAATCGAATATTTTCAAGAATTTATTGAAAAAAACAAAGTATAAATATGTATTTCGATATATCATTTTTATCTTAAATGATAAGGATAAGATATATTTACCCAAACGTGACACACATTCACATTCAAAGAAACAATTCGCAATTTCTACGCTTATCTTGTATTAAAGTAAACTAAAACCAAATAAGATGCAGTATTTATGTCACTTAGAAAATAATTACAAAATATTAATAATAATAGCTTCACGCTATATCCTGCACATGGCAGGGTAGGCAGAGGGAACAGTAGGAACCTAGTGTAAAGACACTCCGTTCTCCGCTTTCCACCTTTGCTTGGCTTGCGTGTTGAGATGGCGGAACTCAACGTAGTACTTTGCCTGGTTACCAGAGCGAAGATAATGAAAATTTTTCATTCTCCCCGAGTAGGAATCGAACCCACAAACCACCGCGTTTTTAGGCATACGCTGTGCCTCTGCACCACGACGATCCTAAACAAAATATACATATTATAAGTATATTGAATTCTACCACTAAGCACTTAGTGGTACACTTAGTATGAAGCGGTCAGATATTTACTATACTGAAACACAAACAAACGATCTATCCATCTATTTGTCCAGGCTAGTCTCTTGAACAGATGAACGGCTTTTCACTAAAAGAAATTGAAAAGAGGAAAATTGAAATAATTACGCGAGATCGAGATTTTGAAAAACAACGCTCACCACTGTCCAGATAAAATGAAATATAAATATATATTTTTTTTAATA
Source organism: Dione juno (assembly GCA_037127375.1). Taxonomy (NCBI): domain Eukaryota; kingdom Metazoa; phylum Arthropoda; class Insecta; order Lepidoptera; family Nymphalidae; genus Dione; species Dione juno. Next base: position 1,104,534 of record JAXRJS010000080.1, on the reverse strand, counting down.
GACAAAGTAATTCGATAAATAAAAATAATGGAGTAAATCCAAGAAAATCCGCTTACAGTATAAATAATATTCGTGTATTTCAAGCGGACAAAGCTGCAGGTAGGTCAATAGTGTAATAAATACTAGAGCAAAATATAGAAAACACGTAAAGATAAATAAATAATTATTAAAATAATAGATATCATGTTTTTTACTACTCTACTTTTCTCTACTTTTTTCTATTTCCAAAATAGAAGACAACACGGAAGACCGATCCGTTCCCGAAGAGTAGTTTACAAGTCAGGTGAAGAAAACGTTCCAGTTCGAAGCAATATACCGGCTAAGTCAATTAAGTATATGAGAGATATAGTTAATACTGTGGTACGTAATATAAGCTAACATAAATTAGGGTGGATCTAATTGGATGTGTGTCGATTTTAGCTTCGATTAGGGCTGTTTTTTTAATATTTGGCTTAAAGTGATGATAATGGTGATTGTTGTGGTGATGGTGGTGATGGTGATGTTGATGATTGATATAGAGGACAAAAGAATGTCATAATAGATTCTATCTTCTTATATTGTACGATCATAGTGATATTGAAGAAGGACGTGCGTGAAAGGTGGCTTGGGCGAGATAATGATTGATAGATGATTAAAAAAAAATGTAGCAAGAGGTCATATTAAGAGAGGTAAGGAGATACCTCATTTGACCTTTAGGATCACAGTATCGAGGATACTGGAAAAAGGTTCCGCAGGACATGTGTGATGAGTTTGAGGATAGTGGTCCTTTCTCTGGGACGACAGAAAAATCAATTAAATCTGGATATAGAGTATTTATCTTTACTTCCAGTGAGTGTGAGGAGACCACATAGTTTAGTTCAAATGTGTTTATGTTAAGTGATAAAATGCAAAAGACATCATATGTATATATATAGATATACATATATATATATATATATATATATATATATATATATAATATATATATATATATATATAGAGTATATATATATCTATATATATAGATATATATATATATATATATATATAATATTATAATATATATATAGATATACATATGTTCCAGTAACGTTTTATACTAATACAATTTTTTTAGATAAACAGCAAGTGGCGTTTCATCATATTGATGGTGATTTTTTCTCACTTCATATTCTGGTTCATTTTCGCTGGTATCTGGTACGCAGTGGCGTCATCCTATCAAGATGACATCGGTGATGGCAAAGAACATTGCGTAACTGGTACTTCTTCATTTGCTGGTCTTCTTATGATGTCTGTAGAAACTCAGGTAACGATCTATAGAAGATCAAATAATATTGAAGGCATAACTCTATAACCTCTAAAAGCTATTTAAGAAACGTATTAGAAAGTATTCAAGCTGAGGCAATCGACTTTTTGTACGATATAGGGCATATCGAAAATGATACTACATCGATATAAATAATCCACAATATCAATAATTTTTTTTTTGTTTTACTTGGAGATATTTGTTTTAATGTATTAATATGTTTTAACGTATGTACATATATATTAAATTAAGCAATGATATATTTATAGATGACAATCGGCTACGGCGTAAGATATCCAAACGAGGAGTGTCCGGAAGCTATAATAATTATGGTATTAGAGGTAAGAGTGTTACTTTCATCTCAGAGGGTGTCTAGCCAATTATCTGTCCGATATTTGGTTTCCGGCATACGGGTACGCGACCCCGGGACCTCGAGCCACCACTTTCATAACCCGATCCAATCCATGTAAGTGGTGTCCCTCCCCTATATTCCAAGTCTTTCTGCCTCTTATTCCCTTTCCTTTCCTGGTTTCTCCCAGTAATGGGTTTGGAGGTCAGATGGCAATCGCTCCACAAAAAACCACTTCGCCACTCATATGGACCGATTGGTCTTAGTCGGAAGGCAGACCCTGGCAAAAGCCGGGACTAATGCCAGGAAGAAGAGGTAAGAGTGTTACTTTATATTTGTTATAATAGTATATTGTTATTATAGTATATTGTTATAATAGTATATTGTTATAATAGTATATAATGGTATATAAAAGAGTCAGCTCTACATAGCCTGGCTCAACGGCACTACATTTGACTGAATGCGTCGTTGTGAGTTCGATTCCCATTTCGGCGCTTCGCTCTTATAAGAAGATAATATTTCGAAAATTCGGTGGAAAGTGAGGAACTGAGTGTCGATCCCTCTGTCTAGCCTACTATGTGCGGGAAATAGCCTGAAGCTATTACATTATAGAAAACACAAAAGGCGTATTATTTATATAGCCCAAACATAAAATTTATACTTTTACATATATTTCTTATAGATCGTGGCAGGAACAGCGTTATCCGGTGGCTTATCCAGTTTACTCTTCACCAAGCTGGTGAGACCTAACAGGCACGTATCTTCAGTTGGTTTCAGTAAGAAAGCTACCGTGAGTATCTTTTTTTGCTTCACGCTTTATCCCGCAGGATAGGCAGAAATAACCAATCTGTTCGCTTGTGATTGTGTCCGCTTCCCGCCTGGATTCAAGACATTGCGTGTTGAGTGGCGAAACAAATTACTTTGTCTAAATGAAAATTATTCATTCCCGTAAGTGCAGCAAGTCCCCGTAAGTCCCCCTCAACCATCGTACTGCCTTACTTACGATGGCCAAGTAAATTGATAATTAAAACAATAATTCCATATTAAATAACGTCCAGGTAAGACTTTTAGACATGTCATTTGTGATAATAAATGACATTTTAACCGTAGAATTGACAATTTAGCTGGTTTTCTGCCTAATGATTGATCTGGTCACAATTTGTAGCTAAAAGTTTGATTAAAAATTTACAGGTTTGTCTCCGCGACGGAGAGCTTTGCCTCCAATTCCGAGTGTGGGACCTTCTCAATTTACACATGATAGGAAGCACGATAACTGCGTACATATTGAAACCTATACGGTTTGTATTAATTTATTATAATTTTATAATTGACTTCAAACGCTGTAGTTCAATCCCTTGTCTGCGGAAATGGATGATTTTGAAGTTTAATTACATTTTAGACAAAAAACGGTCTTGAGTTAAGTTTTGAATTAGAGCAGAGAGCGGAGAGTCGAGTGTCTGAATAGTAGATTCGGGATATGCGGGATATTGTGTAAAATTTAGAAAAGCCTAATAAAAAATTGTTTTTTTTACTATGAAGTTATTACGTTGATAATTCATGGGAAATATGGAATTGAATTAATTTATATTATTATTTATTAATATATTTCAGGTTGTTTTTTTCCAAGAACCAGGTTCGAATCCAACATAACATTGTATAATTTTTTTTACTATATTTTTGTGAATTTCTCTCCACTCTCTCTACAAATAAACTCTATATTTCAGAACGCTAGAAGGGGAGATAGTGCAGAATTACATACACCAGCTGGAGTTAAAGGAAGCTCGAGCGTTCCTTTTATGGCCTATCACGGTGGTCCACGTGATTGATGCTAAGAGCCCGCTGTATGACTTCTCCGCTCAGGACATGATGGATTATAGGTATATTGTTAGAGTATCACGCTATATCCCGCATAAAGCAGGATAGGCAAAGAGAACCTAGTGTTAAGACACTTACTGTCCAATTTTCAAGACATTGCGTGTTGAGAGGCGGAACTCAACGCCGCGCTTTGTCTTGATGATAGAGCGAAGACAATGATAATAATTCATTCTCCCCGAGTGGGATATCGAACCCGCAAGCAGCTGCGTTAACAGACAGAGGCCATGCCTCTGAGCCACGATGGTCCTTTATTTTTTACTTTAATTTAACGATATAACATATCCATATATTGTAATAATTTAATTTAATTTTATTTAATTCAATTCAATTCAATTTAATTAATATTAACTAATTTATTTATTTATATACTACAAGTGACCCGCCCCGGCTTCGCACGGCTGATACTATATATATTGTAGAATGTCTTAATATACAGCGTTCACAGCTTTTTTGTTATTCGTTAGACAATACGAGCATATTTTCTTTAGAAGTTACTCTTAAAAGAGCTTGTGAAAGATACCACATCAGAAATGTTAAAAAAAAGTAATAATTAACGTTCGTCTTGAATCAGTCTCTCTATTAAAAAAAAAAACGGCATCAAAATCCGTTGCAAAGTTGTAAAGCCCTAAGCGTTCGAGTGTTTTGGTACAGACGGCGGGACGTGACTTTGTTTTATACTATATAGTGAAATTTTATTTTTCAGATTCGAAATAGTGGTATGTTTGACTGGATCATCTAAAAACATGGGAACTGTAACGCAGAGTAGAACATCGTATCTGTCAAAGGAAATCATATGGGGATACAGGTTCAAGAATGTGTTGAAGTAAATATATCTTGTTTGTAACTAGGTTTTAACTAAGAGAACTTTAAGATACTTGTATGAGTCATAACACCAAAAGTATTAACGTGATGGTACCTACAGTCTGCTTCAATATTACATTATGGGCTATTCAAATATTAAAAAAAATCCAATTAGTGTCAATAGTTCCTGAGAAACGCGGGTTCAACCAAATAAACTCTTTAACTTTATAATATCAAGTATAATCAATCATATTATATATAGCTTCGATATTTATACTTCATTTGGTATTCCATAGCCAAAGTACCAATTTTTTTTAATAATACGTTTTTCACCCATTTACAGTTATCAGGTGGAGTGTAAGGTCCGATTAGATCGAAGGAATACTTGTATTACAAATAAAAACTTTCTTACTCGAGTTGGTTTTGAACTGAACAACGAAGACGAGTCGGATTTTTACCAAATCATATAAAATTTAATATTTATAACTTAATTTCCTTCAGATATTCCAAAAAAGAAGAAGCCTACACGATAGACGTTGATAACTTGGACACTGTAGAGCAAGTTGAAACACCGCTATGCAGCGCGAGCCGCTTGAAGGTGTTCGAAGAAGATGTTAAATCATCAGAAAATTTACTATCGACCCCAACAAATCTATCCATGTCGCCTACAAATATATCTCTTAGTCAAGAGGATTCATCCACTTTGTCTCCAAATGGAGAATCCTTTCCGTCCTCGCCTACATTTAACAGAAATGCAACTCTAAGGAGTATTGGATGGCAGTATAAGAGATATTACCCGGAAAATTATTTGCAAGATCAGGGTATACACGTCATTTCTTCAGCTAGAGCTGTAGAGCTATAGCAGAGCTATTTAATATATTTTAATTTCTTTATTAGTTTATTATTTGTTAATATGTAGTAAATATAAAACATAATTTATAAAATTAATCTAAGTCTACAATAAAATGTGTACTATTTATTTTGTAAATACGTTTATTTTATTTTTATAGACAACTCCTTCTGTTTTATCCATTTTTATGACTTCCCGCTGTGTCCCGTATAAATCAGGGTACATAGAGGGAACCTAGCGCTAAGACACTTCACACGCAGGGTAGGCAGAGGGCGACTTGTATTGAAACTAGCCCGTCTTCACATACGGTCTAATTTTTGGGTTGTTTTTGCTGAGCGCCGGAACTCATCGCCGCGCTTTGTCTACGAGAGCGGCAAAATGATAATAATCCATTCACGTCACGTCACGTCACGTCACGTCACGTCACGTCACGTCACGTCACGGGTCAAGCTCTATACTCCTTGACCAGGTACAAGAAGTCAAATACTATGTGTACCTAAATTACTCAAATTCACAATTAATTCCATACCCATTTCTTCCAGCCACACTCTTAAGCGCCACAATGGAGACATTTATTTACTTTGCTAAATTTACTTGGCATATACCAGAAGCTTAAATGTGTGTTATTTTATTTTGTATAATAATAATAAAGTATTAATAAATTAAACACGGAACACGTCTTTGTGACGTCAGAGAGAAAGTGTTTAAGATAAATATTGATTACAATTGTGTGATGAGATCTCGTATTGAGACAAAAGATTTTGTTCACAATGTATAAATACACATACAATGTATAAATACACATACAATGTATAAATACACATACAATGTATAAATACACATACAATGTATAAATACAATAACGGTGTAGCATTTTAAGTTGTTAAAGCGATGGTTATGGGTTCGATTACCAACTCTGGGGGAGTAAAAATATTTATTATTTAATCGCTCTGGTAAAGCCTAGCAGTAAAGTAAAAGTCGATAGTTCACAGATTTAAAGCTGCTCAACGAGCTATGAAGCAAGTTATTAAAGGATAAAATCCCGAATCCCGAAAAGAACTAGAACTACCGACATCACTCGCAAAATAAGTACGTTGAAATGGCAGTGGGCTGGACACGTTTGTCAAAGGACCGATGACCGTTGCAGCAGACGAGTTCTTGAGTGGAGACCGCGGATTGAAAAATGTGGTGTAGGGCGCCCTCCAACTCGATGGACCGACGACTTAAAATAGCTTGCCGGCTTTAAATAGAGGGAGAGGGCACGGATCTCTCGCCTGTGACCAGCCGTGGATAAAAATCTAAATAATATTAGGAAATACTTATACTAAAAGCAGGAGTAAGGGTGTAGGCCTTCCGGCGTCGAAACTTGTGGGGTTCTAGTGCAAAATTATTAGTTGAAGAAATGTCGAAACGGTTGGTCGATCCTACTGGTGATCTAATCCAATTTCCTCGCTCATCTTATAAGTCATAAGTTTAGCGACCCAGCGAGGAAATGCGGCCAGCATCTTGGGTTCATTCCCACGTGGGCCATACATTTTTGATTTTTTTCTTTATAAGATATAAAGTTTGGTTTTTATTAATTTATATTAAGTATTGTTACGTACATACACCTTTTTTATTTCAATAAATATGTCAATCTAAACAAATATAAGCTGGACATGAACCTACTATAACATTAATTTAACAATAAACTCAATCATAATGGAGTAAGCGTTTCTAAAAATGTTACACATATATCAGATATAAGAAATCATATAAAGTCAATAGTAGTATTTTGCTTCTAAGTTCATTGAACGGTATCTTGTATACAAATATAGACAGCAAAAGTAGAGCACGTTTCAAAATAATATGCCGATGATAAAACGACGCCAGCAATGCCTGACAGTACACATGAAGGTTGTGGGTTCTAATCCCACAAAGGGATAATATTTTTTTAGTTTAATTCTTTGATGTTTTCCCATTTATGTGAGAAGCCGAGAAGCCTTATGTGCCTTTTTTTCTGCTTTTACCAAAGAGGAATTGCGTATTGCGTGGCGGAACTTAACGCTGCGCTTTATTTCGTGAATGTGGGATGAAAATATTTTAAATTTAATCATTTTCTAGATATATATATATATATATATATATATATATATATATATATATATATATATATATATATATATATATATATATATATATATAATAAAATAAATCCCGCTGAATTTCTTGCGCCGATTCTTCTCAGGTCTGAGGCATTAACTTTAGTGAATCGGTGGTAATGTATTTGACGTTCAAAAAAAAAAAATAATTAAGCATGTATTCTTATTTTGAATACAAATATTTGAATTTGAATAGCCTACTACCATCGCGTTATCTTAGTAACTATACCACTGCACCACGATTGAGTAATTAAAATAATAGGTACATATATACTCGTATTTATCATTTTACTTCTGCACAAAGCGCGGTGTAAGATGCTATCACTGTATAAGTGCGTCTCAAATATAAATATAAAAAACGAGATATCAAGATACAGAAAAAATTGGTTAAGTGCGGATAATATTGGTAACAATACGTCAACGGAAACTATAGCTAAAAGTGGACAAACTTATATTTGCGGGCGCGTGCACACATTTCGTATGAAACTAACCATACAGATAACGTTGTAATGAACTTTTTCTTAGTGATACACATACATATACATTTCCAATTTACGGGATGTTTCACTTGATTTCTACATTAAGTAATCACTTCTTGACATATTTCACAATTCTAGGCCAAGAAGAAGTATTATTAATCAATATATGTATAAAACTCTTCCCTTACTGACTGACTGACATACAACGCAATGCCGAAACTACTAGCTAGCTAACTAACTAGCTAACTATTAGCGTAGTTACCTGTAATTTGGCATGTAGAGTCATTGAGGAATGAATGGGAGCACGCAAGAGAGGACTTCCCTAAATTCCAACGGGATCAGAGAAAAAGGCTTCAGCTCCTTTCATGTAAAATGCAGTAAAAATGGAAGATAAACTGTTGTAGGTTTTACAAGTTTTCTTTTTTTCTGTGCTCCAAAGTATGTGGATATTTTATACTTATTTCAGCTAACGGATAATATAGTGATCCTTAGAGGATGTTCCATATTTAGGAGGAAACTTCCACTATCCATTGTATAAATAGTACTAGTAGTATTTTGGAGAAACGATTCTAGTATAAATATTCAGATAACTATTTGTAGATGGATATGAACTCGACCTTATCAGTCAAAGTATCCTCATTTCTAAAAGATAGTGTTTTTTATATATTTTTTTTTATTTTCAACTAATTTTCAGTAACTGATAAGCTATATTACAGCCAAATGTGAAGAAACGAGTGATTAAAGACGTTTAGACTTCATGTAAGTCGATACATAAATATATAGAAAGATCTATAGCTATCCTTCATCCCGCATATACCAGGATAGGTGAAAAGAGCTAAGGCCTAAGTGCTGAAACACTCCGTTTTCCCCTATCCCTTTCAGTTCTAGACTTTCTTCCTTAAGAGATCATACACTATATATATACATATATATATATATATATATATATATATATATATATATATATATATATATATATATATATATATATATATATATATATATATATATATATATATATATATATATATATATATATGAATATATATATACATATATGTTAATGAGGTCAATACAAAATATATAGTTCTAACAACATTTCTTTTGAACTTGTTTATAATTCTTCCAAAGTAAATATCGGTGTCAAGTATACAAACATATTGTTTGTTACGTGACATAATACGCTGATTGGACGAATTATGATACATATATATATATATATATATATATATATATATATATATATATATATATATATATATATATATATATATATATATATATATATATATATATATATATATATATATATATATATATATACATATATATATATATATATATATATCTTCTTCTTCTTCTTCCTGGCATTAGTCCCGGCTTTTTGCCAGGGTCTGCCTTCCGACTAGGACCAATCGGTCCATATGAGTGGCGAAGTGGTTTTTTTGTGGAGCGATTGCCATCTGACCTCCAAACCATTACTGGGAGAACCAGGAAAGGAAAGGGAATAAGAGACAGAAAGACTTGGAATATAGGGGAGGGACACCACTTACATGGATTGGATCGGGTTATGAAAGTGGTGGCTCGAGGTCCCGGGGTCGCGTACCCGTATGCCGGAACCAAATATCGGACAGATAATTGGCTGGACACCCTCTGAGATGATATATATATATATATATATATATATATATATATATATATATATATATATATATATATATATATATATATATATATATATAAAATTTAATTTGTAAACATTATCTGTACGTCAGTGATATTACTTTTTGGAGAATAATTGAAGATATATGTATGTACGGGAATCGAACCCGCGTCTCTTGGATACCGTCCAAGCGACCGTCTCCAATTCAGCCATACTCTTGTTTCGAGTTTGTGCGATCAGAATGATTCGTTATATAAAGCTTTTAAAATGAAAAATGAAAATATTCTTTACTCAGTTAGGTGTCTTATTTGCAAGTGTCAGTAGTGTCAGTCCTATATGAAGCTACCAGATATTATATAAGCATGTATTTACATATATTAAAGTAACGGAAAACGGAATGTGTTTACACTAGACATTCTCTATTTAAACTGAATTGAGGAAAAATTAAATTTACAGTAAATGTTTAGAAGATATGTTTAGACACACACACACACATCTAATGAATAAAAGTTTTCCGATAAATACTTTATTTTTTTTTATTCTGTTTTTTTAAAACACAGAATGACTTGACACTAGGACCTTTCTGTCTATCCTCCCACATGCGGGATATAGCGTGAAGCTGTAAAAAAAATTGCAGTTTAATTGTATATATTTATTTGCTTCTAACAACCACAATGAAAAACACATGATGACTAACTTCATAAAATAATACTAATATATAAATTCCCTTACGTCATATTGTCTGGTAAGGAAAAAAATCCTTTACGTTTATTCATTATTTAAATTATTATTTGAAATATGAATAAATCTCATTAATATTATTATTATGAAAGCTAAGATTTATAATACTTGATTAATATATAAATAATAGTGCAGTTCAAGCAAGTGAAGACGCGGGCGGGATGTTAGTAATACACAAATGGAGACCATCAATGCTCAGTGGATAGAGTCTGAGTGTAAACGTCAATTATGTGATAATATATTTCCTCTAGCGTGAAATTAAGTAAATCTACACTCCATCACTATTAAGGAGAGAAATATTTTTTAGAATAAATCTGCATGACCCTGATCAAAACCATGATCAAGAAAGTTTGGAGAATATATATATATATATATATATATATATATATATATATATATATATATATATATATATATATATATATATATATATATATATATATATATATATATATATATATATATATATATATATATATATATATATATATATATATGAAATAACTAGGTTTTCAAAGAAAAATGCAGGCTAAAAAATAAAAAATGAGTTGTGGGTAGAGAAGATCTTTACTTATAAAGAAACCTTTTCACAAGTACAACCACCGCCCAAGTCAGGACTCGAGCAGGCTGTATGGGACTCACAGACTGGCAGATGTATCGTGTAGGGCGGAAAAAAAAAGTAGTAATTTACATTTACTTACTTATGACTCGTCGCTATTATATCGCAGTACTGGAGTATTGCAAATATACTATATTTTTGTAAACTAAGGACAAAACGAGCTCGGCTTCCGATTGATCAATAGGTCGTTACTCACTTAGGTGAGTGACTAATTACTAATGTTTACGTTGTGATGCTGTGTCAGGGTTCGCCTTATAGTCTAGGAGCTAGCAGTTATTTTCTTAATGTATAAATTTTTTGCTTGGCAAGATGTAGATGGAGTGGACCTAGTGTTTGGACACTATGCTGCTTAATATGAAGACTTTCAGTTCATACAAAAATAATGTGAATATAACAACTACTTCGAGTGATAAATAACTATATTTAAAACAAAAAGATACGTTTAAAATGCACCACGTGGTAACCTAGTGTTAAGATACTGCGTTCCCACTTTCCACCTTTTGAGGCATTATGTATTGAGTAGCGAAACTAAACACCGCGCTTTGTCATGTGTCAAAGTAAATAATATATTAAATGAAAATTATTTTCTCCCTCAAGTGGCAATCGAACCTACAACTGCCGTAGTTACATTCAAATACCATGTCACTGCGCTACTAAGGTCCAAATTTTCATATATATTACTTATTTATCTCATAATACTTGCTCCATTCAGCGAAGACGTTTTCTGCGGATCAGTGACTATTGAGTCAATATATTTTATATAAAGAAGTAATATTACAAATATCGTTATGCATATTTCATATTTAACTGTTTTAACTTATATCATAAAGTGTTTCTTAACACTTGCTATTATGAATTATGAAACTGAAAATTTAAAGACCAAGAGAAATTGGCACAGTTTGTGTGATTAAACCGCTCGACGATCATAATTGTCATTTCTGTACTCTGGTACGACAAGTACCGCAAGATAAAGGAAGTAAGTAAATGGTAAAGTAAGTAAGTAAGTAAGTGGTAAAGCAAAGTATCGCATTGAGTTGACATATTCGTTTATTTAGATATCTTTTATTGGAATTGAGTATATTGGTCACTAATGATTTTGGATATTCAGAAAGTGGTACCTGGAGACGAGAATATCTTAATACTAGGTCCTGTCTGCCTATTAATAATGGAAGAATGAATAAATGGATTTAACAGTTTTAACATTATTTAGTACAAGTACCTTAAAAAAAGGGAAACCTAAAGAAACTTGCAAAATAAGTAAAGAAAAAAAACCTATAGTTCACATGTCAATCATTGGCAGGATACTGTCAAATTCCACAAGATGATAGATAGCTCTGAAATAATATATATAATTTAAAATATTTGACCATCGTTGTTTTATGACTTGTGACATTTATTTAACAAATTTAAAAACTTTACGACTGTTTAGTTAAAACTAGATTTAAAATGAGTTAATTTTAATTATAGCTAGCGTAATTAATCCATATTAAAGTACATATAAAGACACAAACAAACACAAACATGCGGCGTATATGGATGGCGGTGCCTAACGCCGAGAATGGTTTTATATGGTATAGTATATAATTTTTATATTAAAATTAAATATCACATTTCCTAATATAAATTAATAGAATAGTATTACAAAATACGCGTAAATCGTGCATTTAATTATCAGACACTAAACAATTTAGCTCTTCCGCGGTCTAATTGTTCTGTTTACATAACACAAGCGGTAGTAAGTAATAGTTGTTACGGAAGATTTCATATGGCTTTATTAATATTTATAGCAATGGAATGGAGCCAATGTAGGGTTTGTTTAATGTTTAATGACGTAATAATCGAGAGATTATTATAGCTTATGGAAATCACTTTTCGGGAAACTATAATATTTTTATATGATCTGGAATTTGAATGTAATTATGTATATTATAGAACTAGACCCTTCGTTTGCTTGATCGATGTATTGTAATAATTTTTTTTTACTTTTTCCAGTCAAATCTTTGGCTTTTAAACATTTTATATGTCATATTTTATCTGGGTGGTTTTTGGTGCCGGTAAAAATCTTTTTCTACGGGAATTCCGGGATAAATAATAGCCTAAGTGTTGTTCCATAAAATTCAGTTCAGCTGTTTCTGAGATAAGCTTGGAGAAACGGAAAGACAGACAGATAGACGAAAAATAAAAAAAAAATGTATTATATTTTAGTAACGTATAAATAAATATGTGCACTTAGTTATTTTGAAATAACAAACAGACACTCGAATTTCATTCATATGTATAGATATATAGATTTTTCTGTACATATGGAGTGAATGGAGGTGTGATGGACTCCTAAATGGCTGGACCGATTACAATAAAATATTGTGTTTATTTTTGTAAATTTAATGATTTATGAATTTGATGTTTTGTAAAGGTGACGCTATAGTGGATATATACTGTTATATATTAGATATACTTTATAAATTATAATTCTTTCTTTACTAATGACAGTTTAATATTAAACGTTTTCTAAATTTAAAAGCTTACGACAATTTATAATTAAAATGCAACATAAAACAAAAGCATTGCAACCATAACAAGTTATTACAATTCTATGTCCATTTATACTTAAAATCTACGATACGAGGACACGTTATTCATAACAACAAGTGTATTATAAATTCAGGACACGATTTTTATACAACTAGTTCGTTTATTTGTCTTTGTCTGGACTTATGGAACAGAAAATGACAAAATATAATATAAAATAAATATAATATATTTTTTTATTTAAAAAAAATTTCCATTATTGTATATGTTTACCTTATACCTACTCAAAATCATTAAAATAATTTGCGATTTGTGAACGTATTTTTTTCTCCCTCTCTCTTAACGTATCGAAGTACAGAAGAAATAAGAAACAAATAGAGATTAAATCTATTTTGTGTCATATACAATTTTTTTTACAGAATATGCAGAGAAAATCTCGTGTCAAGACACTCCGTCCTACACTTTCCACTGGAGTTTAAATGTCCAAAAACTAGATTTTCTTTACCTTCCCTCACGCATGTGGGATACAGTTTGAAATTTAAAAATAAAAGGATTCGAACCCAATACTATCTCTTATTGACACATGCTGTCACCACAATAGCATCTAAGTGATGTGTAGAAAATAAAAATGAAAACATTAATTATTTCATGTATCAGCTCCTATACTATACAACCTGTTGGTAGTATTTATTGGTATGTATTTGTATGAATTTTTTAGTTTGTCTCCAGCGGCCGTTGAGTTCGCACGATATATAAAAGTGGCTTGAATTACGTACAAATATATCGTTAAAAAAATACAATTTAAGTGAAAAAATTAATTTTAACTAGATTTTATGGAAAAGTATGAAAAGTGTTGATTTTTATATATATCATAATGAAGTTGTTTTTGTTCACGATTTTAGTTTACTGTGCCGTGAATTGTGAGGATGTTGGGTAAGGATCCTTTTTTACCACTTTCTTGTTTTCCATAGTTATTATTGTAGAGAATGGAGATATATATATATCTATATATATATATATATATATATATATATATATATATATATATATATATATATATATATATATATATGTATATATATATATATATATATATATATATATATATATATATATATATATATATATATATATATATATATATATATATATATATATATATATATATATATATATATATATATATAATTGATCATTTAAATTCACATTTTGACACTTAAAATACATTGAAGTAAACAAGTTTAATATTTACATTTTCACAAAGATAATGTATTAATAAACACATATATTTTTAAAATTTAAACTTCAATCTTTTTTAAAATAAATTTTCAAAATTATAGTGTATTTTATTACAATTTATTGCTTTATTTTTTTCATTTTTTGTTGTTGATGAGACCATATTGAAAATTAGTGAATTTAAAAGAGTGTTGGGTAAAAAAGCTCAAATTATTAAAATAAAAGCTAAAATGACGATTTCAATTTTACTTTCCGTAATATATATTTTTTATTCTTACCCATATAGGTATTGTTTATTGTATATCATATTTACATATACAAAAAAAACGTAGTAACAATTCTTATTTTTGAATGTGTACACTCTACGACTATATTAAAATTAATATATCCCATAATTTATAACTTAACCAAAGTTTTGTGGTGCAGCGTTTGACTGTATCGCAATGGATATTACACTATATTACTATTAATATATCCCAGAGTTTATAATTTAAAGTTTCGTGGCGCAGTCGGTCAGCGTTTGATTGTATCGCAATGGATATGAATTCGATTTCCATTCAGTTGATGTAATTATTTTATTTTACTATTAACAAAAAAAATGCGATATTTCACCAAAAACGCGCAATATCTCGAAAATTAGTTGGAAAGTAAGGAACGCAGTGTCGTAACACCACTTTTACGTTCTCTCCGTCTACTTGCTATTTGAGGAGTACAGCGTAAAACTAAAAAAGGTTTTTTAAAAACTAAAAAAGGTTTTTTTTTAAGTTTTATAACTTAAAATATCTTGTTCTATTGTTATTAATGATTAATTTAATTACTTTTTAGTCTATTTCGCTAATAAACTTAAGTAAGTAAAGTAAGTAAATTAAGACATACTTAAGTAAATTAAGAAAACGTATTTGAAATATCGTTTTTTTCCCATTTTAAATTGTTTGGCGGAACTTAACGCCGTCTAATATTTTAAGACAAATATATAGAAAATAATTTAAAACACATTCTACCTTTTTTATTTTTTCCCCAATTTGGAATCGAACCTATAGCCCTCGGTTAATCACTAGCTGCGCCACGATGACCTTCCATCTATTCCATTTATTTGTATTCAATTAAAAGATTTATCGTTATATAAAGTAAACATAATATACATACATACAATAGTACAATAGCGTTCACGTTTCATACTATATAGTTTTTATTCTAAATAGAGAAATTATATGTCGTTAGATCTTAGAGTATAGTAGAGTATGAAGAAAATAGGCTTCACGCTGTAACCCGCACATAGCAGGGTAGGCAGAGGGAACGTAGTGTTTAGTTACTACGAACCCGCTTTCCGCCTTTATGAGATTGCGTGTTGTGTGGCGGAACTCTACGCCGCGCTTTATATTGTTAACGGAGTGAAGATAATCAATATTATAAATTTGCCGCCAGCTCTTCTCTGCAGAACTGCCTTCCGAGCTGGTGGTAGCTTCTAGCAGGACTGACAATACTGACACTTATGTTAATTGACGATTCGAAAGTGCTTGTAACAGCCTATTTGAATAAAGAATATTTAGATTGATTGATTGAATATAATTCATTTGAATCGTACTCCTCACTGATTATGAAAAATTTTTTTTATATAACAATATGCCACGTTGAGTTCCACATTACAACGTTTTTAATTTAGGCAAAGAACTAGGAACGGAGTGTTTTGACACAAGATTGTATTAGATTGTATTAGATTGATGTTAGATATACAGTGAGACGCAAAAAAAAAAAAACAATTATTAGTGAAGCCAAAAAAAAATTCGACACGTGAGAAACGTTTAAGCTTTTATTGACAAACTCCAGATGTCCGTGTCGTCATTTTGTTGTGCTTAAAATACTTTAGTAAGTAGATATTCGATATTATAGTGACAACGGACAGTAAATAAATTGTACAGTATTAATTTAATGCGAATTAAATTATAATTGTCATCTCATATATAAGAATAGTGAGAGAAATTCTAAATAGTCTATATTCAAAAATTAAAAAAAAACCCTATTAAACCCGTTAGACTTTAGGGAAATCCTCCTATACAGCTACTCCCTACCCTTCCAAAATACCAAAATTCAAGATAGCCTTAGATACTCTTAGATACCAAAATTCAAGGTCGCCATGCGTAATTTCGTCTGTACGTTGCCTGTCTGTCACTTAATAATATGATATATGTATATATTAAAATACATATATATATATATATATATATATATATATATATATATATATATATATATATATATATATATATATATATATATATATATATATATATATATATATATATATATATATATATATATATATATATATATATATATATATATATGCGTGAATAGGCAAAAATTGCTATGTTAGAACCAATCACGTTTTCTAACATCCCAATGTCGTTATATGACTGATTCAGCGTAATATTATTAACAATAGTTTTATTTCCTATTCCTTACATAGTGTTAAGCTTGATCGATTTGACCTTAATTATTATTTTAAAGTTAAGTTCCACGACTTCGTCTACAAGAAGTTTTACATGCATATATATATATATATATATATATATATATATATATATATATATATATATATATATATATATATATATATATATATATATATATATATATATATATATATATATATATATATATATATATATATATAATTGCGGGATGAAAATTATCCTATATATAAATTTGGGCCGTCATGGCGTAGTTGCATATCGTCTGACTGTAAACTATAGTAGGTTCGATTACCACTCGTGGGAATAATTTATTGTCATTTCCTCGGCTACCTCTGCCTACCCCGCTATATGCGGGATACAGCGTGAAATTGTTTTTTAATTGCCTATGAATTAAATTTATTCAATATCACTTGAGAATTCACATGTTTTTGGACGAGTGACATACAAATATTTATAAATTTTTAAAATTTTATTATTCTCATAAATACATATTTAAATTCAATTCAACATGGATCCCATTTAACATAGGAGAAATGTTTAAAATGGAGACCAGAAAGATTCACAACTAAATTCTCTCTGCCCAGACTTCCAAACGCGGAAGAAGTAATAAAAAAAACCAATAAATTTATACATTTCCACAAAATAAACACAATTACATAAAGTAATCCAATTTAAATGTTTATCGAACCCGTGACCTCCTCACTTGTCAACTAATCCCCTATGACCTAGTAACTGATATAATGCAGGCATAGATATCTAGGAAGTGAATTGCGTCTGCAGTGTTACCTTGACATCAATGTATTGAAAAAAGTAGAATAAATTTTTAATATTTCTACATTACTAGCTTCACGCTTAATCCCGCACATAGCGGGATAGGTAGAGGGAAACTAGTGTTACGTCTCTCTAATTACCGCTTTCCACTTTTCAAGACATTGCGTGTTGGCGGAAATGGCGGAACTTAACGCCGCGCTTTGTCTTGTTCCAAACTAGTTTTTTTTTAGCTATTCGCTCTGAATCTAGAAAGAGAAAGAGAGAAGAGAAATTGAAACAATATATATATATATATATATATATATATATATATATATATATATATATATATAACTATGAATGGCGATATCTTACCTCATCAGAGCGAAGAAAATAGAAAAATAACATCCTTCCCCTAAATCGGGATTGAACCTTTTACCATCATATTCAAACACTACATCTGTATCACGACGAAGTCACATAGGTACCTAATAGACGAATGAAACGAAAAAAACGTACTTCTATCGTAGTATTAATATAACCTTGGCTTTGAATTTCATAGTTCACTGACCCCTATATAATACGAGCAGAAGCTTTAGAATTCATTTTGAGGTTAAGCTACAGTGATCGCAGTCGGTTTTGGATTGGTTAGCGTTTTACATACTAGTTGCTGCCCGCAATTTCGTTTACATTATAACGTATTGTAAAGACTTGCCTTGTCTCACTTGTAATTAAATAAATATGCTTAACAAATATTGTAATATGATAGATATGTCGGTTTATTATTTATATATATATATATATATATATATATATATATATATATATATATATATATATATATATTATATATATATATATATATATATATATATATATATATATATATATATATATATATATATATATATATATATATATATATATATATATATATATATATATATATATATATATATATTATTTAAAGTCTTCTGTGGTTTGATGAAACAAATGGTTTTATAGAAATTCATTCTGAATACTTACTTTAGTAAATTTAAATTATCATTAGTTTGTATTATATATTATTATTTTATAAACAATATATTAATAGTCTATGACGATATATAAAGAAAAAAGTGAACAAATCACTACCTATTCAAACAAAATTGTGATTAAAAATAACCTTACCTGATCTGGAAGTCGAATCTAATACTATATAAATACAACTACTTGGTTAAAGAGGCAATCACATTTATACAATAAAGAGGTCGACAGTGGCTTTGTGATATAACAGCATTGAACTGCTTTATATTAAGAATAATCAGCGTAGAATTGTATTGGAGGGAATGTCTCTAAATTAAGAGCGGAAAACGGAGAAAACGGAGAGCGGAGTGCTCTAACACTGAGCTCACATTGCTGTGTGGGATATTTAAGCTTACTGAACATAATTTCCATAACAACATAATCAATCGACTTTGTCTATATTCTTTGTATTGAAGTATATTCCTATTAAATGTATTTTATTTGCGTACCATAATTTTTTTTCTTTTAAATTAAGGTTTTTTTTTGTCTTCTTCAATAACTGACTAAGGCAGCCAGTTACTCAGTAACACACACATGCACACACACACACACACTAACAAGACAAAGCGCAGCGTTGAGTTCCGCCACTTACACACCACGTAATGTCTCACGAAGCTATATATTTCCACAGTATATTAAAATAGATCGTCATGGTCGAAGCAATATAAATTTATTGTATAGAGCTAAGGTGAATAAATCCATTCATTTCAGGATTACACCGGCGCCTATGACTGTTTACTCAAGTACCAGTTGAATGTGTTATTTCATTAGATCTTATAATATGTTTTTTATGGTTGTATTGGTCATAAATAATTTATGAATGTGAAGAACAGAGTGTCTTAACACTTGAATCTCTCCGCCCTTTCTGCTTTGTCAGGGAGAGAAAGAAAGAAATAATAGGTATATCTTGTCTTATAATAATGTTATTTAATGTACTTCTTCGAATTCAATTTTTTTTATCTAGAAATATAGATGGAGTGTGTGTAGAGATAACTTCACGATTTATCTCTATGGGATTAGCTAGAGGGAAGTTTACGCATATCTCTTTCGCCTCGTCCACTGTGATTCTCTTCCTATATGCCCTCCGGGGGGTCCTCATGCCTTCCTCCAGTATCTTCTACACATCGTCAATCGAGGTCTCCCCTTAAATTTCTTACCATTAACTTTTGTTTCATATATATATATATATATATATATATATATATATATATATATTATATATATATATATATAATATATATGTAATATGTATATTATATATATATATATATATATAGTATATATATATATATATATATATATATATATATATATATATAATATATATATATATATTATATATATATATATATATATATATATATATATATATACATATATGTATATATATATATATATATATATATATAATATATATATATATATATATATATATATATATATATATATATATATATATATATATATATATAATATATATATATATATATATAATATATATATATATATATATATCTAGAGATAAATTATTAGATTCTTACTCACCTATATAAGTAGAATGCTGTACTAGGCGAAATTAAAGCATTAGCTTGTCTAAAAATCTTATTAATAATCCCCACGGGAACTGAACCCCCACTTATAGTTTCTATTGTACTATCTCAACTAACTAAAAAAAACATCGATAACATAAAATTTATAACATGTTCCTATTAAATAACCGCATAACCGCTTTATTTGGCATTTTACGTTGACCTAACGTTATCGTATCGATATGGAACAGTGTCGGTGGCTCATACAAATGTACATACATACATGCATTCAATAGTTCTTTGTTTCGATCTATTGAGAGTATAATAATGCGAGTTTTGTTATATTGGAGAAATTTAGTAGAGTAAGGGGAGAGGTAGTGTCAGAACACTGTTGGTTAACAGCTTTCCGTCGAAATTCTAGTTACTATATGTAGAGTGGATAATATTACAATACATAATATGATTATTTTATGATATTATTAAATTTACTGTGACATCTAATGCTTTTATATACACGATATGATGTCAAAACAAGTTGCTTATTTTATTCTGAGAGAAAAGTATTTAAGAAGAATATTTAGTAATAAAACCCTCCGTCTTTCCGTTTCCTGTCACAAATACACTTTAAACTTCAGAAATTCAAGAGAGTTGTATATATATATATATATATATATATATATATATATATATATATATATATATATATATATATATATATATATATATATATATATACAAGTGTATATATATATAATCTCTGACCTGACAATTAAATGAAAATATATATGTAAAAATGAACGGCAATTCACATTTTTTTCTAATGAACTTATCTCATCAAACGTGTAATCTGTCCATACTAAATAGACTTCCTCATATATCTATAATATATGGAAATACAATTTTTTATGCATTAAAACATGACGATTGGCCTCTTAGTCATATTGATGTTAATAGTTTGTTGTTATTAGCGCGGAGGTCACGAATTCAAATTTATTTACTACCAAGTATTGTATATATGAGAATTTATATTGAATGACGTCACAACCGGCTTTGAGAGCGTATAATTTGACGACGTTTGGAATATTTTTATAGTGGTTTTAATTTTTTTTTAAATTTAATTTTACGTTCTAGAAGGGTAGACATAGGGAACTTAATGTTAATATAAGTAATTAAATTCTTTACGAGTGGGAATCGAACCCACCACCGTCGCATTTACAGACAGAGACTGTGGCACCACGATGGCACGGCTGAAGTTTAATTGTATATTTATTTGTTTTAAAACGCTATTATCTAAGATAGTTGTTTAGATAAATAAAACTATTTTAACATAAAACAAAAAAAAATACTTAGTTATATATTATAATTAGTTAAAGTAAGTTCTTTGTTTAAGTTTAAAAGTTTATTTGGTATGATGTGTAGAATATAGAATAATTTGACTATTAATATTAAGTTATCTATATTAATATAATAAAACTAAAAAAAATAGTTGGTTTATTGTGGTTGGTATAAAACGTTTAACTCAGGAACGACAGATTCAAATTGTCAAATTATTGTTGTGTCGAATAATCCTTTTATGGTGGAAGGCTTTAGGCTATAATACATCTCGGCTATACCTGTCGTCCGGGTTAGCTTAGCCAAGAATGTATACATAGCTTTTGTAGGTCATAACATGTTTGTATATGAAATAAAAGTGAATATTTTCTTTAAAAAAAAACACAAAAAATTTTAACGCAGCGGGATTCGAACCCGCGCCTTAAGGAAACCGTCCAAGTGCTCTGACTACTAAGCCATTTCGACACAGCTTGATGAAGAGCGCATGGCTTAGTGGACTATGAGGATGGTTTCTATGAGGTGTGAGTTTAAATCCCGCTGTGTTCAATTTTTTTATGTGATTTCTTTAAGTAATTTTCTAATCTTTAGTGTGTATTAACACTTTAAAAATCATGAATATTTTCCTTTACAAATAATACTTACTCTCATACGAGTATATTGTCTAAATATTGTATATGTTAATTAATACAGTCTATTACTTTTTTTTACTGAATTTGAGCCAAATTTTGAACCTACGACCTTTCCAGCTCAGTGGGGCCTAGACACACAATTCCATTAGGTATTTATTACGCATATATTATTATAATATTTATGTATTCATGGCCTATTTGCGTTTGAGTAGGAAATGATATGTAGGTCGCGATCACGTATCAACGTGGAGGCGATAAGCAATACAAACGATGCTATCTAACGCTGGGGATGGGCAGAGAAAAGTTGATAGTGGGGGGTATTTTTTTTTCTATTATTAAGTGGGTAGTATACTAGTTTATGCTTTTTTAATAGGGCGGCTGGGCGGCTTTCATTTTGAGAATTCTTGTATCTGTATTAGTTTATGAATCACAAAAATAAATATTGTATTAGGATTGGAACTGGTGATGATTAATTTGATATTTACCACTAAGTCACTGTTATTTTTTTTCGATTCGATTTAGATAATTGGGGAGGAAAGTGGAGAGTTTAGTGTCTTGACACTACGTCCAGTCTCTCTACCAGTCTATATGCTACATGCGGGATAGAGCGTGAAAGCTGAAAAAAAATTGCATTTCAAATAGCAGAACGGAGGAAATGAAAGTAATACATTTCCCCCACTGGGAATTGAACCCATAACCTAATCACTATAATCCATATTAGTATTTAAAAAACATTTTTCCTAAGAGATTAAAATTTAATAATTTTCATAAAAAAGCTCTTACGAGAAAGCTATTTATAGTACTAATATGTTTATTTTTTGGCACTTCATTTGTTTTCTTAAGGTGAATGACCTCTTCAGTGATTTAAGCGTAATAACGTGTTTCCTTATTGTCTGTGAGACAGATTGATGCACGCGGAATTACTTACAAAATTATCTTTTTTAAGTAGAGGCATTATTGTTTTTTTTTACTATATGGACATTTCTTTTAACTGTGGAATTGACATATTATTGCTCTATGCCTCTATTTCATAAATGGAATGGATGTAGATTAAAAAAAAAACGGTCAAGTGCGAGTTTTTTTTTTTATAACTCTAGGTCACCGGGAAGTACCCTGTAGGTTTTGACTACGCTGATATTTTCACACAAAATACAAAAAATATCTATGATTTTTCAAATATCTTGTGATTGCGTTGACTTACAAGTTTCATTTTTTCTGATCTCCAAGATCCCATCGACGTTGATATTTCATATTAATTTTAGCTAGATTCCTCCACGTGATTTCGAGAAAATGGTCGTGACAGACGGAGGGACGGTCGACAAAATAATCATATAAGGGCTTCGTTTTTTCCTTTTTAGATATGGAACTCTAAAAATAACAGTTTCACGCTCTTTCCCGTACAGCAGAACTAAAGGAAACCTAAAATCGACGTCCATTGTCTACTGCAATAACAAATGGAAATAATTTACACTACTCATATATATGGGTATAGAACCCACAACCGCCGTCCTTACAGTCAGATACAGTCTTGTCGGCTATACATAAAGGTAGAAAAAAAATTGTACATATATACTATATGTATATATTTATATGTATGTTGAATCGTCGACTGACAGTGATAATGATAATTTCAAGATAAAAATTGTCTTTGAAGAAACAAAGATTAGGCGTCAATGACCTTTCTCTAACCGGATGCTGTAGGCTCGTTTGAAGGTTAAAGAAAGTTAAACGCGGAAGTGCCTTTTTAATCATGTATAGATAAAAAATATATGTAAATTAATGCTATGCGGTTTTCTAAATAAGAAACTAGTGAAATTAACTGTCAAAGTTAAATATTTGTGTTAAAATTTGAATATTGTATTATATATACAGGTTTTTTGTTAATATTGTATATTTAAAAAAAAAACATACAAAATTAGTAAAAAAATATAAATTTTATTTGTTTTCTTCAAGTATTTTTTTTTATCCTTAGTGTCGGTTGACATTTTTAAAAATCATTAAAGTATTGTATTTTTTATTTTAATTTTCCACAAAATGGTATAAATGTGACTGTAAACGTGGTTGTTGGGGCGATGTCTTGTAATACAAAGGGCGGCGTTGAGTTCCGCCGCCATGTATGCACTCGAAAATGGAGAAGGAAATATCTCGGCACTAGCTTACAAAGAAATGTGAAACTAAAAAATAAATTGATGCTAACAGTACATTTATTACGTTGTAAGCATTTCTGTAAGGAGATATTAACAAATTTCCGCTACCCAAAGATTACTATAAAGTATAATCATTTGGTAAGAGAGAATGCTATTTTTATTAAATACTTTATTGAAGTTTAATGTTAAACCACACTACGGATTGAAAAAATACTTAAGAAAATATATAAATTTTTTTTTTAGTAAAATTAGCTTTAGTGTAAAAAGCATATAAGAATTTCGACGTAGTGTGAGGAAGAACGCATGGCGCGAGTGGTCAGAGCGTTTGGGCGGTTTCCATGAGGCGCGGGTTCAAATCCCGCTACGTTCAAATTTTTATATATTTTCTTACTAGTGTGGAACACTTTAAAAATCAATAAAATGTTCATCTACATGTAAATAAGTGCGAGTAGTATTTGCGCATCCAGGGTTCCGTACCTACTTCATGAGTATAGGTATTCCGCGGACGAAATATTTATTTACTTTTACTATAATTTTTAGTGTTTGTTCTTAAGAACTTTAAAGCGGCAACGAAAATAAATAATTTGGTAAAGAAATCAGCTTTCCAGCTATCACAGTTTATGAGATAAAGCCTGGTGACAGACAGACATCACAAGCTTAGTAATATGGTCACGTTTTTACCGTTTAGGTACGGAACCCTAAAAATATCCAACATACTTTAATTATTCATAATAATTATATGATAATACGCCCCGATAAATAAATGTATGTACAGTATATTCAGGGCCCGTATATTTTGAAGCCTTTTTTCAGCCCTTTTTTCAGTAATACACTTCTACTTTTATTCAGGTCACTGAAATGTATATACAGCTTGCTTTACAATAAATTGAAAATTATCATTTATATCACAATTACAGGAGCAATTACTACGTAATCGAGATGCCAGACGACGAGGTGCCAACAAAGAAGCCATTCCAAGTCTATTGGAACGTGCCAACCATGCAGTGCCAATCAAAACAAATACCATTCAACGATTTATATGAGAAATATGGTATAATCCAGAATGAGGGGGACAAATTTCGTGGAGAAAAAATAACAATTATGTATGAGCCGGGGCTGTTCCCAGCTATATTTAAGAACGAGACCAGCGGCAAGTACAAGTTTCGTAATGGCGGTGTGCCACAGGAGGGGAATTTGGAAGATCATCTAACCGTCTTTAGGAAAGATATGCAGGAAATCGTGCCTGATCCAGATTTTAGCGGTGAGTTCTATAAGAATTAAGTGTAAGATCAATTTTAATAGATTTTCTAGCTTCACGCTATATCCCGCATATAGCAGGATAGGTGACGGGGACCTAGTGTTAAGACACTCTGTTAATCACTTTCACAAGACATTTGTATTGAGTGGCGGTACTCAACACCGCGGTCTTTGACTTGTCAACAAAGGGAGGATAATACAAATAATTCATTCTCTGGAGTGGGTCAGCGTTTTAAAATGGTCAGAATCTGCTGTGACTTGGAACAGCCTATCGACTGATTGATTGACTAATGGCACGACTAAGCAATGACCAATTCCATAATAGCTTCTGTTAAAACCTTAATATAAGCACTTAAATTTGAAATATCAATAGAATCTACTCTAATTTAATAATAAGTTCTTTCCTGTATTGAAATCCACATATATATATATATATATATATATATATATATATATATATATATATATATATATATATATATATATATATATATATATATATATATATATATATATATATATATATATATATATATATATTCCAGCTGTTTTGGCTATAGGCTATAGCGAGATAAACAGTAACAATCGGAATGCAGACAGCATACAGAATGTAAACAAAAGGAACGATTGGATATAATTATTTATAATATGATATACGCGATATGTCAGACTCGACGTTCTTAGAATTGCAACAGTTTATTTTTGCAATGTTGCCTATATTTTATTTATTATATCGCTTTGTATAGATTTTGAGAATGAGATTGAGGTTCAGTGAATATATTTTTGAAGGTTTAACTTCTATTATAATCCAACATATAGCAGAATAGGCTAGTGGCTAGGTAACCTAGTATCAAGATTCTCCGTTCTCCATTTACCACTAAAACTAGATACTTGGTGTGTGGGGTCGCGACACTAAATGCTATATTTGGTCATAATGAAAAAAATTGTGTCAAGCCAATGAACACACATATATATATATATATATATATATATATATATATATATATATATATATATATATATATATATATATATATATATATATATATATATAAGATTGTACATATGATAAGATTGAAAGTCAATAAGTATGATATGATTGAGGACATCCTGGTGCAGTGACAGGTCTGACTGTAAAGGTGATAATGGGTAATGGGTTCGATATCGAATCAAGAGAAAGTATACTGCTCTAGTTAGAATGCGAAAAACGCGGTGTAGAGTTCCGATCCCCGTATCCCGATCTATATGCAGTATAAAGCGAAAACTGTGAAAATATATCACAATATAGGTATTCATGTTATGACTTTACTTTATATACTATATATTTCAGGTATAGGTATAATAGATTTCGAGTCCTGGAGGCCCATATTCAGGCAGAATTTTGGCACACTAGTTCCATATAAGGATGTTTCTGTTGAGATCGAGAAGAAGCTGCACTGGTGGTGGCCTAAGCCGTGGGTTAATTCTGAGGTAAAAACGTTTTAACATTACAATCTTTTTTCCGTAAGAAACAAATCGCGGCGTTGAGTTCCGCCGCACAACACGCATCTTAACTAATGGGTAGTGGAGATTGCAGGCCTTTAGTAATGGGTCCTGAAAACCAGATTTGAATCCACGTACTGTGGATCCACGTACCCACGATAATCCACGTACTTTCAGTAACAACTAAGCCAATAGGTTATTTCATAGAGCTTCCATTTCTTAATTGGATTTCGATACAAAAAAAAAATCACTTCCAATATAGTATATTAATATAGTTACAACATTAATTTAATGCTATGAATTCTACTTTCATACAAATTTTGTAGCAATCATTGCTTTAGCTGTCCAGTTAAGCGTATAAGCGAGTACATGCGCTATTTTAGTTTCAGTTTATTGATTAAATATTCTTTTATTATTTTTTTTTAAATATTTTGAACAGCCTGTATTTTTCTCGATTATATTGAGTTCCGAGTACGTTTTTGATATTTTTATTTACGAATTCAGCTTAATTTAAAAATATATATTCGACTGTAGTTCATAATATGTCTATATTATAGTCATGTAAGTCTAGTTTTAGGTAATGTCAATGTCATATTTTAAAAAAATTAATGAAGAAATCAAATGTAAAAGAATTCTCCGTTTTCAATCTTGTAATCTATAGATTACATTCTCTCTACATTCTCTCTACTCATTACATTCTCTCTACTCTATAGAGTAGAGAGAAGAATAATATATAAAAAATAAATCATACTTATATAATTTTGCTCAAGAGAAAATAATTTCAAAAATACCTATACATACTTGTGAATTCATTTTTAGCTGTTTTTTTTTATTTATTTGTGTAAGATTCAAATTCACGGCCATTTTGATATGTAAGTAAGTAAATAATGGTATAAAATGCTAGCTTTACGAAAGTTTAAATTATAAATAAATTAAATATAAAATGTCATAATATGCCCGTGTATTTTAAAACGTAATATATAGTATAGTAAACGTAATATGTATATGTATATATATGTATATATATATATGTATATGTATATATATATATATATATATATATATATATATATACATATATATATATATATATATATATATATATATATATATATATATATATATATATATATATATATATATATATATATATATATATATAAATTCCAGGCTCAACGCCGTTTCGAGTCATCAGCAAGGACCTTCATGCAAACAACTCTGTCCATCGCAAAGCAAATGCGACCTAAAGCTTTATGGGGCTACTACGGGTTCCCCCATTGTTTCAACATGGCGAATGTTAAAAATATGAAAGAAAACTGCCCTAACAATGTGGTTGGTGAAAATGATGTGTAAGTATTTTAAAGTGGGACGAACGGGACTCGAACCCGCGCCTCTTGTTACCGTGTAAACGCTAATTGCTAATTAAGCCATAGGCTCTCTATCTCTCATCGAGATACCTCCAAATTCTTTATTTTTATTATTTTTATAATATAATTATATTATATTTTATTTTATAAAGTGAATTTATCTAAAAAGTTAATTACAGTATTTTGTTGAAAAACAGCTTATAGGCTAAGGCACTTCAATAATAATCTTTCCTTTGAGATTTAAAATCATAATTTTCCAAAAAAAAAGTACTATATATATATATATATATATATATATATATATATATATATATATATATATATATATATATATATATATATATATATATATATATATATATATATATATATATATATATATATATTCTCTTACGTATTATTAATATCGATTTTTTCGCACACACAGTGTCGGTCTATATATTACTTTTTGTGCTATAATATCATCGATAAAATGCCGAGCCGAGTGCTATTGCATCGAACAATAATATACTATTTAATAGCAACACGAATGTGTCTTCCTTATCCATTATAGAAGCGAAGTCTTCTAAAATAATGTATAAGATCTACATATAAATGTAAATTATGAGATAAAGAAGTCGATTAAAACTGGTTACGCTGGCTCAATAACATTTTAAATTAAACTACAAGAAAAAAGTACTATTGCTCGTGACACTTGTATCTTAAAGTTTAATCAGTAGCTTTTTAATGTAGAGCTTTTTTCGATAAGTCGTTTGAAAGCAAATGTTTTTTTTGTACTAACGCAGTGGTATAGTTTCGAGCTACGAACGCGACTATTGTGGGTTCGATTCCCATTAATGAATTAATTATTTTCATTTTATTCTTCTAGTAAGAAGATTAATTTTGACGCTAAGTTCAGCCGCTCTAGTCACAATGTCTTAAAAATTGGTCGCAAAGTGAAGAACGGTGTACTTGGAGATATGTTTATATGACTTAATTTTTTTTTATAGTTTATTGATTAAGTGTAATTATGAACATCTATAGAGGACCGTCGTGGCGCAGAGGTACAGCGTCTGCCTGTAAACACAACTGTTTGTGGGTTCGATTCCCACTCGGGGAGAATGAATTATTTTTATTTTCTTCGCTCTGGTAACAAGCGGCGGCAGCTCAAAAGGCGGAAAGCTGGGAACGGAGTTTCTTAACACTAGGTTCCTGCGGTTGCCTCTACCCAACCCTGCAATGTGCAGGAAACCTATTATTATTATTATTATATTATGAACATCTATAAAAATTATCAAATGAAAGTTATATTTTTTTATATATTATTTAAATATTGTGAATACATATATATATGTACTAATAAAGTACTAATTTCAATATAAAATTTCAGTACAAATTGGCTATGGCTGGAAAGCACAGCACTGTACCCATCAGTGTACAGTTCTCGTGATCTGTCGTCGTCTCAATTGGGGTTACTGGTTCGAGGCCGGGTTGAAGAAGCGTATAGGGTTAAGCGATATGATACTCCTGTTCTGCCATACTTCTGGTTTAGGTATAGAGATGGAGGATTTATGAAAGAGGTATGTATAATTTCTTATTGCCTGAGCTTAAAATAATATTTTATTTATAAAAATAAAATTTAAAAATTTTTGTATATGCCAAATACAGAAATATCGGACTCTGTACAAAAAATGTTTTTTATATATATTTCAGGAAGACCTGACAATCGTTCTTAAGTCTCTATACAAATCAAACGCATCTGGTTTCATTATATGGGGAAGTTCTAACGACGTGAACACTGTGAACAAATGTAAAAAATTACATGAATATGTTGAAACAATATTAGGACCAACAATCGCTAAATATTTACGAAAAGTTAATAGAGTAGATGATGACCCCGTCGAATCTCCAGTAGATAATACTTTGAATTACTCTAATGAAACGTTAACAACTATTGAAGATGTAATAAGCACAACAGACAAAACTTTAATGAATGAAACAATTAATAATTTAAATTCTACCGAATTAACTACAAAAGCTCAGTTTGATCCTGAATTCGATTGGGTACCACCTGAAAATTACTCACAAGATATCGCAAACAATGTTGACGAAGAATTATCAAAGAAAGGTTATGATACTACAGATGATAAAGAGATTGGATTGAAAATATTGAACGATAGCATGATTACTGGTATGCTATTCGACGCGTTATTTAAAACAGAATATGCCAAAGAAAACAAGCAGAAAGCTATTAAGGATCAAAATGATACTTTAGTCACCAACGCCACAGATGTTAATACAGAATCACCAAAATTCGAAAGTATGGATAATGTATTAATAACAAAGAAGCCTATTTATATAAATGATTTTATAAGCAAAGAAATTATAACTAACGATATTATTATCAATAGTACTCCGAAATTAAGCTCTGATATTTTGATAGAATGCGAAAATGAAACGGCAGAATTAAATTCTGAAACGGATACATCTAATGCAACTGAAGATGAATTACTTTTTGCAGAAAACAATCGGTCTACCGATATAACTTCAAAAGATATTTATATAAGTAGTACTAGCAACAATGATCCTATTGTAGACGAATATGGTGCATTTAGTACTGATTTACCAATCCAAGAAATTAAAGAAAGCAGAGATAGAGTAAACATTGAAATTTTTGATCAGGATGGAGTGATGAATATGTTACTTAATGCCTTAGTAAATACTAACCCTTCACAAGCTGACAAGAGTGATAAAGTATATGAAATTATAGCAGAAAATGACAAAAATGTTACAGATAACGCAAAAAATATAAAAAAGGATATGGAAATTTTAGTAAAAAATACAACAAATAATCTTTTAACCAGCGAGGAATTTATACAAAATAGTATAGAAGATAACCCTAAAGACTTTCGAAGAGTATTTTCAAATGCAAGTAACACAGATACTAAATACACTACTGAAAAATATAAATCTATAGATAGGTCTTCTATAGAAGGTATATTAAGCAACAATGATAAAAGTACTAGTACAGAATTAGAAGACTTTATGATAGAGTCGTCAAATGATACTGAAAGTTATTTTGACATAACTACGCAAAATTATATAGACAGTCTTCTAAGATCAAATGAAAGCGAAATAGAAAATATAAGCATAAGTGATGTTAGTGATAGTGATATAAAGGTAACGACTGATAGTGATATACTCGTACATACAAATATTGATAATTTAGTGATAAATAGTGAAATTAGCGAATTAGGAAGCACAGACAGTGAGAGAGATATGAGTGATACAACAACAGAAACGGACCAAGTGGTAACATATGTTTATGATTTATAAAATTTGTGTAAACAATCGTTTTTTCTTTTTAAAAAATACATTTTGTAAAGATAGAAAAAAAATATGAAGTGATAAATACTCCTTCCATATATTATATGTGGGATATAATATGAAGCTAT